>CM061535.1:1085000-1305901 GCA_030545055.2 Neoaliturus tenellus | reverse complement strand
CAAATAAATTGTCATCATCAGGTCTGATTTCACGAAACCAAACATCATTATGTTGTAAAAAAATTAAAATTCACACACACAAAACACAAATAAGATAACATTTAAAAAACGATTAGTGCATTATACAACGCGTACCGGCCGGTAGGTGAACGGCGACCAATCGGTTAGAAACTATCGGTTGAGAAACCAATCGGTGGATAGGATAGGTTTACTTAAAATTAGGTTAGGCTAGGGAGTCTCCAAATAACTCTCAATGGAGTAAAACATTTTGATTTAAGATATCGTTTGAGTTCGGATTTAAATTTTGAAAGGTATATGATGTTTTTAATGTCAGCTGGCAGTGTTTGAAAAAATTTTGGTCCTAAAAGAAGAAGTGGGTCCTATAAAGGCATTGTTCTCTATTCTTAGAGACCTTCATATGATGTACAGTACATATTGACCTCCGCTTCAATAAGATTTACTTCTGACTCCTTGTGGACCATCCCGCCTTGGAGGTACAAGGACAATAAGTATTTTAGGAAGTAGACTTTGTCACTCAAAATCAATTTCCAAAGTTTTTGTTTTATTACTTAAATATTTTTAAAGATATTACATCGTTTCCAGACTTTTTTCACCGTTTATATTGAGTTTCATGGCAAACAATCCATTGGTTTTCAAGTCCATCAGCCATAAATGTATATATACCAACATCCTCTTTTATAAATATAGAAGAATAATGTGTATCTAAGAGATAGGCAGACAATATAGTCATCATTATTATTTTTATATATCTTTGTATCATATATATTTTTGACAAAGTGCAGATCTCTATGATTATGCATAGCAATTAATAAAAAAATCAATAGGTATCCTCTTTTTGGGAATCTTTAGGATAAGCTTTTTTGTTAAAACATAAAGAACATACAACTTGTAAAATTTCAGTATCCTTCACGATGAATACCTTGCTAAAATAAACACTCTAAAATGCCATACTACTTAAGTGTTTAACCATTTATAGAGTGTAAAAATGTGTAACACTACAATGAAAGTATTGTATGCTCAATTAACTAAATTTATTAGTGCAAATTCAATTTAAACATACTGGGACAACATAGTATGTTTTCCCTTTGAAATGTTACTTTATGACATAAAAAATAATCAAATCCAAATTTGATTTCCAGTTTCTACTTCAACAGAAAAAGAAGCAGGAAGAGGAACGCAATGCACTGCGCAAAGAAGTAAGTAATATAAAATAGAGGTTTTAAAATGTTTAACCAAATGAAAATCACTAGTGTGTTATTTAAAAACCAGGTAACTTTAAGTAACTTTAGTAACTTTAACCCTTTGAGTGCCGCAGCCATTCTCCCAAGTCATATGCATAAATTGCCATGCTAAAATCTACAATTTTGCAAGGGTTTGAAAAAAAATTTGTATAAAAAAAATATTCAACAGATTTTAATAATTTTTTTTTATTTTCTTTGTAATAAAATGGAGAACATATTGCATATAAATCCTTTCTTCTAAATTTATTTATATAAAAAAATTATGTGTTATAACTAAAAATTTAAAATAAAAAAATTTATATTTTCAAGTTTGGACCAAAATTTGGTATATTTAGTATTTTTATATATTTTTTTTAGTTACACCTTGTAGAAGAGCATGAAAAACTGAACAAAAATCATAGGGTGAGTGCACCAGTGAATGACCACCCCCCAGTGAATGACCGTTTCGTATAAAAAACAGTATATTAAGCTTTACCCTTTGCCTAGTCTATCATACACGGTCTCAAAAGTAACTTCGGATTCTGATTTGGATCCTCCCTGTCACTGGTTCAAAAAGAAAGTGTCAAACATCTGTTTGTAACACAAACAAAATTAAGTGTTCCACCCAGTTCATCTTAGAGCTTCCCCACTATAGCGTATCGTACAAACAAGGTTAGCTGTATTCTTCATTATTCTTTGATTATTGATTGAAACTCCAATATAATAACTGTAATTAACAGTAAACATGTTAAGGTGCAGTTCTGTACTCATTTTAATACCAAAATCATAACCAATAATTTAATTATACAGTCGGTCATTTACTGGATCACAACTGTTGGTATAACCAGTGAATGACCATTTCGGTCATTCACTAGATTTTGATCAATTTTCTTTAAACGTTTTGGAAACAATGTTTTCTGGCAGATTAAGTGCTAGGAAGCACTAAAAAAACATCAGAAATCATGTGGGTACAATAAACCAAAATTTGACCGGGGCTTAATGTTTACGGAAATTTACTACAAGAACAGTGGTCATTCACTAGAATCTCTATTTTAACGATCTGGAAATGGTTTGTGTTGTTAACGTACAAGGTTCCAGCTTC
Organism: Neoaliturus tenellus; assembly: GCA_030545055.2. Taxonomy (NCBI): domain Eukaryota; kingdom Metazoa; phylum Arthropoda; class Insecta; order Hemiptera; family Cicadellidae; genus Neoaliturus; species Neoaliturus tenellus. Next base: position 1,303,558 of record CM061535.1, on the reverse strand, counting down.
GACTCTGTGAGAATCTTAACAGTTTATTGGGTGGCGAGGAGGGAGAGTGGTGTTAGTACAATTTTAAAATGCGATGTGACATGTATTTTCTGTCTGTCGGTCTGTATGCATTTTATTTTATATAAATCTCATAGTCTCAAAAACGATTATAGATAAATAAATAATAAAATTTTGTAGGTAAGATCAACATTTGGTTTAAATTTCATTTTTGTTTAACTTTCAGTTCCAAAATGGTGGTACTTTAAACGATTTTCAATGTTAAATTTTTTAGAGCCCATACAATATGTATATATTTTTTTTAGTTTGCAAGAAATACAAAATTTACGCAATTATTGTGTGTATTTTTTGTGTGGTGGCTTTTGTCTCAATTGACCTATTTTTAACGGTCATTCATGGTACATTCATTCATAGTTGGTATTCTGATACCAATGAATGACCGGTCATTCACTGGGGAAACACCGGTCATTAACTGGTGGATAGGCGGTCATTCACTGGTGCAATGATTTATGTATGATAAATTGTATTTTTCAATACTCTGTTTGAACATAATGCATTAAGTTTTACCATTAGGAACTACAGAAGAATACGGGCAAGACATTTAAACTATTCCCTACACTGTAGCGTAAAAACCTGTTTTACCATGTAAGATTCAAGTGGAAACTCAACCTTAAACGGTCATTCACTGGTGCACTCACCCTACATAATATGTTATGTTACAGTGAAAATTTACATTATAACGCACTACAAACAAAACACTATGAAAAGTCATTTTTCGTCAAATTTGTCAAACACATGGAAATAACATTGATGCTATGTCCTATTTTATTCACACCTGTGAAAATAAAGTTAGCCTAATAAAAGGGTTTACAACAAAGCAAATATTGTAAAAATACAATTATTACTTACCCTAAAAACTTTGTTCCTCTGATATTGTTCAATGTTTTCAAAATAATCGCATATATGTTTTTATATACAAATACACACAACTAAATACACACAGTTTATTTACACTGAATCTAAACATAGATCACTTCACTTTTTACAAATGTGAACATTGAGGCATTTTGGATGAACTCCTTTCTCGCATTTGACACATATATACGTTGAGCGATGTTTCGAAACTTTGGTGCTGCATTCCTTGCAGATGCGTTGCATTTTACGAGGTAGCTGTCGCAGGCCAAAAACTCTTCTAGGTTGGTCTTCAGGAGGAGGACATTGATTTTTCTTTTGAATCCATTCATTACCAATCTCTGATATTATAGTTTGAATATATTGTAGGCGTGCCATCGGTTTTTCATTACAGGACTACTTGTGTTCAGCATATAAAATATATGAGTTCAGAAGCATTCTATTCATGACACTAAATACTACCTTTTTCCAGTATTTCAGAGTCTTCCTTTCATCGAGGTAAGCATAAAGCATCATGTCAGAGGTATCGATACCACCCATGTATTTGTTGTAAGCTAAAATAACATCAGGCTTGGAAATAACTTCTGGTTCCCTCTGATTTCGAATTCGTCTGGTCACTTCAGAGCTGGTTGCTTTAGATGATGTTAACAACAGCAACACTTGTTTTTTCTGCGATTTCTTATCCCTGTGGCCGCAAAGAAGAATATAAGATTTTTTTACAAATTTTGTTACACCCACATCAAACCTAGGCTTTGTCATCTGCTCTGGTAGACCTTTTTATTTCCTCGGATTGTGCCAGTAAAGTAGGTGTGCCAACACTGTAAAGATATTCCACAAGCGGAATCGAAGAAAAGTAATTATCGCAAAAAACGTGATATCCTTTATTCAGATAGTTACATACTGTTAGTAATTTCTTAATTACATAATACCCTGTGCCCAATTCTTTCATTTCTCTCTTTTCTCTAGGGTCATCGTGACGTGAACCTTTGTACACAAAAAATCCAACACAATAATTTACAACCGAGTCACATATCATCCATAGTTTTATGCCCCACCTGTGGTGTTTTTTTTTTTTTTTTAGGCAAGTACTGTTGCAGAATAGTTCTCGATTTGGTCCCTATTAGGGACTCATCAACAGAAATTTGTTCATGGGCAGTGTAGTGATGTCTAAATAAAATGTTAGCATGATCAATATAGGTTGGAATGGGTCATTTTGCACATGGGTCATAAGGTTGGGCAGCTAACCTTTCATTGTTTACCAGATGGAAAAATTTCAAAATTAGCTGAAAACGATTACGGGCGAACATTTGTTTGAACTAAACCTGTTGAGAAGAGGGACATGTGGACCAGTAGCTGTAAATGGTGGGAAGACGTACAATGCCCATATTCAAAATGGTCACAACAAAAGCCTTCATTTCGTCAACAGTGACAGGAAGCCATTCTTTCACTCTAGAATTATCTTTATGAGTTCCCTGGGAAATGTACTGGTTCGCATATCTGTTAGTTTCCCTGGCCAAGCTAACAAATAATATATTAGTAAAAAATAAATAAAAATAAGACTTAGGGCCAGACTGGGGATTTGGCAAATGCTTTGGGCCTGGAAGTTCACTGTATGACACAGGGGCAAGAGGAAAGTCATCATCTGGACCTACTTCCACCCAAGGTTCAGTGCGTTCATTAGGAAGAGGCTCATCCTCAACAGGAGGCTGATTGTTGTCTACCACGGCAGGTTCGTCAACATGGTCAAGGGTAGGGTCTTGCAGATGGACCGCCAAAGGATCTTGCAGATGGACGGGCAGATCTTGTTCATGGTCTTGTAATTCGTCAGGCTCAGGGTCTTGTACGTGGACTGGCTCGGGGTCTTGTACGTGGACTGGCTCGGGGTCTTGTACGTGGACTGGCTCGGGGTCTTGTATGTGGACTGGCTCAGGATCTTGTTGATGGACAGGCAAGGGGTCTTGTAGATTTACTGGAACATGGTCTTGTAGATGGAAAGGCTCATTGTCATCCTCAACAGGAGGCTGATGGTTGTGCACCAAGACAGGGTCTTGAACAAGAACGTCAAGTGGAAGAGGGTCATCAACTTCTTCGTCGTCGACTAAATCTCTATATGAGACACCGAAAAGTTCACCACTAATAGGCCTACTAATAAGTCTGGGTCTCTTGGACTGGGTTGCAAAATCACTTCCAGTGGGGGCAGTTTTATTTTTTTTTATCGGGGTTGATGTACAAGGTCCAGCCCTAGCTTCATAGGAAGAATCTGACTCCTCAGAGGACGGCTCATAATCCTTGTCAGCATCTGTATCATCGACTTCACTAGAAACATACATCCAATAATCCTAATCAGTGTCGTTTTCAGAAAGATCTAACTCACTTTCACTTTTATCTTCCCCATCTCCTTTCCCAAGCCTACTGCTAGGGATACTGCTGACAACAGATGTATCTGCAGTTGTGTAGGTTTGGTTTAGGGCCTCTAATAACTCATCTTCGTCATCAGCAAGGTTTTTTTTACTCATTTTACTTTACAAATATTGTAGGTAGGCTATAAAATCTCGTAGGCCTAACCCTACTTCAACAAACTAAAAACAACAGTTCAGTTGAACTTACGTTTTACACTCACTTCCATTTATCTTCAATTGTTCAAAGCAAAAATAATATTCATACAACCACTGATAAATCAATTATTTCACTAAACACAATAATAATGAAGTATTAGGAACCGTTTTTAGTGTAAAAGAACGAACGTAAACAATGCGACTATACAAAATACACAGCTGTCTGCAACGGGTAACAATCAGCAGTCAAACTGTTGCATCATATTTTTTTTCATAATGCCAAGTGACTCAAAGTAAGCTGTGAAAGTGAAAAACCAGTACTATACGAAAGTTTGGAATCTGTAGAATGCCGTAAAATGAATAATCAATTAAAACTAATACGTACTATATGAAATAATAATAAAATACGGATCGTCTACTGGGTAGACGCCGGCAATTTATGCATATTTTATAACGTCTACTATGTAGACGCTGCGGCACTCAAAGGGTTAAGCATTTATGGTTTACTTCAGTCACATTTAATCCCACATAGTCTACTCTAGAAGTATAACACTCTAGATAGAGTATATGTACATGATACATGGGGGGCAGAAAAGGGCAATCTTCAAAAGATTATTCTATAGCCAAAAATCATTTGCTCTATTCTCAAGCTGCCACTCAATCATAGCTGTAATAGTATATTTCGTCACAAGGGCCGAAAATGGCGTTTTGCAGGGGTTGTGTTTCAAATTCGAGACGAAGTCGAGAACATGAAACGATCGAGAGCAGGCAAAACATTTTTGGCGGAGTTATGAACGATCATCACACTACACAATTCAATAAATTCTAAACAAGTAAAAACATCTTTTTCCTTGTATATAAAAAAATATGTATCCCCTATAGGGAAATTTGCTAAAAAAATAAGCATCAATTTATGATTCTACAGACAAAACTGAATGTTATTTATTGAAATGTCAAAATTGCTCTGCAGACACAGTTGCGTTCGCAGGTGGTGGCACTCCGCATCATGCAGAGCAACTACGAGCAGATGGTGAAAGTGCAGCAGACGCAGCCTAACCTCACCGAGCAGCGGGTCTCCGACGAGTTCAAGTTCCAAGTGGTGAGTGCGGAACTTGGGACAAACATTTGTTAACCCCTTTATGCCCAAATTGTTTGTTGTAAACTGAGTGCAGTCGCTTAGTGGTGCGCTCTTGTAGCGAACTCGCATACCAACGGCCTACAGTCTTCCCCGCTAGGGGCGATGTCGAACAGACCTCAATCATTAGAGAATCCTCTTCTTTTAACACTGTTTCAAAACTACAAATAAATCCATATTGTAACAAGTTTGCGTGATGACATCATTGACACCTTTGTTATTGTAATCTATCTATACTTATTTAATACGCTAAGGGGTTTTTTGTCTTGAGAACTCCTCCTACAATTTTCAACCGATTTTCAAGTTTTTGGTGTCGTTGGATAGGGCTTGGTCTGTAGTTGTTTCCGCCAAAAACTGATGAGAATCGGACTGAAAATAAAGGCGCTATCCACCATTGAAATCTCAAAATTTCCCATTTAAATAACATTGAGGACTGAATAAAGCATTTGAAACATCTGTTAATAATCAGCTGTAAATACGTGTATGTAGTTATTGGAGATTAAAGATATTCACATTACTGGATTGGTCGGATGTCAATGATTTAAAAATAAAAGTAACATTTGTATTGTATTAAAATAAATTGCTCGATTTCGAGCAACACGTTTACTAGTTCATATAAAATTCCCTTGTACAATAGGCCCCCTACTATAAACTATTCAGTTAAATAATAAACTAATCTGAATAAAAAATGAGTTGTGTGGGTGATAAAGAAATAAAAATAAATGTAGCACCGCAAAAATCCAGTAATATAAACTTTTAAAATGTATAAAATGGTAGCCTCAAAAGTTTTATGTAAATGGCCATAGGTAAAACATTATTAGAGTAATAAATATTACTACAGAATTCCTCCTGATCAAAATTTCACCATTCGAAATTTCAGTTGATCTGGACCCAAGAACATTAAAAACATTAACTGAAACTTGTGTTCTTCCTGTTTTTTTCTAGCAGTTGTTTTTAGAACAGTTTTTTAATGATTCAATCAATTATCCTTCCTCCATAAGATTAACATTGGAACTTTAAAAGCCTGTGAGCGAAGCACCGATGTGAATTAGAATGGGCTACATCTACAGGACTATACCTTTCTAACGATATGCATGGATTTCTCCTGCGTTGTACATAAGCTGAGAAAAAAGGAGGAAACGAAACATGCTTGCCTATTAATATATAGAAGATAAGATTGTTATTATGGTTATTTAAGTAAAATTACTACATTTTTATTTTCAAATTACTGGTGTACATTAAAATTAAAAGTAATATAAAACTACTCCACGAGTCAAGACATATTGTAATGCCATGCATTTGGTTATGTTACTAAGGTAATAACTAAAAGTCATTCTAATGCCTTTCAGAAAAAAAATATTGCATTTTTTAAAAGACGAAACATAAGTTATTGACAACATACCATCAAATCTGTTTACTATAGTCTAATGGAAACTAAAAATATTGTGACCAAAACTAAATAAATTCTTAAAAAATGGGTCAAAAGGGGGAAGGAAGCGCACCGGAAATACAGAACGATCAGGGCTGGATTTAGGAATATGGCGGCTGTAGGCTATCCATTTTGTAACCTCCCCCCCTGATATGGACAAACTCATACTTAGTTTTTTTTTTTTTTTGTGTTTTATATATTGGATGTATTAACCTTAAAATGAGCACCAGGTGAATTTTATGTCTCAATATCAAATTATCAAAGGCATCAATTCATTTTATGAACTGCAAATTCTTTAATTGAATACTATAAGTCTCGAATCACAACATAAAGAATCAAAATGACTTCACAGGAGCAGCTACAACAGCAAACAGGCAACACAGTGTATAGACCACAGTCTAATATAGGTTATTGGGAGACAGACACTTGTATCAAAGCTGCATGTTTAGTGTTGTCTGTGGGGCAACTAGTGCTTTATGCGGATAGTGGATGGAACTGGCATGACTGGAGTCCAAAGCATTTCCTGCGCCGTTCTCGCTATGGACGGGAACTTTAAATGTAACACCAGTGAGCGGCAGCCATATTGGAAATACATTTCGGCCGTTATCATTAGATTGGGATTTAATTTGACAATTTTGATTGTTATCAGTATTGTATAGTCAATGGCATTATTGTCAGCTGTGTTCATGATGCGCTGAGAGCTGCGATCACCAGTGATTGTGTTGTCAACTCGAACGCAAACCACTACGAGCGTTAGTGAACCCACACTAGCGCTCCAAGCCACTTTTCCCTTCATAACTGTCCCCGGTGGTTCCGGCGGACACCCAAAGTGACGGAGTGTCACAACTGTCTCCCAATAACCTATATTAGACTGTGGTATAGACGAAATAATAATGTTGGTTTTGTCACAAGCTGCAAAACATACTTCGAACAACTTAAATAAAAATGAAATTTTAATTTAAGCAAATTGAGTTTATAAATTTGAACAGTTAATAAGACCTACACCTTTATATATAAGTAAACGTGACATTTTTGAGAAAACAAACAATGGGACCAGAATCATAGTAAATACGATTCACTATTTGGCAACGTCAGAGCTACAGAAATGGCAGCAACGCGGTTCCAGCATAACAAATTAGCCTATATATCAAAATAAACTTGATTCAAAATTAATTAACACTCAAATAGTTGCCTACCCAATATTTTCATCCTAGAGCCGCCCTGTCATCACTGATTGGCGATCTTTTACCGAAACAAAAACAAGAGAAGTTTGAAAGGTTTCTTGTGATAGCGTCACAGTCTAACGTCGTCATAGAAAAGTCTGGGGATGAAGATGCTAGTGTCCCTGGTGTGCAGACTCACAACACAACTACTATTTTTTAACTGGATTGGCGGAATTTTTGTATGGAAGTAGTGTGGTAAACTTTTTGTTTCGTTCATAATAAATGACATTTTTCATAGGGGAGGTTATTATCAAATCAAAACCATGTGCTTGTTGTCATTTTTTTGTGGCCAATCTATTTGTAAAATCATAGACATGATTTAAAATGGAAATAACTAGTTGCGAATTTAAACACTGGGAGTTCTAGTTCCCTCTTTCTGGGCCTTATACAAACTATGTGAGTGTCATTACAATGATTACCCTACATGAAAAATGTAATTACAAGAATATGTGGTGTAAATTCATGTGAAAAGAGTGTATATATTTCCGTTTCCTCAAATTAATACACCTTATAACAGAAAGATGGGCCTAAAGAAGTTTTAGTTATTAAAGTAGTAAAATTATTTTCAATTTTTAATAAATTGACAAAGTGCCGCCCCTAAAATTTTGCCGCTATAGGCTCCAGCCTTTTCAGCCTATTTAGAAATACAACCCTGAAAACAATAAGATTTATCTTAACACCAGTAGTAATGTAGGTACACAGAGCTAATTTAGGCTGCTTTGTGCTTTATTATTAAACAGACTAAAAATGTTATGAACAAATGTTAAATGTAAACTTTTTAGATCATCTCACTTTACCTATCACTTTACCGCTGAGAGTTTGTTTCTAGTCCAAAAATTAAATAACCTCCTTGCTTAGAAACTTTTGGGTGGAACGTTTTCAAAAGTATGTGCTTCAATCATTTTTATACTCTAATTATATTTAATAAACACAAATATTTTGATACCGTTGGAATTAGAAATACAAGGTTCAATTTATTTATTTATTGTATGTGCGAGAAACAAGCCTGTGAATGACAGTGTGTGCACTGACAGAATCAGTAATTTGGTCTCTCTTGCCTCACCTAATTCTGCCAGGTTGCGGGATCTGATAATGGTGTGAGCGTTCCAGCTGTATATGTAAAGTTCTATGCTGCAACTGCACCTCCTGCGTAATGGAAGTTAGAGGTCTTAATGGCCACATCGAACACAAACGTTGTTGACTCACTTTCTCTGGTAAATGTATACATACACAATTTGAAAATTTGCTACAACACTCTCGGTCATCGAAACTAATGTGGCGGACGGCCGGTTTGGATGTCTAAAAATTCCGATGAAGCGGAGTCCGTCGTGAGTCATCATTTCCGCCCGTACGGTGACTATCATGATTGTATTCACTCTTGTTTTTAAGATAACACAAGAGATTTTATGAAAATAAGGCACTCCAACTTTGAACATGTATCAATGAATCTATACAAATAAAAACAACGCAGGAAATAAAGATCCAAAATCTTTATTCTCATATTCCATATTCATATTCCACTCATATTCGAGCAGTCAACTGACTTCCACATAACATAGGTGCAGTCGCGACGCGAGACAGACTGAATGACAGTTTGGGGAGCGGATGTTCACTTCCTGCCCCCTTCCTCTTTCTATTTTTGTGCGAATACTCCACGGCCTCGTAAATCACAACAATGGGTACAGATTATGGATAACGTTTGATGCAAAGTGTGATACTTCTCTGTTGTGCGGATAAAATGAATGGAAATTGAAGGAAAAATTGAACTGAAATGGAAAAATTATTTATTTTGTAAGAAAAAAAAATTAATAATATCCAGATTTTCAATTCCGATGAAGCGGAGTTCCGATGTCGCCGAGTTCGATGAACGAGAGTGTACTGAATTATATTCATAAATTAATAAGAACCAGAGTAAAATTAGAATCGAACAAAACTCCAATAAAATCGTGTTTTGTCTCTTGATTTATTAAACCTTGACAAATGTTTGTATTTCAGTTTCAGAGCATCATAGAGCAACTGTTCTTGACCTTCAGCAACATTTCCGTCAACAACTTCCCAGAGTTGTCTGCTTGTGTGTTTGGCTGGCTCGAAGAGCATTGTAAACCCCAGGTTTGTTTCCATTACTGTCCTACTCAAGAATTTTGTTTTGATTTTTTCCAGCTTTTAAAAAAGTTTTCTAAAGAACATCATTTAAATAGAACGTAGATTCCTTATCTGTGTGGTGTAAGAAAAGAAACTAATGAATTTAGGAAAACTAATTTTTAATATCTTAGGCGTAAATTTGTAATGTGCCAAGACCATCAGTTTCACTTTGCAGTTGACAATGATTGTTTAGAGAAATGCGGAGGTGGTTCATATATTTTATAATTAACACTATAAAATATTCAGTAAAAGTTCACTAAGAGTGAACAGTCAGTAAAAGTTAATATGATTGAAGAATAAAACAAAGGTTAGTTTTCTCCATATGCCTAAAGCGGCGTCCTACCTGAGCGGCAAAAAACGCACGGCGTTGCGTGCATTTGATGTACAGACAACCGTCCAAAATAGAGATGTAACGGATATCCGGTTACTATCCGGTATCCGGCCTATCCGGCCTTTTTTTTTAAATATCCGGTATCCGGCCGGATACTTGCTACTATTCGGCCAGATACCGGATACTTAAATCTATTGTTTGGCACTGCTTGATCACTACTTGTAACGGTCTTCTTTTTGGTCAAGACAAACATAAAAAAATAAAAACAACAAAAAACAGAAAAAAATTACAGACTGACTGATAGCGAATGAAAAATTTGTGCCTCCTACATGGTCCCACGGTCAGAGAGACAAGTTCTTACTTGTCTTTTCGTAAATTATCCTTAAACTAAAAGCTAAAACATGAGCCGGATATCCGGAAGCCGGATATTCGGCGCTCCGGCCTAGAACCTTGCCGGATATCTGGTATCCGGTATCCGGCCAAAAGAACTATCCGTTACATCTCTAGTCCAAAAGGGTGTCCGCACTCGGACTGCGTTTACCGGCGGTCTGTGCGTTTGGGCAGTCGCAAGCCCTCATTCACTGTGTAGTAATGGGTGATTGAAAACATAAAGTCCGCAAGTAAGCGAAAACTTAAACTACTTGATAGGTCTGCAAGCGTTTACGCTTATTTGAAGCATAAAGCTATAAATAATAAATCTACAATTAGTAAAATCTTTAGAGAAATAGAGAAATTTGGTTTATCTAACCATCTCTGTTCTAATTTAAGGGTTATGAGTTGTTTAAAAGTTATACTAGGATGTCAATCGACACTTGACTTTGAAATAAGGAGTTCATGTGACATTTTGCGTATGGATGAGTATCACACCCGTCTCCCGTGACAGCCAAACACGCACTGATGCATTAGATGCAGTAACGCAGTTGCCGCATGGACGTCCAAACATAAACATGCTTGGCTTTCGCCGCAGTGACCAGTGTCAATGCACCGGCAGCAACGCAATGGACTGCCATCCATGACACTCCCATGCCTCTCAGTGCGTTTGAAATTTCTTTCGGACGGCAAATTTGCACGCATGCAACGCCGTCCGAATTTCGTCGTCCAGCTAGGACGCCGCCTGTCAGATATTTTTGGTGTTTAGTGGTATGCCTATGAAAGCATCATAACATTTTTATCCCTCAACTTATATAGGTAAGTAATAATCAGCAGCAGTTGCGAATGGCGAGACGCTGAAAGTGCTCCTGCCAACCATCACCTGACGGACCACAGATCACCAGGATTAAGTAATCCAGTTGAATCTCAATTACGCTTCCCTTGGCTTTTTTGTCGTGTTATCGAGAATAATCATAAATGATTTATTTTGATTTGTATATTAGTCTTGATTGTTGAATCAATATGATTTGTTTTACTTGCATAAAGAAAGATTGATGTAGGGGAGAGGTGGGTATAACCGGGTGGTCGGGTTTTGACCAAGTAAGTACTGGTACCTGGCGATAAATGCCGAAATTAACATTTAGTTGGAGAGGGAAAGTGGCGGACATTGCGCCATTAGTCTCTGAGCAGAACTCTGGCTGTTAAGAGCGTTTCTTTGTTTTTGATATTTCGTTTCCCAATGTTATGGACAGTTTGATCGCCTACTACGGAAAAACTACATAAGTTTCAGTGAAGGTGACTACACTATTGTGTAGTCTACGGCTTCATCTTTACACTGATATAAGCAATATCTCAAATTAGTTTTAAGCTCTCTGAATATGTTAAGTTTTTGTTAGTTACTACCCACCGGTAGTAACCGGGTTTGACGCGCGAGGTAAAACCGGATGGTATTTTTAAATGTTATATGATCTAAATATTTAAAATTTGATTTTTCGCTCATACATTAACTGAATATGTTATCTTTGATACTATTTTTGACTTAATTGTGTGTACTTAGTAATAAAATTTTAGGCCTATTAAAAAATTTGGTTTTTTTCTATTTCCTATATATTTAACATGTGTACCCGGTATCACCCCACTAGTGGGGTGAATCTGGGTACTTGCACTTTTTTAACAAAAAAATTCAGAGAAAAAAACTATAAGACTTATCAAGTTTTTAAAAGAAGCAATTCAAAAACAAATAAACACAAGATAAACTGAGACATTATTTAAAATTTTCTGTATAGAAACATGGCATCTACATGTCACTAAAGCTTAGCCACCCGGTTATACCCCACTTGGCTAAGTAAAACAAATCCTCCAATGATCATTTGTTCTAAACACATTCCTTGAACTATAGTTTATCACTGTCTTAACATCTTGTATTTAAATTAAGATAGTATAGCACCTGAACAAGCTACATCCTTTAATTTTTATAGGCTATCGTTGAGGTAAGTGCACAACGCAAGCCAAGTGCAGCTAAATGCACACTACTCCTTCAAACTGTATCCAGGAGCCCATGAGTATGGAGCTCTTCAGCTATACGTAATTATTGGCCAGCAGCAACTCCTTTGAATAAATATTGAAAAGCTTGTCCTCCGATATGGCAAATGTCTCAATCTCTCAGGTGAGTATGTCGAAAAGAAAACCGTAAGTGTACTGTACCAATCTTTTGGTAGTAAAATTATTGTTTTACATGAACTTGTCTTTTATTTATGGCCTGTCAGAGGTTGAAAAAAATCGGCCCTCGTATCATAAATAATCTGTTTTGTCATATCATTGTTTTATCAAAGAAATGTTTACTGTCCCAAGCCATACTCTAAAGTGTCGCCATTGTTTCAGACTCTCCGAGAGATGGTGATGGGTGTCCTGCAACGCCTCAGCACAGGCAGACATGCTCTGTCAGGCGGCAGTCAGTGACGGCAACATGACAGAACTAAATATACCTGAATCATTGACTATGTACACTAACGTGAATAGACCTCTCATCCAATGCATTTAGTTTGAGGCAAAAATTTGGAAGTTCAGTGTACGCCGCACTAGAGTCGCTTCCATCGATGTTGTTATTATTCAGCTGAATTTACAGTGCTGCCAAAACATTTTACCAAAACATAAACATAACTTTCAGTTATAAAATGTTTCATCCTTGGTTTAGAAGAGTGGTAAAACTGATTTGTCTATCATATGTTACGTGTACTTCGATGTACGCCGCACGAGATCGCACCACCGTCAATATGCTTCACACACGCCTATGCTATGAGAAGTCTACTCACATAGTGTACAAAGTCAATGCCTGAATCCAACATGGGAAAACCAGATTTACTTGTAGAGTAGGCAAATGGAAACATTTTTTATAGAGGTATAATATTTTTTAATGGTCAATATTGCAGTTAGATTTTTAATGGAGGAAGTGAGCTGAATTGTGTGAGGAAGTCGGCCACATTTTCACACTCTGACTCACAAAAAACCTCTTTACTTATCTGTGCCTTTTTTAATTAAACCAATTTAGACATTAGTGTTCGTTTGTTAAGAGATCACTGAAATGGTTTCACGAAAAACAGTCTAAAGCATTCTGAATATCAAAACGAAAATCTTTTAAAGTGAAGTCAAACATGATAATAATCAGTCTAGCGAGATATCGCAGTGTTTAAAACTGACAAGATCTTGTATCTTCTATATGTTAGCTTAGTACAAACACTTTACTCTTTCTTTTTTTAAAAACACTTGTAAATAAAAAAGGCTGTGATTGTATAAAGATTAAAATTTTAAATCCTAATCAAAGAGCTTTGTCTACAATATCCTCCAATAGGTTAACCTTATGCTGCAACTTTGTACCTTTTTGACATTGTTCTATTGTGTAGTTTGTAGTAATAGTTTTATTATTACTGTTGGTTGGGTAAACCACACTAAACCATACTGGCTCCATTCATGATAAGGACGGTCACTGGTCATTATTTCTCAAATTTGAATTATTTTTCACTTGAGGTATAACATTTTTATTATGTAGTGTGACTTCACAAAAAAGCTTTCCAATGGCCATTTAAATCTTGTGTTCAACACTCAACTCTCCCTTGACTGTTAATGCTATTCACTCCACAAACACAATAGGTCAGTTAACACTGTAAAAAGGTTTGCTTTAAATTAGAGGTGTGCGGATAGTGAAATTTTTTTTCGGATCGGATTCGGTTCGGATAGTTAAGATTCGGATCGGTTCGGATCGGATAGTAACAGGATCGGATCGGATAGTTTTCGGATTCGGATTTTTGCGCAGTAAACAGAAAGGCAAACAAGTAACCAATTTAAAGCCACAATTTTTTAATTTGGTCTAGGCCTTGATTATAAAACAGTTTAGGAATATCAAAATCAATCAAATTAACAACAATTCAACTATTTTTAAATTTTAAAACAAAGTCAATTTATAATTTGTTATGATCAACGTAAACATCAATTGGCCCTAGGCCTACCTAAATGAACATGTCAACATTATTTTGAACTACGCCTAAGCTCTAATTAAAGAGAGTTGCCATAGGCCTAGGTCAAAACTACTCACCAGGCAAACATCCCAGTGTACAATATGATAAAGTAGGACTTTCAACAAAATATCATTTTATTTGAAAACAAAATGATGGTAGGAAACATAACCTAGCTTCAGCTTGCATACAAAGCATTCTGTAAACAGTCATTTTCAGTTTTAGCAAAAGACTTCCATATAACACTTATTTACTCTTTCTTTTCCTTGTAGATAAGAATAATTAAGAGACAATAAAAATATTCAAATCAGTTTAAAACACGATCAGAGGTATAAAGACATAACCTATCAACATCAAAGAGCAAATAATTACAGACGACAACAGAACGAGAACGTACGGTTGAATCGCGATCGCGATCCAATGCCTTCCCAAGTTCATAGTCAAACGCGATCGTAATCTTCATTAGATTAAATCTTATATAGAGTCACGAAACGACGAAACTACGAATGATGAATTGTTCCCAACAACTAGCGCTCAAAATACCACGACACTAGCGATTCAGGCGGGTGGAATAAAAACTAGAGCTTCTCGAGCTGCCGTGATTGGCTGAGACTTGTATCTTTACTGCTAGCGCTCCAAGCGAGAGGGTTCAGAATTGGCACTTTGTCAATTGTGCAGTTGAATGTTAAACACTTAACCTTGGTCGCTGGGTGTTGTAATTATTTCGCGTTATTCTATTATCTGACTTCTTATTATTAGTCTGCTTCAGTACTTTGGACGCCATTTTAGACGTTCTGTCGCATCGTCACCATTTTATGCAGAATGGCCATCGCGCAAAACACAATATTTGTACATTGATCTTGTCTTTAACACCAGATTTACACTCTATCCGGGAAAGTCGGATATCCGACCCGAATATACGGATATTAATAAAATCTTCGGATCGGATTCGGATATCCGATCCGATCCGAAACCGAACCGAATTTTCGGATATCCGCACACCTCTACTTTAAATTATACCATTTAAAAGTAATAGTAAAACCTGCTGACTTTAAATTTAAAATTTAGTGCCGGTTGGTTTACAGTAGAATTTTGATTAACCGTCACTCTGTTATCCGTCACCCCATAGACGTACATTTAACTACTTTTACTGTGTCATAATTGATGCTTAACTGACAATGTATGTGCCACTTCGAACACGATGCCGATGGCCTTGATTTTGCCGGGAAATACCTTGCCGCGTCGTAAGGGAGAGAGAAGTTGGGTGAGTCCACTGAAGATATATTCAGTCGTTACGGTAGAACAGTGCTCTACCACAGTCTGTCATGAGACAGTCGTGGCAATTACATGAAAAGTGTGGGGCTGGAAATAAGTAGCGATTCCTGGTGTCTAGAGTTTCAAACACCATTGTCTTCCTGTTAATTCCAATGCCTGTAAGAGGCCAACATATCCACCTCATAATTAATGCATAAACAAACAAAATTTTTATCATGGAAGATATTACTTTAAAATATAAATACCCCCTTCGCAGAAGACCTGCGTACTCAGCGAATTTCCAAAGAATCTTGAGATTTTGTGTTTTCCCCATGAACACCATAGGAATAAGTATGTAGGCTTGCTGCCATGAGATGTTGTTAGAAAATGTTAGTTTTGGTAGGAAATATAATAGTTAGGTAAGCTTAATATCAAATTGTATCAATATTCGGCACTTTTTAATTTTCCCCTTAATAAACCCCATGGGACAGAGTAAGTAGGTTTGCCGCCATATGGGTGTTGTTAGCAAATATCAGTTAAACCCTACCTAGTGAAAATAGTTTAAAATCCGTAAATGATTTTATACGGATCATTTTAAAATCCGTATAAAATGATTTTGTTCGGTTACCAAATTTTATCTAGTTATTCCAACAAAGAAGCGTGATACAGGGTTTGTTGATTTCCCATAAGATTAACATGGGAATCCTATTTTTGACTTTTCTCCGTAACCTGTTAAGCGAAGTTAAAAATTCAAATTACTAAATTGTTTGTTTTTTAAGCTCTTTTAAATTGTTTTAGTTAAAATTGTTGGATTTTGAAAATTAAGGTCCAAAAATGCCAAAAACCCATTTTTGACCCGTTTGAAACCCCTTAAAACCCCGTTCCCATAACCCGATCATGCTGGTTTGCGAACCCATGAAAATAGACTTGGTCTTACACCTTCATAACAAATTTCATCAAAATCGGAGGTTCCTGTCAAAAGTTATCGGGACCACGGACACATATATATATCTACAGATATATACATATATATGAAATTGAACGAATGGTGTTTTTGGCTTCTGGGGACCTCAAAACGAAAAAGTATTATGGTCCCGGACCTAGGTTTCACCATGACTACTACCGTAATAGCGTATTTCCTATAGGGAAATTCGCTAAAAATGTGTTGTATGCATCAATCCATAGAATCATTGATAAAATCCTTAAAATGACTAACTTAGTTGCGAGTCTAGACACTGGGAGTGTTAGTGCAGATCCTTATCTCCCGTGACACAAGGATACTGTCTCATTGTAGCGATTGTTTCCCAATATTTATTAGATTGTAAATACTCAATGCAAGAAAATACGTCAGCATGTATTGTTTTCCTTTACGGTGTGTACTGTTAATCTACCAACTGTTAGTGCTTCTAAGGTAGGTAAAAACAAAAACGAGTTGTATTCGGAATTGACAAAAGCCTGGAAGTATAAATGTGTATTATCCACTTTTATAGGGTATAATTTCTTTCAAATCCTTTTAAATTTAGTTACTGTACAGGGTTTTAACATTATTTTTGTTATCCGTCTATTCACTACGAATAGATGCACTATGGTCGAAGTGGCCTATACAATGTCATTGTCCCGGTCCCAAGGGTGACGGTTACTAGAGGTTCTACCATATTCATTTATTTTTTTTTACGGTTTGTCCCTAATCATCACTGTCCCCGCCCACACACTGTTTGGATTTCTATGAAAAGTAAGGCCTGAGGAAGGCTAAGGCAAACTTAACATTAACATTTCCATTTTTATATTCTATTATTTTTAAGTTTGTTGATTTACTATGTGTCCTTATATCTTATTTAAGACAATGATTTTTATATTAATGTTTGGCGTGTTATATACAGTTTTGGATTAGGCATTTTTTATTTTGTTATGAAAATGAAATGTATAAGTGAGAAGAGTTTTATTGTTGTTGATATTAAAGGATTATCATTAAACAAGAGGTCAATCTTTGTTTACCTACTGTTCCTTTTTTGTGCTTGATAGGAACTCTTGTAAAAGAAGCATTTTCTGAAGAGCATAATGTACATGGGCTCCAAAAGACAGTTGGGAGAAGTGTCTGTGCTCACTGAGTTCAATGATGGCTTAAAGCCATCAACATATGTAGTAGGAGAGAATGATTTATCACATGTTGTACATTGGTAAGGACAGTCATCCGCATGAGTCAGAACATGATTATTCAAATTAGACATATAACGGATATCCGGTTACTATCCGTTATCCGGCCTCTTTTTTAGTATCCGGTATCTGGCCAGATACTTGCTACTATTTGGCTAGATACCGGATACTGAATTCTGTAAATGAAATAAAAAACACCTTTAATATTCAAATATTTTAATTGACATTGAGTAGTATTGCAATGTAGTACAAAATTCTGTTATTTATAGAGTTTCATTTTAAAAATCTGTTATCATATTTACCTAATGACAAATCATGATGAATATAAACAAGTTTTTCAGCATGAATTGGCACCAAATGGTTGCGTTTTGCTTTGTATACAAGTCCCGCATCTGAGAATAGCCTTTCACTTTAGACACTGATGAGAGATATATCTTTACAATGTTTAATAGGATTAGGTATTAGGTTATTAGGATTAGGTTGACCACTATTTGTCTTCTTTTCGGTCAAGACTAACAGTTTAAGAAAGTCAATTTATAAAAATATGAAAATAAATACATAAATTACAGACTGGGCGATTGCGAATGAAAAATTTGTGCCACCTACTTTCTCACAGTCAGAGAGATACGTTCATACTACTTGTCTTTCCGTAAATCTTAAACTATGGACTACAATATGAGCTGGATATCCGGAAACCGGATATTCGGCCTACAACCTTGCCGGATATCTCGTATCCAGTACCAGACCAAAAGAAATAAGCGTTACATCTCTAATTCAAATTAGGTTAACTCGTCAAATGGCTCTTCTCTTTTGCAGAGTAGGATTTTTCACATCTTAGACAACGATAAGAACGCTCACCAGTGGGAATTGACTTATGATCATTTAATACAGATTTTTTTAAAAGGATTTCTTAAATCTTTAATGAGGACGCTCACCAGTGTGGGTTACAAACATGAAGCTTTAACGTAGTTTTTAGAAAGAAGAATTTCTCATATACTGGACACTGATGAGAACACACACTAGTATGGATACAAAAATTAAAATTCAAAGTAGATTGTTTAGAGAACAATTTCTTGCATACTGTACATTGATAAGAACGTTCACCAGTGTAAGTCAAAACATGACCATTCAAAGTCAAAACTAGAGAAGGGGCCATTCATAAATTATGTCATCTGAAAATGGGGGGGGGGGGGGTTCAGACTGAAAATGATGATAGTGTGATGTGCAAAGGGGGGGGGGGGGTCGGCTTTGACATGACGTCATTTTAAAAATGATTATACAGGGTGTCTCTGAACTCCTTACCGACCTTTTAAGGCATTATTCCTGGACCAAAGACAAGTCAAAATAACATATTTCAATTGTCCGGAAGTCTTTAGTTACTCACAAAGCCGCCATTTTGTTTTTTTCACATAATAATTTTTATTTCCGTAACGGATGGTTGTATTTGGTATGAATCTTTATCATACCAATGTACATTTTCATGAAAAAAATTAATTTTTTCCACTGTATATTTTCTAAATGGCGGCCATTTTAAATTTTCAAACTGAAATATCTCAAAATCGGTAAATTTTATAAAAATTTTACAAGACACAAAAAAGTTGACAAATTAAATTATCCAACCAATGGTACCAAGTTTGTAAGGATATGACAACAAATAATGGAGTTATTGCGATTTTATCCATTTTTAACATTGATTTTTCTGTCAAAATGGCCTTAATTTGCATTGATTTTAATGCAAATTCAATAACAGGTTACTAACCTTTAACCGTCAACGATCCTTGTTGAATCACTTCTTATGGTGACTCGAGTTTCTGCCTTAAAAGGCCATTATCAAACCGTGTAAGATTGTCAAACACTTACTCCATTTGGAGGTCGTCAAAAAATAAAAAGATACAAACAGTCCACATTACACTCAACATGGAGGCATAAACCATGAGCAAATTCAATGTTTTTGTGAGTAACTAAAGTCTTCCGGACAATTTAAATATGATATTTCAACTTGTCTTTGGTCCAGGAATAATACCTTAAAAGGTCGGTAAGAAGTTCAGAGACACCCTGTATAAAATTCTGACAGTGAAACAAGATAAGTTCTAACACAATTCAACTATTATAAAATTATCATCTACGAAAATACATTAGACTACTTTTATGTGTCGTTTTGTAGTTTAATTTAGTTTTTTTCTATTGAGAAAGTAATTTTGTCTTTATTTCTGAAGGTAAATTCAGATTTGATTGGTCAATGATTTTAGTTTGTCAGGAGCATTAATTTGCAACAAATTACCGCCAAAATGGGGTTCAAAAATTAATTCATGGTATAAATAAATCAATAAAGAATAGAATTTAAGAAGCTTTGACGAAAATAGCATTATTTTTACTTAGAACGGAGGTTTGTTAAAAATGACTTCAGTTTCTGAGGGGGGGTGTCCGAAAAATTAAGACGGTAGGATGATTTTAGGGAGGGGGGGTCCAAAAATAGCCAAGAAGCGATGATGATGTAATTTATGGACGACCCCGAAAAGTGTTTCTCACATACTGGTCACTGATGACAATGCACATCAGTGTGGGTTAGAATATGTTCATTCAAAGCAGATTTTATAAAAAGTGAATATTTATAGATAGGACATTGATGAGGAGGCTCACCAGTTTGGGTCAAATCATGACGATTCAATTATGATTTTTTAGAGAAAGGTTTATCAAATCTTGCACAATGGTGGGGCTGCTCACCAGCGTGGATCAAAACATGAAGCTTTAACATAGGTTTTACGGAGAAGGAATTCTCCCACACTGGACACTGGAGAACGTTCACCGGTATGGGTAAAAGTATGACTCTTCAGAGTTGATTTAATTGGGAAGGATCCCAGATACTGGAATCTAATGCCAATGCACATCACAGAGCGTTAGAATCTGTTCATTCAAAGCAGATTTGGTAAAAAAGGAATTTTCACAGGTTGGACACTAATGGGAATGCTCACCTGTGTGAGTAGAAGGGATTTGCCGGTTCTGGCACAGGTCAAGGTCAGCGGTTGTAACTGGCAGGTGTGTGTTGTTGATTTGGGGGTTTTTTGGGGGGTTTGGGGAGGGGTTGGTAAGTGTGTCAAGGTCATTTGGAGGGGGTTTTAAAAAAGGTGGGGAGTCTGGGGACGGGTGGGGCTCCGGGAAATAAATTTATTCATTCATCAAAGCCTACCAGTGATCGTAGGATGGCTTCTACATCGTTTGCAGCCGTACTGTTGATTTCATTGCTCTGCACGGGTCGGGAGTCGGTGGAGGTAGTGTATGTAGGCGAATTTTGTGTGGGAACACCACCATTGTTATCGTTAGTAGTGGATGTCACTATTGGAGATTGTATGGGTGCACCTTGCCGTGTGTCCATAACTTGAAGAAATAAGAGCTGCTAGATGGTTATATTGTGAGTTGATAGAGTAGAATGAGAGATGTGTGTGATGAAGAACGGTTATATAAACCCGGTAATATAGTGAATAAGAATAACTGGATAACATCATCAATAGGTGTGACAAGATTGTAATGTTGATATTTCAGCATATCAGTTAAGACTGTTTGCAAAATAGTGTCAGTAGAATAACTGTTGCGAAGGTTGGATCTTGTAAAATACAAGGGGTGAAAGCTGAACTGTTTCTTAAGTTTAGCGAATGTATTACGAGGTCTTGAAACTGTGTAGTTAGACTGTTTTTGTAAAATATGTTTGGTGCGTAAAAGTTTCAGCTGTAAAGTGTGGGAAGCCATTGTAATAGTGGTGACTAAATGTGCACTGCATAAAAAAAAAAACTGATAAATGGTTAGTGTCTGTAAATGTGTTTGAATATATAGAGAGTGATTAGCATATTAACCGCGAACACATGTTTTAGAGTAAGAAATGTAAATTAGAAAATTGTTAGAAAAGTAAAGACCGAAGTTTACCCTACGAAACCCGGCGAATAAATGAGACGCTCGCGGTACCGACCCCGTATTTAAGCAATTTGTGAGTCACGAACAACCCCTCCTCTACCCTCCCCCCTCAGCCGATGGGATAAAAAGGGTGGGATTGCGGTCACCCCGGTTATTTGTTCGGTAGAGTTGCGATAGTTTGTATTAAAGGGAGAGGGAAATACCTTAAAACTATTTTGTTAAAAATATTAAGATAACATCTAGTTGAAAAAAAAGGAATTTGTTACTCTGTATGAATTGGCTATGAGCTGCACAAGTGCAAACAACAATCTGTTAATAAGTTGATGCGGTAAGAACTAGTATTTGTACAAACATTATAGTTCAGCAATAATTATATGTGTTATTAATGTGAAAAATGGTAAGTTAACACCATGGATAAGACTAACAGTAATGTAATACTATAAATGTTTAAAAGGATTAAATATAATTAAGAGTGTAAAAAAAAGCAGATGTGAATATGAATAATTAGCAGCAGGTGAATATAAATATTAAATAATAACAAAAAAAAATATTGATGTGATGTTAATTTATGCAGTAATAAAAAAATAGGTAATGGGAGAGTAATATGTGTTTATAGTAAATAAAAAAGAAATAGTTGAAAACTAAGTTATGCATGGGGTGTTAAAAACAAGTAGACCTAATTGGAGTAAGTTAAAAGAAAGCATATATAATATTATTAGACGGTAGCGACTTACCGAGGTGTTGTGTCAGCTGTGGGTCCCGCGAGTGAAAAGAGGCGCAGCTGCTCGTGTAACGGTATTTATAACAGCAGGTGGTAATTATTATGAAAGTGACCCCCCCCCCCAAAATAGGTAATTAACCCCCCCCCCTTATTTCACTTTTATTTTATGTTGAAATGGTAATAGTAGTTAAGCTTGTGTAATACTAATTTGGTGTTACCAAACGGTAACTATTGTGGTTAAGATAATACAACATATACTTAAGATAAATTAAACCGATAGAGTAACGGTAATTTAGGTCTGCTGTTGGCAATAGATAAGAATCATAGTTGAGCGGCGAAAGGGAACACATAATTTCCTACTGTTATTAAATTAATAGCAGTGAACAACTATGGTGTAATGCTATAAGGAAAATTGTGGTTCGATTAGGTGGAGATTATAATTAAATGTTGGCCAACATTATTGAAAGCCGCAACACTACACTTAAATTATCGATGACCTACTCGTAATAATCGTCGCTACGTGTATGAAACAGTGTTGCTTGGAAATTTCCTATTGAAGTTGTACTTCGAACGTTGTAAGCCCCTCAAACCCCTACGAGTTCCCCCCACCATCTTGAAAGTTTACGAATATTCTGTTGAGAATTTTAGAATCAGTTCGTACCGAAACTCCGGACGCGAAGCTTCGGGACGAACTCAAAGGGTAACTTAAATATATAGGCGGCCGATATATATTTGAGTTATTCTTGCTGTTAGGGTTCTAATATTAATATTTGTTGTGTGTGACTGTGTGTGTGTATAAAATGTTATTTATTTTTTAGTTTTAAGTTGTGTTATTTTTAAGTTTTAATTTGCGCATTGCGATGTTAGTATTAAGGTGTGTTATATTATTGCTAATGTTTAAAAAATGTGTTTATGCATTTAATGTTGAGTGTTGATGTAATTATTGTGTATTTGTGTGCATGTGTGTGTGTGTACTAATAACCTTTCACAGCTAGCTGTTAGGAGGGTAGATTAAATTTAAATTTAAATTATAGAAGTTCTGTTGAACTTCATTAAATATGGGTGGGACATGCGTGTTGTGCCATAGGCAGCGCATATTTTTATTTTTTTTTTAATTTTTAATTTTTTGTTAGGAAATAATTATATTTGGGTGGGTTTAGATTAAGGGTGGGAGGTTAGAGTTGCGTTTTGCATTAACTGTTCCAGATTCCCTATTGTACAATTGGAATGGTCAGGTCCAGTGCCCAGGCCCGAGGCCGACCGCCCGTATCACAGCCCACCAAACTGGATCGCCACGTGCGTGCGGGCAAAAAATTGGGATCCCTTGCAAGACGTAACTATGGGGTTGGGATTGGGAGTGTTTGAGGAATACAGAGTGGTGGAGACGGCCGTGGCCGCCTCCATCACTTTGGATCATTATTATTTTTTGGTGACCTTGACCTAAATTAAAGTAATTAACCCCCCCCCCCAAAATTACAATTAGCCCCCCCCCCCCCGAGGTCACTTTCACTCAGCATCCCTATATAAGCGGGGCTAGCTAACATGTCTGTTTATTCTGATTCCAGCCGCTAACGCTGCCACTTCAGAACCATGTCTCTATCAACAACTTCTGCTACTACTATCACTACGCCTGCTGCTCCTGCTGCCACTTCTGTGCCTGCTCCTACTATGAACATACCAGCTGCTAACAAGAAACCGGCAAAGAGACTGAAGTTGAAGAACGTCCCGGAGTCGATGCTGCGGCAGATGGATACACCACCATCTACATCTGCTACAACTGCTCCGGGAAATATTCTTCTACAAGCCATGGCGGTTCTTGGGAGTATTTTTTCTCCACCTCCATCACCAACACACCCTACGGCAACTCCACCACTACAACCCCAACCTACACCTACAACGTCACCACAGATGGAGCTTCCTGTTCGTTCTGATACTCCTTCAATTCTAGAATCTATTCATAATTTCACCTCATTACCACCACTAATAACACCAATTCCTGAACCAAAGTCCATTAATCCTATCATTCCTAGTTCTAAAGTTAAAAAGTCTTTTTTCAAAATTGCTCCTTCAGAGCGTTTTCAATTATTAAAAGCAGAGCGTCGCAGGGCATTTAAAAATCCTCGTAAATGCACTGAGAAGCTGCTTAGGGGTTCTAAAAAAGGATCGGTCTGTGGTAGGAAATGTGTTTTTAATGAAAAGTATTGCCGTGTACATCTTGTAAAACATATTTCTGTGCCACAACCGACTGTGATTTCCAGCAAGTCCTACCCCGCTACTAAGTTGAAGAGATTGCGAGAAGGTTTAAGGTACTTTTTTGTAAGTAGAACAGAAAAGAGCAATAGAATTATAATAGGGTGTAACGGCTACAAATGGGTAATTAAGCTCTCTGTACCTATGAGAAACCAAAAAGCGATCAAAACACTTGATGCGAAAGACTATCTCTACAAAGGTGCGGATGGTTGGACTCGCTGGGGTCGTAGTAAAGAGTGATAAGAATTAGCTTTTTCCAAATTTTGTTAGAAAAATAATGGGAGAGAAACCAGCGCTATATAACAGTGCGCTGCGTTTCTCTCCCATTATTTTTTGGTCACTCTAAGTCCCATGACCTACTTTCACATGACCTTGACCTTGAACTTTACCCCCCCCCCCAAATAAATAAAAATAACCCCCCCCCTCACCCTTCCCTTTCCCCTTCCTCAACTTTCTCTTGCTTTATATAAGTAGCCGCTATGCAACTGGGTATGGGATATTGGCCGCTAACCTGGTGTACAGTGAACATGGCTCCGCTGGATGGTTCAAACTTTTACAACAGGCGATTTGAGCTAAAGAAAATGGAAGAAGTGGAGGAAGATGAATCTGAGCTAGAGGAAATGGAAGAAGTTGAGGAAGATGAATCTGAGCAAGAGGAAATGGAAGAAGTTGAGGAAGATGAACAATTGATATTTGAATATTTGCGTTGTGTAACTTTGGACCTGGAAGAAAGTCTTGACCCATACATGTGGGAAGCATTGGACTGGTTGCAGTTGGGCAGAACAATAGTAATTATATCACCAGTGTTGTTTCTTGGTAGCCCAATTTTGTATGTGACTGCAGACAATGCCGAATACATTTGGCAATGGGCGGAGTTGTTTGAGGATTTTAGGGGAAATGAGGAGTACAATAATTGGTTTAATATTTGTTTAAGATAAGCAGGGTTTTTTAAACCCAAAAAGGCTCTTTTCAGAGCTACCTAATACACCAATTAAGCATATGAGTTTTTTAACTCATGTGTGAGAGTTAATAGTTATTGGTTACTACATAAGTTAAAGTTTGTTGACTTTGACCTTGAACTTGACCCCCCCCCCTTAAAATTGCAATTAGCCCCCCCCCCCTCCTGCCTTCTATTAGTTGCATTATAAAAGCCCGCAGCTCACATATTTGCTCAGAACTTAACCAGTTGCTATATAGTGAACATGTCCAAAAGATTGGATTCATTCTTTGCTAAACATACAGAACTTTGGCCACTATTATATGGATTACATAGAAAGATTGAAGAAACAATTTTGAAAGATATGGGTGTAGGGGTTAAAGTGCTTGTATATCGTCGAGGTGATTACAAATTATTGTGTTCATGTACAGTCAGAATTGAAAATTTAAATAATTTATTTCCTTGGATGGTGCAATTACGTAATTTTGTAGAAGAAATGGAGTTTCAGTTGGAAGTAGCCGCAATGTATTATAAGCTTGATAAAGAAGAGTAATTATACTATGTTACAAATGTTTAACTATATGAAATATAGTGGGGGAAAATAGAATATATATATAAGACAGCAACTTCATACTCAGTATCACTTTGTTATAAGATATTACTTTGGTGTGAAGAGAAAAGGTTAATAATGGTTTTTAAGGATACACCTTTTTTAAATTATTTTGAAGTAAAAAATCAGTTTAATACAAATGAAAATATAACTTGGATAGAAGAGACAAATGAAGGTTCGGAAGAAGAATTGAATAATAGTCTGGCTGATTCTATATTGGAAGAAGAAATTTCGTCCTTTGAACAAGAAATATTTGAAGAGCTAATAAATGATAGTGATGAAGAAATTGTTAAAGAAGCAATTGAAACATTCATTTTAGATTCGTCAATTGATACATTGATATCCCCTATACAATCTTCAGACTCTGAATCGGACTAATGATATGTTGGTGTTTTTCTTACTGATCCCCCCCCCCCCTTTCTTTCCCCTTCCCCATATTTGCTATAAAAGCAAGAGTTGATCAGGTTTTTTATTCATTATATGCTGTGTTGTTAGTAAAGTCATACACTTTATTAAACTATGTCTCCAAGAGCTACTACCTTTATATACATTACTGAAATTATTACACATCGTCAGATACAAGAACAAGAAGAACTAGAACAAGAGATGAATGTTACATTTGGAGAGTTAATAGAAGAAATAGTAGAAGAATTTATAAATTTAAACCAAGAAACAACTAATGAAACTGGAAATATATCAATGATGCATCAACCGGAAGAGTTAACCGAATCTGAAGAAGAAGAATCTGAATAAAATGGTGGGGGGTTGATTATTTAAGCAGGAAAGAAAACAGTTTAAAAATCATTTCATAATGGAGGACCGAGAAGCAATGTTTAAAGCTTTTTGTAAGGAAGAACCCTGGGTTCCACCGGTAAATTCCTTTACATATTATTTCCCACTTTTAGACATGGAGGATTGTAAAAAAATTCCAGACATTGGTTTTAAATTTCAAAAACAAGGAATGTTAATTGGTGTCACTGAAAAATATCACAATGAATATTCGGAAAGATTGGCGTTTAACTTTATGATGGACAATATGAATATTAAACCCAGTGAGTATCCATATTTTCTTTATAAATTTTTAGTTGAAAATGGTGCCAGTGTAACTATTGAAATATGTATTCAACATTTTTGGCCTACTGGGGATAGTGGTGGGGGAAAGTAAATAAATGTGTTGTTTAACCGGATAGTCTCTCACTCTTGTAAAATCATTCACCAACAATGTATCGTCCAATTTTATCTGATTTGGCTGCATCTCATGAAGAAGCTGAAGCTAGAAGGAAGAAAAGCGAACAAGCAAGACAAATTCAGTCTAATATTAATATGGAGTATTATAGGCTACAAATCCAAATCCCAGGTATGCATCTTGGAGAAAACAGAGTAAAGACTGTACATGCGGCTGGTAGTTATATTAAGTATTTGAAATTATTATTGGAAGATAGAGAGTGTAAAATTACAAAATTAGAAGATGAAATGAAGAAATTGAAAAATGAACTATTGCTTTTGAAAAATGGAAATAATGAAGTCGTAGTTGAAGAGGGTGCAGAAGAAGGAAATGAAATATTGGGAATTTGAAGAAAGAAGTTTAAACATCTGTATAAACTTATAAAAAACAAAAATAATAAAAAAATTAATAAAATAAAAAAAAATATTAAAAAAATTAGATTTAGAATAGAGAGCGGGGAATAGATCACTTTGTGGCAATGGAATAACATGTCACTTAGTGCTCTATTCCCCGTTCTCGCATTAATATAATTTGACCTTGACATATATAAAATATGGTGGGGATAAAGTATTTAAGACGGATGTAACATGTGTAAACACTTCAGTTGAAATATTAATCTCTTTTATAAAACATGGTGGATACTCTATTTGAACTTTGCTTGAGGAAAATTATTTGTGATGGTTTTTTATTTAACCATATAATAAGATCAGGAGAATGTGTTATTCCAAACAGCATTAGAGAAGCTATTCATGAATACCGAAGACAAAATTATGGGTTTGGCATTATTGTTGCTTATAAATTTGCAGATGGGACGACTCTTTGTCAAGATTGTGCACGAGCAGCTATAGATGATTGGGATGAATTTGATCTTGAAGGAGGATATGTAGACCATCGTGTTAAGGCACCACTAATAAGGTTTGAAATCATGAATGAAAAATGTACAATCTGTGCACAACTGTTATTTAGATTTATTAGATGTAGATCATATTAAAAAAAAAACTGTTTAATGTAACACTATGGTGGGGAAATTTATTGAATGGTGGGGGAAAATAGAAGTGGGGGGTATTGGTTATATATGTTGCTCGATGTTCACAATTTCTTTAGTCTTGTAATATTGTTTGAAAAAGTAACTTGTAATTTAGTAAAAAAAAATGAATTTTGAACTAGAAGTGACAAGCTTTAAAATAGTTGAAGAGGAGTGGACAACAGTTTCAAATTTTATTCATTCAAAACAAGATAATGGAACTCTAATGAAGGTATTTTGTTACATTTTAGAGGAAGGGGATGAAGACATAGTAAGAGACTATTTAAGAAATAGAGATATGTCAACTTCCAGCTCGGACTTTGTTAAATTTTAAAAGACAACAATGTTAACGCGGATTAGAAGTTTGGTTTTATGTTTAAAGAACTTGGTAGAGGGAGAATAAAAATGGTGGGGGAATTGTGTATAAAACAAGGTTTTATACGCAGCAGGAGTTATTCGCTTTACTACCATTTAAAAGAAGAACATCATAGAAAAAAATGGCTGAATCTCGGGACTATTCAACTCCTTCAACAAGTGAAAGAAAACCATTAAATTTGTCAAAGAAGATTGTGAATTTGTCAAGAAAAGGTAAACCTATAACACATCCGGAATTGAGCATTTTAGCTAAGGAACGTCATATAAAAGAGAAAACTGAATTGTATCAAATGCAGCTTTTAGTACCTTCATTGGACGTAGGCTGTACAAGAGCACATACATTGAGGACTGCAAACAAGTACATAATAGAACTGTTGGGTAAAATTGAAGTATTGGAAAATAAACTAAAGGAGTTGCAAAATCTAAATGTATGGAATCCAGCAAATGAACTCCCTGTTCTGCAGATGGAGCCAAACGATCTTCCTGCTACTTATGCATGGAACGCATTTAATGATATTGATAGAGACTCTCCTGTGAAGTACCAACCTCCTGCTGTGTAAAAAATGATGGGTAAAAAAAATACAAAAAAATAATAAAATATAAATGGAAAAAAAATTAGTTGTAGAATAGAGAGCGGGGAATAGATCACTCTGTGGCAATGGAATAACATGTCACTTAGTGCTCTATTCCCCGTTCTCGCATTAATTATGTTTGACCTTGACCTAAATAAACATGGTGGGGGAAGGTAATTGAGTGGGGGAAACTAGATAAAAGAAGTCCAACGCTCGGTTGGAGTCATTCTTATCCTAAACAGGCGTTTACTAACATAACATAAGAAAAGACAAC
Organism: Neoaliturus tenellus; assembly: GCA_030545055.2. NCBI lineage: Eukaryota > Metazoa > Arthropoda > Insecta > Hemiptera > Cicadellidae > Neoaliturus > Neoaliturus tenellus. Next base: position 1,274,153 of record CM061535.1, on the reverse strand, counting down.
ATGAATAGTGAAAACATCATTTTGGATCTTTCATTAAGTGAAAAGAATAAAAAACAATATGCGGACTCTCGAAAAATGAAGATGAAAGAAATGGCAAAGGCAAGAGAAACAAGAATAAAACTAAAATATTATAAACTACAGAGGCTAATACCAGGAGTGAAATTGGGAGAAGTAAGAACCAGAACAATCGACATGGCTGCTGACTACATCAACCAACTTCTTATAGAGTTGACTATAAAAAATGAAAGAATACGTCAATTGGAATATGAACGTAAACAATTGTTTCACCAAGAAAAAGAAGAACCTATGAACTGTGTGATTAAAGACAATCAATAAAGAAAAGTTAAACAAAGGAAACTGCAAAATTACTAAAAATATTGAATATAAATTGGTTATTAATTGGACTTGCATTAGAGAGTGGGGAAAAGATCACTTTGTGGTAATGGACTAACATACCACTTAGTGCTCTATTCCCCATTCTCGCTTTAAGTGTTGTTGACCTTGACCTAATAAAATAATTTATATAAAAGCAGCTACGAGAAAGAAGCTCTTTCATTTAATCGACATGGCTCCTGTGGATACCACCGACTATCCAAGTAAACCTATTGCAGAAATATTGTGTAAAATTCTACAAGAGGAGTTTGATGTGGAAGATGTGGATAATGACAGTTCAGAAACAGATAGTGTTAACAGTATGGAAGAAGAATTAATAAATGAAGGGAGTGAAGATGTAGAAATGGAGTTAACAGAGAATGAATACACACCATCATTGGAATTTGAAAATATTCATAATGAAACTCCAACATCCAGTCACGATCCAGATTTGGAATCAATACGTGGAAGATTAATTTTTTGTGCAAGACAATTATTTCCATATGAAGAAGAAGAAGATGAAGAAGAAGAAGATTAAAAATAGTGGTGGGGGTAAAAAGTGGTGGGGTAATACAGCATAAAAAGGAGGTATGAAAAAGATGCATTTCATTTATATGCCGAATTTCATAGGATAAACATCACTAAAATGCATCGTTGTGATATATGTTTAGAAACTTATGAAGATGAAATATTGCTAGACATTCATAAGGAGTTATATCATAATATAAATGAAAATTTAACACAAAATAAAAATAAAAATGCATCTGCAGAAGAAGAAGAAACAGCGGGACCATCTAATGCACTACCTAATTTAAGTATTCATGCATTGCCCGGAAGAGTAGTAACACATCACAAAATCCAAAATGAAAATTTAGAATTAGACAAATTTCTTGCCGAAGCAAAAACCATTGTAGTTAAACTTTTAAAAGAAGAATTAAAACGATTAAATTTTATTAAATTCGGCTTGTTATTGGATGCTATGTTTATAAACGTTGAAGAAGAATTGTCACCAAGAGGATTTATAACTAAAAACAGAACCATCATGAGTAGTTCAGATATTAATTCAATAGTAGAAGAATGTTTTGATGAGATCATCAATAAAATCCAAGAACATGAAGGACGAGGATCAGGTTGGAGTTTAGTTAATGTAGTAAGTATGGATATTAGAGTTCACAAGCATGGATATGGGGTAATGGGGAGCAGTTATATAGCTCTTCCAAAAAGGATTGAAGAAACAAAATCATGTGTAAATGTTCAAAATCATGATACAGAATGTTTCCGATATGCAATGACATCAAAATTCATATTAAGCAATGCACAAAGACCCAGCGAAGAATATGAGAACTATAGATACAGATATAACTTTCAAGGTGTGTCTTATCCGGTAGCCTTGAAGGATATTTCTAAATTTGAAAAACAAAACCCTGGAATATCTGTAAATGTATTTGGTTTGGACAGTTCTAACAAGGTGTATCCTTTGAAAGTGGTAAAAAACGAACTTGCAGACCATACGGATTTGTTATTAATTACAAAGGATGAAGTATCACACTATGTATGGATAAAATCATTTGAAAGACTTGTCAATAAACAATTATCAAGAAATGAACATAGAAAAATAATTTGTAAAAGATGTTTTTGTTTTAAAGAACTTAGAAATGGAGGACAAAATTGGTTACTGGAGCACAAACAACTGTGTAATGAAAATTTTGAAGCTAAGATTATTCTACCACCATTAAATAAATCATATTTACAGTTTGAAAAAGTTTTCCATCAGTATCGCATTCCTATAGTAATATATGCCGATTTTGAATCAACACTTGTTCCAATTGAAGATGAAAACATTGAAGCAAGGAAGAGTATAAAATATCAAATGCACAAGCCTAACAGTTTTTGTTTATTGGTTAAATCCACATTGGTTGAAGAACATTTGAATGCATATGGATTGTCATCAAAACCCGTGGTGTATCGTGGTGAAGATGTTGCCAGAACATTTTTAAATCATCTATATGAAATAGCTGCCCATGTTGAAAATTTGTATAATAATATAGTACCAATGATACCAATGGAGGAAGAAGAGGAAATTCAACATGAAAATGCTACCCACTGTTTTCTATGTAAAAATGAATTTACTTTAAATAACTATAAAGTTAAAGATCACGATCATCTTACAGGATATTATAGGGGTGCAGCATGCAATGCATGCAACATAAACTATAAGATTACCAGAAGAATTCCTGTAATATTGCATAACCTTAGCGGTTATGATGGTCATTTTATAATACCAGAATTGGGGAGAGATGATGGTGCAATTGATGTTCTTGCAGAAACAACTGAAAAGTTTATAACTTTTAGTAAAAAAATTGGAAATATGAAGTTGCAATTTGTAGATTCGTACCGGTTTATGCCGTGCAGCTTATCAAAACTTTCTGAAAATCTTAGAAAAGAAGATTTAATAGAAACAAAAAAAATTGTAAACAATGATAAATTAGATTTAGTTCTTCGTAAAGGCGTTTTTCCTTATGATTACATTGACAATTTGGAAAAATTTGAAGAAACGTCACTTCCACCTAAAGAAGCTTTTAAGAATAAATTACATGAAGAGGACATCAGTGAAGAGGATTATCAACACGCTTGTAGAGTATGGAATGAATTAGAAATAAGAACCTTAGGCGAATATTCAGATTTTTATGTTAAATTAGATGTGACTTTACTCTGCGACATAATGGAAGAATTTAGAAACACCTGTTTTACAGCATATGGATTAGACCCACTTCATTCGTACACAGCTCCCGGATTGGCATGGCAGGCTATGTTAAAAGAAACAAAATGCAAACTTCAACTATTAACTGACATAGACATGGTGTTGATGATTGAATCCGGTATTCGAGGAGGATTAACCCAAAGTGTAACTAGATATGTAAAAGCAAACAATAAATATCTTCCAAATTACGACGCATCACAACCTAGCACATTTATAGGTTATTTTGATGCAAATAATCTGTACGGATGGGCCATGTCGAACCCTCTTCCATATGACAATTTTAAATGGGTTGATCCAAATTCAATCAATAACATCGCTGATATCCCTAAATATGGGGATATTGGCTACATTTTTGACTTTGATTTTGAATACCCAGAACATCTCCACGACCATCATTATGATCTACCACTATTAGCAAAAACAGAAATATCTCCCACTGGTAGATGGCCAAAATTGATGATGACACTTAACAATAAGACTAGGTATGTAGCTCATTATTGGACAGTACAGCAAGCGCTAGAAATGGGATTGAAAATTACGAAAATTAATAAAGTACTGCAATTTTCACAATCCTGTTGGTTAAAATCTTATATAGATAACAACACAAGAAGAAGAACTGCAGCAACATCCAATTTTCAAAAAGATTTCTTTAAATTAATGAACAATGCGATATTCGGTAAAACATTAGAAAACAAAAGAAATCACAAAGACTTAAGATTGGTTGTTGATCCAACAAAATTACAGAAATTGGTGCAAAAACCAAACTTTGCATCTTCTATAATTATTAATGAAAACCTTGTAGCCGTTTCTATGAATAAAATTTCAATTAAGATGGATCGACCCATATATGTTGGAATGTCCATTTTAGACATATCAAAAACTCACATGTATGATTTTCATTATAATAAAATGGTGAAATTTTATGGTAGAGATAATATCGGAATAGCATACATGGATACCGATGCATTCATCTATTGGATTATAACCAATGATATGTACAAAGATTTACGCACATTTGTTTATAAAAATGACTTTGATTTTTCTGACTACCCACAACATCACCCTAATTACGACAATGGAATAAACAAGAAGGTTTTAGGAAAATTTAAAGATGAAACAAATGGTGCACCTATGGAAGAAATTGTGGCATTAATGTCCAAACTGTATTCTTTTCAATTGTACATTAGTGAAAAAGAAGAACATCAAGTTGTAAAGAAGGCAAAAGGTATAAAAACATCATATTTAAAGAAGAATGTACAGTTTGAACATTTTAAAAGATGTTTATTTGAAAGCATGGAAACAACTGCAACTTTTAATACAATAAGAAGCTTTAATCATCAAGTCTACAGTGTCAAGCAAACTAAGTGGGGACTCAGCTACAAGGATGATAAGAGACATATCCAGGAAGACAATATACACACTCTACCTTTTGGACATTATTCTTTAACTCCTATCGACCAATAAAACCTATTCTTCGTCCTTCCACCTGTTTCCTTTTCCTTTCCGTAAAAAAGAGGGAGCATGGCAAGTTCAATGCCATGTTCCCTCTTTTTACACAAATATAATATGGCCTTGACCCATATTTGTTAATAATATAAAAGGTGATAAACCATTTTGAGGATTAGTATTTTCTCAAGCGGTGTACAAACAACATCTGAAGATGGAAGGATTAAAGGATAAAATTGTAAACGAACTTCATAAGCCGGCAAGAAGAAAGTTTCCAAGAAGAAATACAATTATTAAAGGAATGAACGATCTTTACCAAGCCGATCTTATTGAGATGATACCGCATAGTAAATTAAATAAGGGATTTAAATATATATTAGCAATTATAGATTGTTTTAGTAAGCTTGCTGACGCTATACCACTCAAGGATAAGACTGGGAAAAGTGTAACAAAAGCTATGGAAGCAGCTATAAAGAAAAATAAATTTGTTATAAAACATTTACAAACTGATGATGGAAAAGAATATTTTAACAAAGAATTTACAGCATTAATGAAAAAATATAACATAAATCATTATTCTACAAATTCGGAAGTTAAAGCTTCCATAATTGAACGATTCAACAGAACATTAAAAGGAGCAATGTATAAAACATTTTCTAAACGAGGATCATACGTGTGGTACGATATATTACCGAAGCTTATAAAAGAATACAATAACAAGTTTCATCGCACTATTGGTATGAAACCTATTGAAGTAAATAGCAATAATGCTAAGCTTGTTTTGGAGCGTATTAAGAAAATTACTACTCCTAAAATTGAAAAATTAAAACCTAAAAAGTTTAAAATTAACGACAAAGTACGTATAAGTAAATATAAAGGAGTTTTTAGTAAAAGATATTTACCAAATTGGACTAACGAAATATTTACAATCTACAAAGTGCAACCGACAATACCAGAAACCTACATTTTAAAGGATAACAAAGGTGAACTACTTCAAGGCGGTTTCTATGGTCATGAATTATTAAAATCGACAGTAGGTGATGTATATCTTGTTGAAAAAGTTTTACAAAGAAAAAAGGATAAAGTTAAAGTCCGTTGGTTGGGATTTGATAGGAGTGAAGATTCTTGGATTCCTACAAAAGACTTGGTGTAATACTTTAATAACTCATTATGTGTTTAACCTTTAAACAAGATGGATATTGTACAGCAAAAAGAACGATTTAATATTAATAATATAGATGAATTGACAGTGGATAATAACAATTTAAACCATGGTAAACATGGTGAATTACTACCAAACTCTATAAGATGTTTAATAACTGGCCCTTCTAATTGTGGAAAAACAAATGTTGTTTTTAACCTTATAACTAATCCAAAAGGGCTACGTTTTAATAACATATACATTTTTTCAAAATCTTTGCAACAACCTAAATACCAGTTGTTAGATAAGATATTAGCAAATGTACCAGAAGTAAATTTCTACAAGTTTAATGCTAGTGAAACTATTATGCAACCAAATGAAGCTAAACCATTTTCTATATTTATATTTGACGATGTGTCATGTGAGAATCATGATACAATAAGAAGTTATTTCGCAATGGGGAGACATCATAATATTGACAGTATTTACATTGGTCAAACCTATAGTAAAATTCCAAAACAACTTATAAGAGATAATGCAAATTTGTTGATAATATTCAAGCAAGATGAAACAAATTTGAAACATATATATAACGATCATGTGAATGCCGACATGGCATTTGATAAATTTAAAGAGATGTGCGGCAAAGCATGGGCTGAAAAGTATGGATTTCTTGTTATTATGAAAGATGAAGCTATAAAAGATGGAAGGTATCGAATAGGGTTAGATAAATTTGTATTAATCCATTAAATGAATAGCAGTATGTCTAGTAATGAATGAGACTTCATAGTGTAAACATGGTAAATCAAGAAAAACTATTGAAAGAAATAAAATCACTCAGTGATTCTATTAGGATAAAAAACCGTGCATTAAGGATGGGTATAAGCGAAAGAGAAGAATTTTTAGAGACTACATTTAAACCTATTACAGAACCTTTAAAACAAATATCAGAAACCATTAGTAAACCTCGTTATGAAGGAGATGTTTTACTACCAGTTTCTAAACAAGAAGTACAAGCATTAAAAAAAGAAGACAATAATGATTCATATACAAGCGCTAGTGACCAAGAAGAAACAAAAGAAGAAGAAGAACCTATTGTTGAAAAGGAAGAAGAACAGCCAATACCTGAAGCAGAACAATCTATTCCAAATTTAACTCAATTGAGTAGTGATATATTACAACACGGACCTCTCGGAAGAAAATATATATTGAAAATGCTACATGATATAAAATCAAACCCCAATTTAAGTAAATCACACATATACGGAGCAAGAATTGATGGGAATGAATTAAAAATAGGTGATTCAAAACTTAAAATAACTGAAGACGATTATATCATTATTGGTGAGCATAAATATAAGGGAACAAAAGGATTATATGAATTAATTTTTAAAAACATACCATTGAGATATTCGACCAAAGATTTAAATACTTTTAAGGAAATTTTACAAAATACTAATGCACATAAAAGGAATTACTCAAAGGATGCAATAATTAATCGTTCACGCGCAACAAAATATAACATTGTTATAAAAAAGTTGTTTCCCCCACGAAAACTACCAACATTACGTACCGCACCAGTAGTGAAACAACCGCTAAAAAGAAAATCTTTATCACTTATGGATTTATCACTTCTTGAACAACATGGTAAAAAGAGTAAAGGAGATACTTCAACATCTGGCAAAGGACTGATGAAAAATCTGTACAATACCAATGTAATTTATTACAAAGACATTAATAAATTAGTTGACAGAATGAGACTATTACATGAAGCTATGGAAGCCGGTCATACAGGTTTAAATAATGAATGGGTGGCTCTAGTTGATGAACTTAGAAGTCGAAGTGTCGTCGTATAATTGTCCGCAGATATAAAAGAATGGCAAGCATATAATGTATCATTTTTAACATGAGCGTCGACAAGTTTGGACGGTACTCCGCGTTAGGAGTGCAAGTTGGAGAAGACAGAAAAAGAAGTGGATTGCCGCAAACACCTGAAGGTGACTATAGCATAAGTAATAAACGTTTAAAACTAGTTAAAGATCCAGAAGAAGATACTGATGGAGCAAATTTAAAGACAGTTAAAGAAGCTACTTCAACATCATTAAAATTACTTAAGGATACTTACGATGTTAAATCACATAGAATAATTAATGTTGGTAAACCAACTGACAGTTCTGATGCAATTACTAAAGAGTATTTATCATCTGAACTTTCAAACACTTTAAAATTGCAGTGGGGTAACAATTTAAAAGATGGACAAACATATGATGCTGGAAATCATAGGATAACCAATGTGGCAAATCCAAAAAATGATAAAGATTCAGTTAATAAAGAATATTTACATTCTATAATACCGGAAAAGACTCAACGAGGATTTTCTTTTTATAAGTTTATTATAAATGACATTGGATACCCAAAGGAAGACGGCGATGCTGTAAACCTGAAATACATCAAGGACAACTGTATTTTACAAGATGGTGATGAAATCGATTGTTATGGGAAAGTGTTGTCAAATGTAAAGTTCGGTTCTCAACCAAAAGACGCTGTTACTATGGAACAACTATCTAAAGAATTAAAAAGAGGAACATCGAATTTTGTAAAACATGAAGATGCCGTGCTAAAGCGAGGAGATACATTTATACATGGAAATGAAAAGTTTGATTTAATGCAAGGAAAAAATGATGAATGGGATGCAGGACATAAAACAATAACAAATGGAAGATTTGGTATAAAAGATTCAGATGTACCTTTGATGGTACAAACATTAATTGCGAGTGGTGGTAGATTAGATACATACAATGGTCGTAATAGAAGAATAAAAAATATTTATCCTGGTTATGAAGATGATGATTGTGTTACATTGAGACAAACAATAACTTGGGATAAACACTTTGGGACCAAATATGATGCAAAGATGAAGAAAATAATTAATATTTTACCAGGAGAAGATTTAAATGATGCTGCTACTATAGGACAAGTTATAACAATGTCAAAAAGTGATTCAAACGCTTACACATGTAATGATAAACGTATTATGCAGTTACACGATCCTCAAAATCCGAAAGATGCTGTAACTTTAGATTGTTTAATAAGAATAGTGGGCAATTTACTTATTGATACCCACAATCATATAGCTAGTACAACAAATCATGTGATGATTCAACCCGATGAACGAGAAGCATGGATTAAAAATAGAATCATAAATCAATATATAATTAATTTGAATAATTAATTATTTAAATATAAAAATTGTGCATAAGTTATTCATTTATATAAAGCATCTCGTTGAGTAAACACGCCGGTTATATATAAAACAACATAATGAAGATCGCACCGCTCAGTCGTCGTCAAGTCAGCGGCAAGAAAGGACGTGGTATAACATCGGCTGCGTTATCCCTTCTCAAACGAATTCCTGTTGGTGCTGTTGTAAATCGGGCAATAGACGCTCTACCATACGAATTTCATCTGCCCGGAGGTTATCAATATTGCGGACCCGGAACTAAATTGGCAAAACGTTTAGCAAGAGGGGATCCTGGAATTAATAAATTGGATCAAGCTTGCAAAGAACACGATATAGCGTATTCCAAGTTTGCTGATTCAACAAATAGATCAATAGCGGATAAAGCGCTAGCAGAAAAAGCTTGGCAAAGAGTTAAATCAAGTGACGCAAGTATTGCAGAAAAAGCAGCCGCTTGGGCAGTAACTACAGCTATGAAGGCGAAAACAAAATTTGGTGGCGGAAAACGTCGGAGAGGAAGACCTGCAAAGAAAAGAGCTCCTAAAAGAGGTGGAAACATTAAAAAGAGACGTCGTAGAACTCGTAAAACAAAGACAAAAAAGACTTCCGTTTGGTCAATGGTAAAAAACGGAGCAGGTCTATACCTAAGACCGTACCGTGTGTACTAAATAAGAAAAATCAATTGATAATTCCAAATAAAGCCTTAACAAATTATCAATTATCAAATTATGTAAAATGTTTGAAGATACCATTTTTTAGGGGAGTTTTTATGAAAGACGCATTACCAAAAAACATATGGAAAAATGAAACTGGAATAGTAAATTTAGATTCCTCCTATGGTCCAGGAACACATTGGGTATGCTATAAAAAACTCGGACAAAGCGTTTATTATTTTGACAGTTTTGGCAATCTACCACCACCTAAAGAACTTCAACACTACTTTAGAAACTCTAAGAATATATTTTACAATTATAAAAGAGAACAACCTAACAATACAGAAATATGCGGACATTTATGTTTGGAGTTTTTAGCAAAAAGCGTCAGTCAGCTTTAAGATGTCATCGTACACAGTGTCACTGAGCGGAAATTCATCTACATTAAAAAGTACTCTTTTCCCAGCACTGCGTCTATCTAAAGATAGATTATGGGAAGCAGCATTATTAGATTTCACTACATACAATTCAATTCCCAACATTACAGAGGGTAAAAACAATTTACTACATTATTATGAAAGTAAAGATAAAAAAGGAAACTATTCAGAATTAAAAATAATCACCTTGTCTACAGGAGCATATGAAATAGATGATATAAACCAGCTATTACAGAAGCAGCTAGGAGAAGAAAATATCTGTATAAAAGGAAACAACAATACTTTAAAAGCGGAAATTACCTCAAAATATTATATAGATTTGAGTTTAAAAAATTCAATCGGTAGTTTACTCGGATTTTCAGATAAGAAAAAAAAAATCTTAGATCCCGGAACTACTCATACGGGTGATACCACAGTAACAATATTAAAGGTTAATAGTATTGATATAACATGCAATATTATACACGGATCGTATAGAGATGGGGTAAACCAACATATTTTACATACATTTTATCCAACAGTAGCTCCTGGGTTTAAAATAGTTGAGAAGCCACAAAACCTTATATACCTACCGTTAAACACCAGTTTTATTTCAGACATCGTACTGAACATATCAGATCAGGACGGTAATAGTGTTGACTTTAGAAAAGAAACAATTACAATACGGTTACACATAAAAGCGGTAACTTAAGTATAACATGGGATTAACATTTAAACCACAACGGAAAAGCCGGGAGCTCAGTAGCTCTTCAACATTGGACGAGTTAACACCGGACAACATACATTTCCTACAAAAAATTGGGTTAAAACTAAATTACAATGGACATTCTGGATATATCTCAAGGTCCGACGTTCGACGAAACCCTATGGGAGAAGGAATATCACACGCACAACCCTTACACTTCATCAAAATTAAACAATAATGATGAAATAAGGATTCCCATTCAACAACAAGATATTTACACATTACCCTGTGAGAGTTATTTATATATTGAGGGACAAGTATTAAAATTGGATGGAAAAACTGGTTCGTCTGTTCCTTTTATAAATAACCCAATGGCATATCTTTTTGACGAAATAAGATATGAAATATCAGGAGTGACAGTTGATTCAACAAAAAAGGTTGGTATAACAACAACACTAAAAGGATTAACATCATTAACACCACATGAGAAGAATTCAATAGTCACCGCCGGATGGGTTACCCCCGATAAAGACAGCATAACACCAAATTCCAATGGTCATTTTGATTTTCACATACCTTTACGATTGCTTTTGGGATTCGCTGAAGATTACAAAAGAATAATAATAAATGTCAAACAAGAATTGGTATTACTCAGATCTTCAACTAACAAAGACTTGATACTAGCAGCAAGTGGCACTGAAGAAAGTAAACTAGAATGGCAGCTACAATTAAATAAAATCGTGTGGAGAGTACCTCATGTAAGATTAGCCGATGAACATAGAATCGTATTGTTAAGAAAGTTAAAATCTGACCGTGATATTGTAATGCCGTTTAGAAGTTGGGAATTCCATGAATACCCCATATTACCTCAAACAGAACGACAAACATGGACTGTTAAAACATCTACTTATTTGGAACGAGCAAGGTACATAATACTAGGGTTTCAAACCAATCGAAAAGATGTTATAACCGCACACGCAGGTCAATTTGACCATTGCAATATAAAGAATTGCAAAGTTTTTCTAAACTCTCAATTCTTTCCTTATGACAATTTAAATGTCATGTTTAGCAAAAAGCGTTATTCCATCTTATACGATATGTATGCAAGATTTCAATCGTCATATTATGGAAAAACTAATACACCACTGTTATCACCTGAACAGTATTATTCAAAAGCCCCAATAATCGTTATCGATTGCTCAAAGCAAAATGAATCAGTAAAATCGTCAAGTGTGGATATAAAAATCGAAATGGAATTTGAAGATAAAATACCAGAAGGTACTTCGGCATATTGTCTCATTTTACATGACAAAATAGTAACATATACTCCACTAACTGGAATAGTTAAAAATGTGTTATAAAAAACGGTTTTTAGGTGGGGGCGATTGTTATAAAAGGAGGAAAACGAAGTAGAAATTTCATTATTTGTTTGACCATCCTATGGGAAACATCGTTAGCAAAATGAGTTCACTTAATGCAAATACTAACGAAGAAGAAACTACACCGCTTATAGCCGACAACAGTTCCGATATAGAAAAACAAATTGAACAAGAAATGGATGAGTTCCTCAAGTTTAAACATAAGAAAAGAGAAGAGGAAGTTGAAAAAGGAATTAAAAAAAGAAAAGTCGATGACATTATTTCCACCAATATTTTAGCAGAGGTATTTCTTAGAATCTACTATCCCATCTCATCATGTATGACAAAAAGCATATCTGCCGGAGTAATAAAATCATTGGAGTATTCACCAACTATTATTTTGAATCATGGATCTAAAATGGTGTTTTTCTCTGAAATTTCCTGGGAATCGTTTATGAAGCATATACATCTTTTAGAATGTTATTTGAGTAACAATACATATGGAAGAAGAACAAAATTAAGTTTGCTAGAATCAAAGATTCGCAAGACTAAGAATAATATTAACAATAAATAAGAAGAAGAAAAAGTAAAGATGACGTCACAAACATTTTTACAATCTCTTGTCGATCAATTTAACAAACATTCAAAATCTACCGTCTTACCGACTAAAAGATGTTCAGAATTAAAAGAAGAAAAACATTATGTTATCCACACCATTAAGAAGATGGAAACTAGTGTTGGGGACGCCATCAACGTTACACTGAGTGAAGCGCCCTACACGCCCGGTGATGAACCAAAATTTCAAACATTTCTTCCTAAGCGCTTCGTGCACCTCCTGCAAAACGAAGATCTACGCCTTATCCACCCCGGCTCTCTGTACTTGGCATCCCACGGTCCAAGCGGAAGCAATTCAACGGAACTTACACTTCACGTCATGCCTACTGCCAACAACTAATTTATTTTTTGTAATACTTTTGTACACCTTTGTGAATTATTTTGAAAATAAATAAAGATGAAAAAATAAAAAAATAAAAAGCAATATATCACTATGTGTCTTTGCACATGGTGATATATTGCTTTTTAAAAAAATAATTTTAGATGACCTTGACCTAGTTACAAAAACTATATAAATGGAGTAATTTTCAAGGGGATTTCCTCAGTCTACAATTGACTTCCATGCTGTACACATCTCCCTTGGTTGTCCAATTATTTAAACGACAACATGTCTCTCAAAATCAAATGCGCATCATACGATACCTCCACCATCACAACTTTTGAACAACTCGACAATTTCACTAATGAATTGCGAGTACTTCTTGCAGGCGGTTATCACTTAAATGCCGATGTTTACGTTACAAATAAGAAAATGTTTTCAAAACAAAACTACTGCGATGATGAAGTGTACTTTTCTACACAAACGGCAACAACATCTAGCCCTTCTACTCAAAATAATGTTAAATTCCACAAATACTACTAATGTTAAATTACAATAACAATACTCCATCAACTTGAGGCTTCGCTATAAAAAGGCTATTCAACCCAGACTAAATCATCATTTGCTTTTTGACAACCGCAGCGATAACAACTACAACTACTATGCTGTACCGAATGATGATTGAATTTAATGGTAAAATATTTGGAAAGGACTATCAAACGGTAGAAGAGATGAGCTCCGATCTTGATGTATTAACTAAAGAAGGCTTCCAACCAAAGTTAATTCTAAAATTTCCAGAAGTACATCCACTATCCACTGAAGATCTCGTCGCAATGGCTAGAGCAAAAAAACAAGAACATGAAGTAAATATTAAAAAAGAGAAAGAAGAAAAAAAAGACGAACCTATATCTTAAGTGTGCAACTTTTTAATATTTGTACCCCATTCTTTTTTAAAACTCCATTTGGTTGACCTTGAAATTACCCCCACCACTTTTTTCTTTTAATAAAACTCTCTATTCTATACTATACACCTTCATTTCCCAACTCCACTTAGAACCGTCAACATGGAAAAGAAAAAAGAAGACTACAAACCACGCTACTGTTGTGAACAAAAATGTACCGATATAGGAAGATGGATGGTAGACGGATTAGCTTGTAGAAAATGTGAATTCTTCGGATCCTGTTACTGCAAATGCAAAACAAAACAACTACCACCACCAGAATTGCAAACCTTCAAAATTTATAAATCAAGATACTTCCACACTTGCTGTCCCCAGAGATGTTTCAAATTTCACCCAGAAAGACTTTTTAATTGCCGAAAGTGTGATGCATATTATAAAGACGACTTTTGTACATGCATCAAACATTTGTGCAAATATAGATCAGATTGGTCTTCTGATCCTATTCAAGCTTCAGATGTATAGCTGTAGTCACTGACTGCAGCTTTTTTTTAAAATTTCATTTGGTTGACCTTGAGATTTACAATATATATTCTACATACCCTTTAACATGCTTCTCATTTACACTACATTGCTTGGACTAACACCAACATGGGTGACAGATTCATTTCTTTTGAACATTTAATTACCGAAAGAGATGAGATGGAAACTCTATTTCACAACTTACTCACACTTATGGATAGGTATCCTTTGAAATGGATCAACATCAAAGTAAAATATGTGGATCCTACCAGAATATTTTCATCATCATCATCATCATCATCATCATCTTCCAACAGTGCAGGGGAAGAAGAAGAACCAACTTATGGTATTACAATTATTGAATTAAACAGCGAGGAACAAGACAATCAAATTCAAATTATAAATAAACTTAGTATTTAGTTTACAAAAGTGATTGGTATTTCTATTCTATATTAATGCTATTATTATTTTATTTCTATACACTTCCCACAACCTACCCGAACGGCGTTTCGCGGCAAACTGCGGTAACCGAAGTTCTCTCGCTTCTCGTTTTGGATTACCCCCACTTCTTTTCTTCCCCCCACCACTGTTCCCTGTTTCCATATAAGCGACCGCCTTACCGTCGCTCACCATTTGTTTGCCTACCGCCGAACGATGAGCCAGCCTCCATTAGCAAAAAATACTACTACTTTTGCAGTAACATCGCAACAAGATTTACAGGATATTTTTCAAACTTTAACCGATGTTGTAAACACACCAAACAACACGGTTACTATTACTGTTGAAATTACCTACAATTGTCCAGAGTGTGAAAGGATGGAAAGCGATAATGTTGAAGAATTAGAAATGCCGAACAACAGTCCTTCATCCGCCCACGATTCAACACCAGATGATGAAAGCTAGTCCTACACAAATATTCTTTTTCAATCCCCCACCACTTTACATTAAATATATATATCCTCCCCTTATTTGCTCTCCTCATTCCATCGCCTACTTTTACACCATCTACACCGCTCCTCTCTAACCTGTACACAAACATGATGGACGGCTTTTCAATCACATCACAATTGGAAGACGATAAATTAAAACTCGAAATTAACAGAATACATGGAAGCACAGAATCAGGAAGAAATGATCCGGCTGTTAAAGCTCTTCAAATGCGTACTGTGGTTGGTATGCCTCTATCTGCTTATCGCCATCACCATCGGCATTTACCAGACCGTCACCGCCAAACATCGCTTGGACACCACTTCCAATAAAAATTCTACTTGGCTTTCCTAAAATAAATTATTAATTCCCACAGCCCCACAGCCCCCATCCGCTCCCGCCACACTCCCGCCCGCCCCACTCGTCCCCACACTCCCCACCTTTTTTAAAACCCCCTCCAAATGACCTTGACACACTTACCAACCCCTCCCCAAACCCCCCAAAAAACCCCCAAATCAACAACACACACCTGCCAGTTACAACCGCTGACCTTGACCTGTGCCAGAACCGGCAAATCCCTTCTACTGAGGTAGTTTAAAAAATTTAATTTCTCAAAAGTTTTTGTTTGTAAAATTGAATTAATTAAAAGAATGATGCATTTCAAAATTAAACTGCTTTAGAAATGTTTCTTGACATGTTATTAGGTAACGGATTTAAATTTCATCGCAACAGTGATTCCGGTTTCGAATTTCAGTCCTGTCACAAACTTTGATCGATTCCCACTTACTTGTACTATATCCACTTTCACCTCTATTGTACTTTTTACAGCCCACGCAAAAATCGTATCCAAATGAGAAATGGTTTAATTTTGAAAAAAATCTTTCACCACCTTAAAAAATGAATCGATTAAAAATAAAAAGAAGTCTAGGCCTATTGACAATTTAAATGTTATACCTTTTATTATTTTTTTGAAAAATATTGAGCATATAAAAACATTTTCAAATATAATCAGTCACTTCAAACATATGAATACATTTAGAAACCACAACAATTAGCTGTGCACGGGACTAATACAGGTTAACTGCCGCCATTGAAGAAAGTATTATAAACTAGTTCTATTCAAATAGGTTTTCAGGGCAATGAAATATTATCGTATTATCAAAGATTATATTCATTTCATGTTTGCAACATTTTCGTTTCATCTCTCGTCACAGAGAATATATTTTCGCAACGGTTAGTACAAGCCAACTCTCATGGTTGCCATTAATCTACAAGTTTTTACGAGCTTCCCCTCTCCTCCACTCCGCCCCCAGTCCATCGCCCCTCCCCTCCTCCAACGGCTCGATGTACACTTTCAATTAAGCTCTAAATGTCTCTAATAGGGCTCCACGGGCATTACTTTAATCTCCTCCTAATTAGAATGTGGCCTGTGGGTCTGGGGAGAGTTTGGGGGGAGGGGGCCCTGCCCCCCGTCGTCCCTTCCACATCCTGTCGTCCGTGTCAAGCTGCAATACTGTGAAAATGGAATCCGTTGCAATGGCTTGATGCTTATTACCTTTATCTACGACCGTTACAATAAGGGCAAATAATTATTTTACGTATCATAATAAAGAGGTACATAATAAACCAAACACAAACCAGTTTCATAATGCGTTCAAAAAGAGGCAAGATTCACTTTTATGATACATGTTATTGACGAATGAAAGCTCGGCAATTTCAAAAGTAGGAAGTAGAGTTATAATAGAAATTATAACACTACAGAAATTATAACACGCAATCCTCACACCAGTTGTTAATGGACCTTTCTAAAAAAATTAGTAACTTCGGAAATTGACTCTACTTTACTTCTAGTCCTAAATGAAATAGACTTCAGAGTAGCTAGACCATCCAGCTACTCACCTATTCGCCAAGAGACCCTACCAAACCCTGTATGCCTACAACAGTTCTCTTCCCAGGATGATGCGCCTTGCAAACCAGCTGCCTTGTTACATAGATTTCTTAACAATGACTGACTGACTACCAATTCAAGAAGAATGCACTAGACTTATTGCAATCTCTCGATTAGATCATAAAATTGGAATTATCCTTTTTAAATTATCATTGTTTTTACAAAATTACTATTCCTTATAATGGTTACCTTGTTCTTGTTAATATTGTCAAATAATTAAGAATTGTTAAGCAAAAACTATTATATATTTACACTGTTAATGGTTTTTGTTGTTATAAAGTTATTGTTATTGATTGTTTCTCTTATATTTATTATTATTGTTACTGTTTGATATATTTTAATGATTTACTATTTATTCATCTTGTGATTTCAGAAACGATGATTGAGTGTCTTGATTTGTAATTAAAATGCGATAGAATTAATTTAAATTGTTATAGTAAGTTTATATAGTACTGCATCGTGTACCAATGTATACAACTTTTTCTTTAATGTTAGTCATGGAATTAATTATATCACTTGTAAATTGGCTTAAGCCGTTGAAATAAATAATAAAATCAAGTTGATTGTTCTATTTAAGACTCTTGGTTTAGTTAGTTTATTTGCCTAATATCAAAAGATAAAGATCTAGATCAAGCGGCATCGGGCGTGGATAAGATTTGGTGAGTGACCGCCTTACTTAAAAATATTTTACATCGTTATTACTTTCCCGATTTTAAGTTGATCGTAGATAAAGCAGTGTATTCAACTATTACGTTTAGCCTTTAAGAGTCATCTTCACCCCTGGGCCAGTAGCCCATTGTTGCGCAATCTTCAATGTTAATCATACGGCTTTTATGCTAAAACATGGTTTTGCATTCCCCTGTTTCGGACGCCGTTTTTCAACCGATTCTCTTGAAAGTTGGTAAGTGTTTAGTTGAATACTTATATTAGGTTTCTCATACCTCGAAATTTTGAAAATTGTACTAAATTTTGAAATATTAACTAAGGAAAATCGAGTTACTTTGCGACGTCACAGAGAGTAATATTTGTTAAATTTTCAAAATTCCGAGGTATGAGAAACCTAATATAAGTATTCAACTAAACACTTACCAACTTTCAAGAGAATCGGTTGAAAAACGGCGTCCGAAACAGGGGAATGCAAAACCATGTTTTAGCATAAAAGCCGTATGATTAACATTGCCGACTGCGCAACAATGGGCGACTGGCGCAGGGGTGAAGATGACTCTTAAGCCACTCGTTGTATATTCAACCATTCGCTTTGCTCTTTTGCTATCTCACATCTCACTCGTGGCTAAAATCCATAATACAATCGTTGTATAAATTCCCCTGATGACGATTGATGCTACACGGTAATCTTGGTAACTGTAAACTAACAAAATCACCTTTAATGTTTACCGATAAATAATATTTCTAAATAGCTCTGCACAAACCCAATGGTATGTATGGATAATGTTGGAAACATGTCATCGATGTCGTGGCTTGAAATCCCTTCTTCGACAGTATTTTATCACTATCTCACCTGCATTGAAGTGCACCCCTCTATTGTGTATAACACGTTTCACGCAAATATCTACAGTCTTTTCTGACGGGGCATACTCTTCAGGAGCCAATAATTCATAGCACACACATTATGCGTAGCAGTCGTCCAGGCATCCACTAACAATTGATAGGTGAGTTTTTAAATTAATATTAAAATTACGATGTAAAAAGTGATTTGCGAGCCACCTCTCTTCCTTATAAAAACGGGTCATTTACTAATAGGCCTAAGTAATATTTTATTTTTGTTGTCTAAAAATCGTAAAAAAATTAAAATTGTTAAACATTTTACCCGATTGTTTAGTGAAATGAGCTATAAAGGCATTCCAAAGTGTTTTTGGCTATAGTCAATCACAATGCCTTTACACGCTGGAGATGCTTCTTGTGTCACATCTCCTGATACGTTACCACGTGAAAAATTAGTGCGCGCCTTCAAACAGCGAGAAGCAAAAATAAATCAGTATGGATATTGCCTTCGCCCCGACTGAAGGGGCTGCGCGACTAGCGGTTTGCGTAATGGAACTTTGCCTATGCTTTTTTTTACAAGTTATTAACTTATGAAAGTAGAACATGAAACCTATTATTTGTTATTATTAATTACTATCATTTTTATGGTAACGATCCATACTGTTGTTAGTACAAGAATTAATGGAGGAAAATGGTATTTAGCGATGCATTTTAGTAATGTGTTTAATTAAACGTTCTAAGCTTTAACTGCAGAGAAGGAACAACTTACGGGATATTACAAATTAATCTGGTTTTAACCATTGGTGTAGCCAAATCATGTATTTAAGGTGGCTGAAAAGTGACCCCTTCCCTAATTGCAATGGCTAATTGAGGTAGGTCGGGACTATACCTTTGAGCAGTCTCTTTTACTGTAGCTAAAGCCTAATAGATAAAACCTACTTAGTCATGATTTCCACATCAATAGAGGTAGTGTTTTAACCCTGATGGGTAGGGTGTGGAAGCCAACGTAAGGTTTTAAATTAGACTAATGTCAAGCGAGACCTAATAGACGAAAATTACGTATATGAAATAGAAATCTGACTATCGGAAACAAAATAATTAGTTCAATGCCACTTTTATTCTTAATCTCTAATAATTATTGCAATAATTATAGTGATAAAAAGCCAAGCATTACTTTGAAGTGATTTAG
Organism: Neoaliturus tenellus; assembly: GCA_030545055.2. NCBI lineage: Eukaryota > Metazoa > Arthropoda > Insecta > Hemiptera > Cicadellidae > Neoaliturus > Neoaliturus tenellus. The sequence goes on along the minus strand of CM061535.1, from coordinate 1,254,140 downwards.
AACAAAATAGTGGATAGTTCTAAAAAATATTTTTACGGGCATTAAAAAAAAATTCAAACTAAACTGTTAAAAAATTTGCTATTTACGTTTTTTACAAAAATGTGTAACGTGTCAAAATATAACCATTTTTTGCTCATTGTGATACCCCTTTAAAATACTACTTATCTATAAGTCTTCTTCTAACAATTTGGATATCTCTGAACCAAATTTTCGTTGTTTAATCTCCTCATTTCCTGTGAAACGGTAGCTATTGTACCTTAATAACACTAGTCTAAGACCTACTTAATGGAGGTAATTTGGAAATACGCTTTTTTAATGTTATATGACAAATAATTATCATGCAACAGTCTTACGAGTTTTTATGTAAACAATATCACCTTTTGAAAAAAAAAATTAACTTTAAAAATAAATATACACGGACATTGTACATTGAAACGGTAAATTTATGCAATAACAAAACAATCAATGTTGACCGGAAACTTTCCTTATGCTTTGGCTCGAAGGGGAAAAAACTGCAGGAAACTGACCTTCAGTACAATCGCCTAAAACTGACTTCTGGACTCAAACCCATACTACTGACCACTTGACTGTTCGGGACGAGAGGTAGGTGGTCTTCTTAAAGTTTTTTGTAGCTAAAACACTGTCCTCTAAACTTTCTATCAATTGGTCATTTTCCATGGATATAGCGTTTAATTTGAAGCACATGAATTCTACAACCACCTTTGTGTACAATATCCACTTATCTTACTAAAGGGAATGTCCATTGTTTAGTTATGTACTTGATTAGCTTAACTGCGGTAAGTGTTTTCAGTACTACGATTCTTTTTTACTCTATCATGTAGTAACGTATTGAATTTATATCCAATGAAGATTAATGTCCTATTGAAAGTCAGAATTCGATTTCCCACCTTGAGAACATTTTCCCGTGAGTAAAATAAAGTTTGAGAATTTTTTCGCACTTTGAGAAAGAAAAATTTGTCTACATGCTGTACTAGCATAGTACGGATTTTTATGCTCAACTGTGAAGTTTTGGCCGTTTGTGCACTAAATACATAATACAGTCCATGTTACAATTTATAATGGTTTGTTTTATATATGAATTAATGGTAAAATTCGATTTTAATTGACTGTTTAAACTCGAGAATTCAATTAAGGTAATTTCTGAAGCGGGGTGAACATGTTTAAATATGTTTTCTCCACTCAAGGATCTGGCTAGATAGAGAGAAAAGAACCGAAATTGCAAAGAAATCTAAATGTAATGTACAAAAATGCCAGAAGTTATTTTGCCATTAGATGTCCATAGACACTTGAAGCCAAAACAATATTTGTCATATTTTGTCATGGACCTTGACTGGTCTTGAAAAGTGTATTTTATACTAAACTTAAACTCTACTTAAATATACACTTTGTGATTTCAAATGAAAAATATTTCGCCGATGAGTCAGTCCCGCTGGCCGCCGAGCCACGCCGTCATTTTAACTTGGATCGAAACTATATAATCGGTATTTCCGACCTATTGCCTGGGGCTAATTAAATTATATATATATATATATATATATATATATATATATATATATATATATATATATATATATATATATATAATTATAACACATAACGATGCATGTACATTATTCAAAATATAATAGCATTTCATTTTAACTTTTTGAGAAATAATTTCTGCGGCAGATTAATTAATATTTAATAATTTAACTTCTGCGGATTTTTGATGCTTTACTTCAAACGCCTTCAAAGTAGCACACATTGTTGAGACGTCTTGCATTTTAATGTTACTCTCGTCACTCGCTTGATAATATTTAGACATCAATCCAAGATATTTAATCAAGTGTAAATTACCCACTAACACAAGTGTAAATTAGCAATAATCAATAAAAGGAAAGTTTGATACAAGAACTGACTGCTTACTCTGGAATTATATTTACTGAAATAATACTTAATATGTGTAATGTAACGAAAAAAGAAAATAGACTCTGAGTAGATTTTTCAAGATGGTAGAGAATGACCCTTTCCCATAGAAAAAAACCACTCTGATGTGGAATTTGTGAGTGATGATGATTTCTTTTTCCTTTCTTTTAGGTTTGCAGTAGAACTGGTTTCATTAATGTCAGGCAGATTATACAGGGTGTCTCTGAACTCCTTACCGACCTTTTAAGGTATTATTCCTGGACCAAAGACAAGTCAAAATATCATATTTAAATTGTCCGGAAGTCTTTAGTTACTCACACAGTCGCCATTTTGTTTTTTTTCACATAATAATTTTTATTTCCGTAACGGATGGTTCTATTCAGTTCATATTTGGTATGAATCTTTATCATACCAATGTACATTTCCAAGAAAAAAATTAATTTTTTCCACTGTATATTTTCAAAATGGCGGCCATTTTAAATTTTCAAACTAAAATATCTCAAAATCGGTAAATTTTATAAAAATTTTATAAGATACAAAAAAGTTGGCAAATTGAATTATGTAACCAATGGTACCAAGTTTATAAGGATATGACAACAAATAACGGAGTTATTGCGATTTTATCCATGAAAAACATTGATTTTGCATTATAAAACGGCCATTTTAACAGAAAAATCAATGTTTTTCTTGGATAATATCGCAATAACTCCGTTATTTGTTGTCATATCCTTACAAACTTGGTACCAATGGTTAGATAATTTATTTTGGCAACTTTTTTGTGTCTTGTAAAATTTTTATAAAATTTACCGATTTTGATATATTTCAGTTTGAAAATTTAAAATGGCCGCCATTTTGAAAAATATACAGTGGACAAAATTAATTTTTTTCTTGAAAATGTACATTGGTATGATAAAGATTCATACCAAATATGAACTAAATACAACCATCCGTTACGGAAATAAAAATTATTATGTGAAAAAAACAAAATGGCGACTGTGTGAGTAACTAAAGACTTCCGGACAATTTAAATATGATATTTTGACTTGTCTTTGGTCCAGGAATAATACCTTAAAAGGTCGGTAAGGAGTTCAGAGACACCCTGTATATATAGTTATAGGTTAGCTGTGGTTTTACTAATAACGTTCTGGTTGTTAAAAGGCCATTACCCTTCATATGTATGTAATACATTTGCCACATTTTTGTATGTTTTTTATTCTGTAAAGTTGAATAATTCAAGCTTAAGTGTGTTCGGTCAACCAATTCATCAAAAAAATGTTTTTACTGCATTGAGGTAAAAATTCGAAATTAGAATACTATATGGTTTATAAGTAATTCTGACAACAAATGCGGGAGTTGAGCTTTGAAAGAGTGCGTCTTGTCAAATGTTGGTGCAAAGATATAGAGCAAACCATTAATCAGGTTGTAATGGAATTAAGCAATTATTTATTAAAAATTTTACTTAAGAAATACATTATATTTTCATTTAGTAACTACATATTGAAGAAATTAATTGTCTCTTTCAACAAAAATACCTGAACAAATTCGTTCTAACCAAATAAAAATCAAAACTTTTACCTCGATCTTCTTGTTGAATGTGTTTTCAAATAATTGTCATTTTACTTTGGCCTAAGTCGTTGTATATTTATTTTCAGCCTTCCTTAGCTGATTAGGCCACCCGCACTTCAACTAATATGCAATGCATTTGTAGCACGTAGCTCGAACCGCTTAGCCTTGAGACCAATTTTCATCAACCCCCAGTCTAGTACTGAACAATTTCTACCCCAGAATAGTCTATTTTAGATGTTCTTCAAATTCAGTCCTATTAATTTTTCCGTATTTCAACTCTTTTAACCCCTAAAAGCATTATAGCTAATAAATTTTCCATGTTTGGCCCCTGAATTAGTCATAGCCCAATAAATTTTAACCCCCACCCCGAAAAAGGGGAATTTTAACCAACCCTTATTGACGATTTTTCCTCCGAATAGTTGATATCTTTTAGGGATTTCTATAACTATATAGTTTGTTAATACATTTTATATTTCATTTCGTTGATTTATTGTTGTTCGGATTAATTGATTCCTTTTAATAGGGCCTACTACTTTTCTTACTTTAAGCTCGAACGTGCAATCTGTTAGTAATAGAGAATATAGTACGTGTTTTAGCTAACATATATTGAAACGTACCACATTTTCGGGCCTAACATTTTGATGAATCTGAAGCCATTAAATTTTAATTATTTTAACTGTTATCGATATATTGTTACTTTTGAGACTTTATAAGCCATAAACTAACTATTATTTATTTAGTTTTAAATTGAACTTTTTATAACTTTCATGTTTGAATTACTTTATTATTTTTTATTATTGTTTTCCTAATCTAGGCTCCAACTTTAAAACTACTGGTAATATGGAAGAAACTGTGTCTTTTAATAAACATATTTTGAAACTAGCTACAATTTTAAACACTAAACATTTTAGCGTACCTATAGCCGCTTAGCCCTAAGACCAATTTAGAGCATTGCTTTGTATTTTGTATTTTTGATATCTTAATAAACTAGAGGGAACCAACTAGGGGGCAGGGGGTCCAGCCCCTATCGAGCCGTAAGAGAGTCAAAATATAATATGAAGGTAATCTGCTTAATCACGAACACCGCACGTCTTGTAACAACAGAGAAAGTCTGGCAATAAGTGCTTGACCATGAATGACCTTATAAACGCGAATCAGACGCATTGTTGTCAAACAAATGACAACGAAGATAAAAAATCCAAGACGGTTATCTACTCTAACCTCACCTAACCTAACTTTACTAAGCTACAATTTGAATAGGTATAAACAACAAGTACAAAAAAGGTAGTCAATATCAAATATAAACTATATATGTATGATATATTTATTTACCTTGTTAAAAATTGCTGCCTTGTTTTAACCTTGGTAATCCGTAGTAAGATGAGCGGCGATATACACACTTTAGCCTCCCCGACTGGAATGTTAGGATTTCAATAAATCTGTGCTTTTTACTCGATAATTTTATTAACAATCGTAATTTACAGCTTACGTAAGTTTCAGTCGATTATAATATGTACAAAATATTCAATCTGTTATAAACAATACAGTACAATACAATGTGTTACGCGGTAACAAAGAGTGCATGCCCTGCTTAGCACAACACACAAAACTACACTTCCAGCTGAGCATTTACATACTGCACATTCTTTAGTATGTTTCACTTCAATAAATAATTAACAACTTTACAGTTTTTATATGCAAGGATAACGCTAATATTCAAGTAAATCATGTTTGGTTTTTAGTAATTTTTTTAGTCCAAGACGTTGCTATTGCAAACTGAGGAAAAGATTTTCACGATCTTTAATAGTAAATAATACAATTTTGTGTTGTTTATATTGAATTTTAAAGTAGGCCTAGTTGAGTCGTTTATGTGATTCTTACATTTGTAATGGAATGGAATATAAAAGGTTATGCAACTATGCATAGACAAACTCCAAAATAAAACGAGAGGTTAAATATTTAACATTTTGACACTAGTCACTTTGTTGATTTAGAGAGTTACCGCTTGTAAGATAAGGGCATTTCTAGACGAAAATCTACTTGAAATTTTAAAATAAAGTAAGGTAGCCTACAGCAGGGCACTATAATTCATTTATAAGATAAAATAATAATTTTATTAAGTTATTATGCGAATGAAAAGTTGAAAACGATCTTTTGAACGTACATTATCAAACGTCTAGTTTGTACAAACTAATAATTTTGTAATTTCTATCGAACCACGACAATTTTCTAACGGTCTAAAACAAGTACCGGTACAAAGAGAGTACAACTATAAACCTAAATTCGATCTAAAGTACGACAAAATTAACACCTATACTAAGCAGGCATTTCGAAGAATACAGAGTCAATTATATACGATGACTAAATATTTACAAGTATTTTCGAATAAGACTGTTCAAAATTTAAACTCTAAACTAAATCAGACTTCTAAAATTTGCAAATTAAACCTCAATTAAATATTTACAAAGGCGTATAATACACATTAATTGTCCATTTGGAAAAATAAGAAAGTCGAAACGTTTTTGTACAGGAGGATTGTAGTGATTCATTGTACAGTAGTAACTCCAAACGTGAAATTCGCATGTCCAAGTCACACTGCCAGCAATGAAAATACATTATGTTTTCTATATATGGTAAGGGAATACATACACAGTAGTCATTGGGTAAAAATTTGACTTGAATCCAAAAAAGTAGAAAATTATGTAATTTTCACTCTTTCGGTATTAATTTCTACCATATAATTTTTCATGGATTGGATCATAATTCAAATGTTTTCATGTAATAAATTAACGAAACAGCCCTTAACCAGATGTAAAATCCGACGAAACATTTACCATTTTAACAATATTTATTTGTATCACTCTAAAAATGTCATTTTAGCATAAATTATTGCATGGAATCTACACAAAAGTGGTTTATGATAATGATCAATTACAAAATACATAATACATAATACAAACGTTTTAGTTAGTGTCGTTAACAACATCTTTGAACCAAGGATTCCTAAAGCTTAACACTCATTTTGGGGCTGTGGTTTGATCTTGTGATAAAAGAATGATACTTCGTTAAAGAAATCATAATGTTTTCAACAATTTTTCCTGTTTTAACATTAAGATGGAATATATATTTCCTTTAACCCAACATGACTCATTTATTTTAATTTGCCTTTGGTAAATCTCAGTTTTTACATCGCATCATATCGATCACTCTATAATATACGTTAGGCTATTCATGACGCTGACATAATTGCAATTTAATAGTATCAACATCCTACGAAAGTTATAATCGTTTGATTTTTCCATATCTCTGACAACGATTTCCTGTCAATGACACTTGTAGAGATTCAGTTGAGAGGTGCCTGATTGTAGCAGCGATGTTCCCAGAAGCACTTGTGGTCCACACTGCTGGTCGCGAGGTGATGGTCTACGAGACGTACGGTCTGTACAGGGTTTCGCCGCTCTCTCTCGTTCTCGCCATCTGCGCTAGCTGCACGATCTGGTGTAGGGTGCCCGCGGGGGCGCAGTTTGGGGCCCGCCCCCCCTCTGGCTTGCCCCGCGAGTTGGGGGGCAGCGCGTGCGAACACTTGGGCGACCCGCTGCTCGACGAGTTACTCCCCTTCTTTTCTCCTTCCTCCTTAGAGGATTTCGCTTCCTGTTGAGCTTTTTTACTCCTCTTCCACTTCATCCTTCTGTTTTGGAACCATATTTTTACCTGAAACAAGAAAAGACTGTTGAGTAAAAATATTTAACCGTTGTATACAATTTTAAATAAAATCCGTTATTTATATGATGACAGTAAGAGAATATTGGTAGGAGGAGCATCTGTCAGTAACACAGGGTGTTAGAGCCAGCTTCACCCTTGGGCTGGTAGCCTATTGTTGCGCAGTCGGCAATGTTAACCATACGGATTTTATGCTAAAATATGGTATTTTATTCCCCTGTTTCGGACGCCGTTTTTCAACCGATTTTTTTAAACTTGGTAAGTGTTTAGTTGAATAATAGTTCCCTCATACCTCAACATTTTGAAAATTTAACAAATATTACTCTCTGTGACGTCGCAAAGTAAATCGATTTACCGTAGTAATATTTTTAAGTTTTCAAAATTTTCAGGTATGAGGGACCTAATATAACTATTCAACTAAACACTCTCCGTGTTTAAAGGAAATTGGTTGAAAACACCGTCCGAAACAGGGGAATAAAATACCATGTTTTTCATAAAGCCGTATGGTTGACATTGCCGCTGCGCAATAACAATTGGCTACTGGCCCAAAGGCGAAGATGACTCTTAATGGAAAAACTATGGGGTTTCGAGGCAAATTATTTCTATGAAGTAAACAACTTACAAAAGTGTTTAATACATGGTTAGAAAAGTTTTAATTTTCTAAGGAAGGTTTTTTACAATTTAATTAAGCTCAAAATGAGCCCGTTAGAGGCAACGCAAAAGTTGTAACGGTACTCCACCACTTCCAATGTCCTGGCCAGCTCGGTTGCCATATGATTGGTTATTCGGTCCCTGAGATTTCCAATATCACAAATTTTATCCACATTCACCCAGTATTCATCCAGCAGAAAAAGTGCAATGGAGTCTTACCAAGGCTCCTTGGAGGCCTTGATTCCAATCCATATCTTAATGATGCGAGTGTTAAGTTCCTCATGCACATGCAAACTGAGGTCAGCGATACCCAAACGTGTTGGAAGTGAAATAAACCTCAAGGTCATTTATTTATTTTTTGTGTTTTTTCACCATCGGCATTTTTTAACGTTTTGAAGGGGAACGATCCCCTGGAACAATGCCCTGGTCTTCGACCAGTTGTTAGATAGCATCATTAATTAAATAATATAGGCCAAAGAAAAATGACAACTGAGTCCAAAATCGAACCTTTAAAAGCTACTATTTTTTCTCAGGATTGAACCCGCAACATTTTGGATTTAAAGTCGAGCACTATAACCTCTCAGCTCCCCAGAAATTTAACCGAGGAAAAACATACTCCTCTAACATGTCACAATTTAGCTTTTGGAATACAGCACTGACCTCAGCTACGTAATTTCAAGGTTAATCTGTAAAAATTTTATGGAAACATCCACAATTGGTATGAGTAAAACTTGTTGAGCTACTCGTTTGAGAGATATTAACTACATTTAATCTTTTAAAGTTTTTAAGATAAGCATTCTTAAAACGCTGCAGTTCTTATATAAATGCCCTGTATATGCGCAATGGCAAAAGTTAAGTTTAAGTCGGCTTGAATTTATTTGCCAATATTGGCAACCAACGCTGTATAAAATAAAGTAATAAAACTGAAAATTACATTTAGTTCCTTCATTAAAATAGTACAATCAATATAGAATTTGATCAAAATAAAATAAAGTGTTGTTTGATCTTGGTTGTCGGTCAAAAATCCTTTCTATGTACATTACTAATTTATAAAATATTTATATTTTTAACCTCTCCTCAATAAAAACTGGTTTTCAGGACAACTTAAGTCAATAATAATTTAGACAGAGTATTAACATGAGTGATTTAAAATAAAAATGATTTATGTGCCAAATCTTGTCTATATTACTAAGGAACGCATTGGTATTGCACATTGGAGTATACACAAATCCTCTAAAAAGAGCGGAACCGATTCTAAAACTTATTGAAAAATTTAAATATTTAATATTTAGGTTGGGTTGAATTCTTTCTCCGAATTTTTAACAAAATAAAATGAAAAGTGCAGAAATTAAACAGGAAAACTCCTTGTAGTTCATGAATTATAAAATAATACAATTAGTAAAGAGTAAATCCAATTAAGGGTTGTTTGATCTTTGTTGTCGACTAAAAAAGCCATAAGATATACACTCATTAAAAATGACCTTTTAACCTTCCCTCGGTTACGAACTAACTTTCAAGACAAACTTGAATCAAAACAGGCAATACAAATTATACCCTTATCAATTCTTTTTAAGGAGGAGAGGTATATACCAATTTTAAAACTATTCCAAATTTTCAATATTTTAGCTAAAATGCTTACAGCTCATGTTTACTACTTTATCTTTGTTATGAATAAAGACCACCAATAGGCTAATAGGCTATAGGTAGAAAGTGATCGCTGCCTCCGGGTGTCGAGAGGCTTATCAGAGACTAACGCATATGTGATGCTACCATACATTATGGGCAAACACCAATTAAAGATAAGATACCGATGACATATGTTAGCTCTCCACTCTATTGACACATTACACTGCTTTCCTCGTATACTCTAAATAAGCTACACCTCTGAAATTACAATCTTTATATTTTGTTGCATATGTAATTTTCTAAGTGATATACAGTGAGAATTACAATAGGAATCAATTACGTGGATTTCACGATTTACAAGATTCTGAAGGTTGTGGCATTGCGAGTCTCAGGATGTGAGGCAAAATATTAATTTACCACGAGATTTAGCTATACGTGTTGCCTTTTACCTTGGCATACTCAAATTGCACCTATGAAAGAAACACTGAGAAATATTTTCATCAGTCTAGTAAAATCAGTGTTTAGGTTATATCTTCAAAATTTGGTTTGATATTACTAGAAGACGAGATAATGGAACGATATATACCGAGCTCATATCATAGAACACATTTCAAAAGAAATTGGCTGTCCAATTATTATTTCCAAATTAATATTTCCAAAAATTATTTCATTTTTTTCGACTAACTTTATTACACTAACGGTCGGCAGTTGGTCTGCTTTGGAGCTCGACACGACTTTTCACTGTTGTACCGGCACCCACCTGTGTCTCGGTGAGCATCAGGCTGGTCGCCACCTCGAAGCGCTTCGGCCGTGAGAGGTACTTGTTCTGCCTGAACTGCTTCTCCAGCTCCAGCAGTTGCTGACTCGTGAACGCCGTCCGCGGCCTCCTCGTCTTGCCCATCAGTGCGTGGTGCGCCCCTGCAACAACATCATTAGGCTTAATATAACAGTATTAATGATGCGTTTAGTATAAATAAAAAATGAGTTTGGTCTTTATAAAAATATCCCACGTTGCAGTAGACCTGCGTAGTCAGCGAATTTACAATTGAATTTCGGTATATTTTCAGTTTTTTCATCAAAACAATGGGGGTGAGAGTATGTAGGTTTGCCACCGTATGGGGTTTGTTGGTAAATATAATTTAAACCCTACCTAGTGAATGTACAAATAAAATTGTTTCAAGTTATAGTGTTATTTTTATTTTCCCCATGCACCCCATAGGGGCAAGTACGAAGGTTTGTCGCCATATCGGTTTTGCAAGCAAATGTTAAACCCACCCTAATGAATGTACATACCAAATTTTATAAAGCTATGCCAATAAATGAGCAAGATAGAAAGTTTTGTTGATTCCCCATAAAAATAACATGAAAACATAGTTTTTTGGATTTTCTCCATTACCATTTTATGCTAGATACAAATTCAGAATCCTAGATTGTTTGTTTTTAAGCTCTTTTTTCGAATTATTAAATTTTAAAAATTAAGGTGAAAATAGCAAAAAAAACATTTTCACCCTTTAAACCCCCATAAAAACCCGTTCCCATGGTCCGATCATTCTGGTTCGCGAACTCATTCAAGTAGATGCTGGCTTACACACCTGAACAAAATTTAATAAAAATCAGATGTTCGGTTCAAAAGTTATCGTGTTCACGGACACACAAATGTAAATTGATATATACACATACATATCAATTTGAACAAACAGTGTTTTTGGCTTCTAGGAACCTCAAAACGAAAAAGTATCATGGTCCCCGGCATAGTTCTACTACCGAAATAGAGTATTCCCTAAAACTGTGTACCGGGTGTCCATAAAACATAAGGTTTTTTTTATATTGAACTTACATGTACTTGGGCACATGTATTGAACTTACATGTACTTGGGCACATGTATTGAACTTACATGTACTTGGCTTAAAATGAAAGATATTATTCTCAAGTTTTTTTTATATATATAACCAAAGGTGCTCAATGTATGCGCACGGATCTTGAAAACGGGTCTAACGATTTTCTCCAAACAATTTAAAATAATTTTTAGGATAAATATAATATAGGAATGTATGCAAGGACGAATCTTATAATCTTAAATTGAATACTAAGCATTTTAACATTGGCCTCATGGAGTTTAAAATCAAAACAAAAGAGTTGGTGAAAACAGCAACGAACGAATCATGTGTTCTAGTATAAATAAGTAACTAGTAACCTTGTGTTCCATTGCAACTAGTAAAAAAATTACAGAATAATACCATTGTAAAATTAAATTATCAGTTTTTAAATAGTACTTTTTACTGGTGATTTAGTGAAATAAAAGTAAAATGTAAAATAACCAATCAATTTTTGAAGAATTGCAAATTAAATAAAAACATAATAATGAGCAAAAATGAGCAAGAAATCCGCTGTAACTGCAGAAGTAAACCCACGTGTTGCAGTTTCAACAAATTTGAACCGGAGTGCATTACCCTAAGGCTTATATTAAAACATCCAGAATCCGAGTGAGCGAAGCGAACGGGCTCGTCTTGGAAGGATGAGTCTTTTGGGCTTGGAAAATTTAGCGCAGAGTCAGTGACTAATATAACTTTGACATAAGGAATTGTTTCTGTTTATCGAGCAAATACTCAGTCCCTTAGGTACTGTAAAAATAATCATCAACGTCCAATAAAATATTTAAAGTATTTCGTAGAAATGGCAACGAAGTATAAAGGAAAGGAAAATATGAAGGACAATTAAAAGCACAGCGATTATCTCAGCAGTCGTCGGTCGCAACAAAGGTCTTTGTTTACAGTATTATCACTAAACGATCGGAAGACCATGAATGATTACAGCCCCGGAGTACGCAGCGAGGGGCGCCAGGGGGGGCAGGTGGATCCTCCCCCTCCGCGGTAAATCAAGATCCGCGTTGAAAAGGTCGTCTTTGTGATTTGAGCAGTTTAATTCTGACATTTATGGCTGGCACCCTAATCTGTGTTTATTAAACTAAACGGTACCTCAAAAAGCGGGCCCGGCGGGGTGCTCGGCACCCTACCCGCACACACACGACTGGTCGTTACCGTATGTTGTTAGGCGCTCGGCGCGCGTCGGCAACAATACGGGAATCGGACAACTTCTGAATATAAACTTACCCACTAATTGATTCATAACCTTCAATTATGCAAATGTTTTAATGCAGTAGACAATCATACAAATTAATTACAACAGTCAAATTTTAATTTCTACATTAAACCAACACAAGGCACAAGGCGGTCTGTTACAAGTTAAAATAAAATTTTAGCCATGATGATTGATTTATTAGTTCGACATAAATATGTTATCTGATAACTTTAAAATAGTGTAAACATCTTTCTTTTAAATTTAATTTCTTTGAACTGATATAAAAGTACAGTATTGGGATTTTCGGCAATCTTATCTGGCAAGGAAGCTATAAACAATATCTCATTCAGATTGCGAAATCTGTTGACATCATCCACATAAAAAGTTAGAAAAAAATTAAGGAGGCATAATTATAACACTACTACAATTTACCATAGCTATCCTCAAGAAAAATAATATATTTTATTTTTTTACAGCACATACCGTTAAATTAGTTAAAGTTGTTGCCAATTCACTACAAAATAAATTAAATAATTAAAACCTTTTTAATTAATTCATTATCTTATTGCCTAAGATTTTCAGTGCCGATGAACTTTTAAATTACTTAACAAAGTTTTTTAAATGGCTTATAATATATTGTGGGTTTCATTATTTTAAGTCAAGCCATGTTTTAGTTTTATTCCCAAAACATCCGCAATATTGAAAACTCTTATTTTACATTGTAATTAGTTCAAAATAGGCCTACTACCAAATCATCTGAACCTAAACTTGGCTATGCTCAGCAATGTAGCTCCCACCACATTAGCTCGTCTTCACTTATGACTTATGACTGATCACCAGAACTGCCCCAAGACTGGGGTGGGGGGGTAACCTCCCGCTCCCCCCCCCCACCCACCCCAAGTGGTGCAATTTGTACAATTAGTTTAGCAGCGACCCGTTAAGTGATTCAATTATTGGCCTGTGTAAGGGCTCTACTTTATTTATGGGCGGCTAGCACCCAACAGATGGGGCGATACCCCATTGTAAACAGCGCTGCTCATCATTACACGCATCGTTTAGTGCCCCCACCTCCCCCCCCCCCCTCCCCCCGTCAAACCATCGACCTCCTCGGTCTCCTTCTAATTCCTGAAAACACAAAAATGTTCAAAATTGTAATTTAAGAGATAAGGCAGGAACCGTGTTCTCGAAATTCTTCAAAGTTGTGGTTGAACCCCTGAATCGAAAACAACAATATACAGTATCTAAAAACCAGTGTGAAATTTATTGTTTTTGATGTAAAACATTAGTGTTTATTCTAAACTCGAAAGTAAAGTCGTGATATGAAATCGTGAAGCTATAATCTGCGATATGCAGTGATGCATTGTCGATGAATGTCATAGAGTGAAACAGTTGGGCATCAGAATTTTCTTTCTTTAATAAAAACCAACACTATCAAAGCTTTACTCTATGTATGGAGGAATTACGCTAAAAATATTTTTAACCCTTTGGAAATTTATTGAATACTTCCACTGTATGATTGTTACTTGGATACACAAGAGAAATATTAATACGATCTTATGTAAACCGAGAAATACAGATCAAGATCAGTTTATTATTTTCAGTTGCGTTGAATAGACAAACATACTCTGTTTCTGAATGACATAATTATAAGTGAGGTTGTTTTAATTTATTTTATCTTTTGTGGGCTTTACTCACCTTATAACCTTCTAGGACTCGTCAAATTGTTGAAAAAATACACAAACACACGACACGAAACACATAACACTGATTATCGTCGTTTTTGTGTTGGAAATACAAAAACGTCCAAGTCGTGGTTAGGCGTTCGGCCCGCGTGCAGGAAAAGCCAAGTCGTGACAAGCCCTGAGGAAGCGGAAAGTTTTTGTATATTCGGTCCGGCGAAACATTGGCTGCAACTTCGGTACGAAAATCAGTGTTATGTGTTTTCGTGTCGTGTTTTGTGTTTTTTTTTTTTTTTTCAACAATTTGACGAGTCCCGGAAGGTTATAAGGTGAAGGAAGCCAACAAAAGGTAGTAAAAATAGATAAACATAAAAAAGAAAATATCAAAGAAAATACATTTAATTTATTAAGAAACCATTTTCGTTTATCTAATCTACTCTCGTAAAATACTTATCAATATGCCAATACTTTTAGGTTGAAATTTAGAGAAATTATTTCAAAAATCCTTGGCTTGGCTTCACTCAGCAACTCATCGATTAGACTTTTCATAGAAAACAGAGGATAAATCACAAGTTCGCAATGGCCCACGAGGAGCAGTGGCTCGGGCAAAGTTGGGCGATCGGCGAGTCGACTTAGTTTTACACCTCGCATTCCCTTAAAAGAATCGCAGAATTTCTCCGTCGGGACGGGTATAAATCAGCTGGGGGAGGGGAACTCCCCCAAATATTCATAAATCTCGCCCAGCTTAAACAACAATTCCCACACGAATGCGGAGAGACAAATTACAATGTCGAATGGCAACGCCAGCGCCACCATGCGTGAAATACTGAAAATAAATAATTTACTTACAAAATGCTCATAAATGTATGTACGCTAAGTTTTATGTCGTGTGTGTTAAAAACAATAGGAAATATTTGAACTATACTAATAATGCATATGTCATCTTTAAAAAAGAAAATAAACCCGGTTGAAAAGTTTTCAGTAGCAGTATTATTGAACGATAAGCCACACTAGATGAAAAATAACAAGATTGGTTTATATTATTTTATTTTCATTTTAGTATGATCTTGTTTTTAGCTTTTGAATTAAAGTAATGTACGATTTTAAGTTTAACCTAATTCTTCTTACCCATACAGCTATAAGATACTGTTTATGTTTTTACATTGCTGTTTTAAGAAAAGATGTATGTATAAAAATAGTTTTTCTTACGGCATTCATTAAAATCAATAATATTGCTATAACACTGGATGTTAAGAAGGAAATCATTTTAGAACATGTAGGGTTACTTTTTTCAATTTCTGTGCCTGCAAATCTTTTATTAGAGAGTTATGTAAACTACCCACACTTTGATCGGGTAAAACATGTACATCGGCAGGGGAGGTCCCAGGAGGTCAAAACTAGTCAAAGGGGAGTGTTTGGGGATAAATAATAATCAAATCAACGTGAATACGATTTTTCCTAATTTTGCCACTTATAGCTCATAAAGTTAAGTTTTCTGAAAAAAATTCCTATACAATAAAAATATTTTATAATATGTTTTGTTCACATAAAACAACAATAAGCAATGACCATCAGCAACATGAAATTCACATTTTAATTACACTCAAGGAGGTATTCTTGTTGTTCATTATTAATTCAATATGTTTAAAATATTTAATTTTTAAATAATGTTTGTTACTAGGGTTTAACAACATTAATAATAAACGATGAACTAAAGATGCTATTTGTAAGAATATTCCGTTGAAATTGTTTGTATTCTTATGACAATTCGCCATTACTGGTTTCATTGCATTTCTGTGTTAGACTTTGTAATTATGTATTGTATAATTGTGTTAAAAAGGTAAAGGAAAAATGTTAAGTAAATTTAGGGGATTTCTTTATGATGTAAATATTGACCTCTTGAGAATAAGAGAATATTACCTACCTAAACATAAAGTCCTTTTGAAGAAAATATTATAGGCCAAGTCAGATTAATTTACAAAATAGCACTAGCACGTCATTATCATCGTGGAGCGGGACGAAATTCCATGTATACCTACATGGTGCCCGAAGCATTAAGTAAATCATCTAAAACGTTTTATTTGAAGTAAAAATGCATTCAGGTCAATGTAATTATTGACATAAAACTTATTTATTA
Organism: Neoaliturus tenellus; assembly: GCA_030545055.2. NCBI lineage: Eukaryota > Metazoa > Arthropoda > Insecta > Hemiptera > Cicadellidae > Neoaliturus > Neoaliturus tenellus. Next base: position 1,237,756 of record CM061535.1, on the reverse strand, counting down.
TTAAGTTTAAACTTTAATTTTTAAATGTTTGTCGACATCGCTCTGGGTGATATATTATTACAATTATAAAGTGTTTTCCGTATCACATTCTTGTGTGGCAGTATTCTTGGAGCCTAAAGTTAACTGAGGTTGTTTACTGGGTAACATCACATGATGGGTGTAAAAACCCAAAGCAAGTATGGAGTTATAATGTAGATGTATGATGTAAAGCTAAATCCTACATCTACACATGAGTAGTGGGGAATGGGGGCTTTTGGGCCAGTTCAAGGTCACCCGAGCGATGACGTCATCGATGACGTCATCGAGGTCAATGACCTCATTGATGACGTCATCGATTGCATCATCGATGACGTCATCACCAATGACGTCACTTCCTTGACGTCACACCCATGACGTCACAAAAATGACGTGCTGATGACGTCATCACCCCTTACGTCACCAAGATGACGTCATCGATGTCACAAAGGTCAAGGTCACGCTGAAACCTAAAATCTTTTGGCACTTTTGCTGTTTCTCGCACTACGCTCCGAGTTTCAGTCACAGTTACCATGACCTTGACAACTTGGAGCGAATTTGCGATGAGAAACAGCAAAAGTGCTGAGGAAACTTGAAGTTTGCAACGTGACTCTGCCTAAACCGTCATGTGACACCGCTCGGGTGACCTTGAACTGACCCAGAAGCCCCCATTCGACCATTACTGCAACCGCGATGCGCACCCTAAGACAGACACCGAGCGACTGACTGTCCGGCCCCGCGCACTCTAGGTATATGGGAAGTGGTGGGGGAAATTGTGATGACCTTGGGAAACTTGAAAATGTCAAGCCGGGTAGCACCGTTTCGGTGCTACCTTAAAGTTACATGCTAAAGTGTGATGACCTTGAGTAAAAACATAGAAATACTACAAGTTGATACCGCCCCAGAGTTAAAGTGTGGTGACATTGAGTCAAAACACTGAAATACTATAAGTTGAAATCATCCCAGAGTTAAAGTGTGGTGACCTTGAGTCAAAACACAGAAATACTACTACAAGTCGATCCCGCCCCCAGAGTTAAAGTGTGACGATCTTGAGTTAAAACACTGAAATGCTATAAGTCGAAATCATCCCAGAATTAAAGTGTGATGACCTTGAGTCAAAACACAGAAATAGTACAAGTCGATATCATCCCAGAGTTAAAGTGTACTGACCTAGATTCAAAACACAGAAATACTACAAGTTGATGTCGTTCCAAAGTAGAAGTGTGGCGACCTTGAACTACCCCAAATTGTCAGGAATTGGAGTAGCAACAGCGATGTGCACCCTTCGACGGACACCAAGCGACTGACTGTCTGGCTCTGCGCACTCTAGGTATATGGAAAGTGGTGGGGGAAATCTCAAGGTCATCCAAATTGGGTTTTAAAAAATAAGAAACTCTAAACTTCATGCTCCTCTTCTTCCCTTTCCACCTCATTTGTAGGATATATGGTTGACAACGGTAAATGTGACAAATACTCCGGTGATTGTTGACCTCCACTGTGATCTGATTCTTGATCGTCTTGCTGCATTATAACTTCAGACCAATCATAATCTAAAGTGACCTTGAGCTTTATTCCCGGGTTGTCGAGGAGAATAGACTTCATCCAATCGCAGATGGTTTCTAAATAATGCACGTCGTTGATTGTCAATTTCCAACTTGTAGTGGGTACATCTTCGGTGGAAGACATGTCATCGCAAGCAGGTGTGTCCGCCATGGTTGTTGGAGGAGGAATGATGCTTGTTGCAGCGAGCAATGCTGGTATAACAGAGTGGTGGGGGAAATTTCAAGGTCACCCAAATGGAGTTTTAAAAAAGGAAACTTTGTCTATTTACTTATAACATAACCACTTAAACTAAAAGGATTGGGATCAACAGTACGTTTAATCATCATATTCGGTATATTCTTCATGTTTCTCAGTTTTCACCTCCGCCCAAATAGTACCTCCACTCTTTAGCTCCTTTTCGGCTTCTTCTAGTTGCTGGGTAATCGCCATCTGACATTGAAGTTCAAAATCATCACGCGGCACAGATCCGCAAATATCCATCTGAGCCAACCAGAGCTGCCTAAGGTTCTTTTCCTTTTCCTCCACAGCTTCGACGGCTGCATGTAATTCCTTTTCTGTAATAGAGGAGTCCCACAATTGTTGATCATCGGTTTTGTTGACAACCTCATTTTTGGACTCCTTGTACAAATCGTTCAGCTCCTGCTGAGTCTTAATGGTTACCTCCTCGTAACTAGCACAACTTACATTGAGAGACATCTTGATGTTGTATGGTTGACCGTTGGAGTTGAAATGAAGCTGAGGCACAGCGCTTGGGGGTACTATAAAAAAGTGGGGGAAGTTTCAAGGTCATCCAAATTGTGTTTTAAAAAAATCCTATCTTGTTACTGAGCACATATGTCAGTAACAAGATAGGTGTTTTTTCTCTTTTACATCTTTAATATAATAAAGAAATAAACATATTCTACAATGGTAAGAAGAAGAAACCAACTGCTAGTCAGCTGAAATAATCCAAAGTCTGGCTCGCTTCAGTCTTCATGGACGCCGGTGATGAAGTCGCTGGAGAAGAGTAATGTTCAGACTCTTCTTTTGGGTGTCGGAGATTGCGTATATTGCAAGCGTAGACTTGCACATTTATACGGTAGCCTCGCGCCACCATCAGCTGCAACTCCTTGTACAAGTCGTTCAGCTCCTGCTGAGTCTTAATGGTTACCTCCTCGTAACTAGCACAACTTACATTGAGAGACATCTTGATGTTGTACTGTTGACCGTCGGAGTTGAAATGAAGCTGAGGCACAGCGCTTGGGGGTACTATGAAAAAGTGGTGGGGGTGTTTGCATTGAAGCATGTTTGACCTTTAGCTTGGTGGTAGGGGTAACTGTGAAATGCAAAGGTCAAAGGTCAAGGTCACCCGCGAAGTTTAAAAAAAATGCAACATATCAATATGTGACAAACCTCACATATTGATATGTTGCATTTTTTGTCTTTTGTATTTTTTTTTTGTCTTTTATGGTTTATTTATAAAACATTACAATAACATATGTACAACAGTAAAACTTAAATCTAACACTGCTGCTTGTCGACGATGTGGATGGTCAACTCGGTGGAATTGCTACCCGTGCAACCGTGGGAAACCAGGTAGAGACAGCCAGGTTGGATGGAGCGCAGATCCTCGTTCTGGAGGAGATGGACGAATCGTTTTGGCAGGTAGACTTGGAACTTGGGCTCATCCCCCGGAGTGAATGGTGCCTCGCTAAGACTGCAGCAGATGGCCTCTCCAACTGTAGTCTCCATCTTCTTCATGGCGTGGATAATGTAGTGCTTCTCATCTTTAAGTTCGGAACACTTCTTGACAGGTAGTATGGTAGATTTGGAGTGAGCATTGAACTGCTCAACCAAAGTTTGCAGGAACTGGTGAGATGCCATGGTTGAGTTAAAGAGTGTCTTCTTCTTCGTCTTCTTGCTGGGAGATGTTGTCGTCTCGGAATCTCGAGTAATACTCATGCCAGGTCCCGGTCTGCTCCTCACTTATATAACCCCCGTCACCCCCACCACTCCCCACTTCCCCACTTTGAAGGTAAGATGCGAGTTTATAGACGTTTTTTAAAGCGCAATGTCTATCTTTTTCATGTTCTGGACTTTTAGTACAAATACAAACATTTTCCATCGTATACTTGTAGTTTTTATCCAAGTCCACATCATTAACCGGAACATGAGTAAATTCTTCGATCCATCTCTTCTTTTCCAGTCCTTTTGTATAAATATTGGTAAACCTGTTTGAAAACTGATGCATGATGTGATACAAGTCTGTGTAACTTGCAAAACCATCATACCAATCGATATGATGGAAATATTTTGAAATCCACCTGTTGGTAGTAGCGGCTTTGCTAGTTAATGATGAATAAGAACATGGTGGTTTGAACAAAAATGTATATGGAACACCTGTATTGATGTCGAAAAACACAAGTTCTTTTATGATAAATCTATCGTCATTACCCCGAAACGCTTGGAACTCAATTATACCAGGTTTGGACTTTACTTGTTCTTCTTCCTTGTCCATTGCGAAGGCCACTCGTCTGCTCATGTCGAAGTCCAAAGATCAACTGATTTCCACACCACGGTAGGTACGACTTTTATACCAGGCCGTACAGTTGTTGGCGCGTTGGTGTATATTTAACGTGGGCACCGTCCCCGGTAGGCCTAACCCCACAAAGCGTTTGATATTGTTTTAAAAACCAACCATTGTCATCTAAGTTTCCATCTTTACATTCTCCTTGTTTTCATTTTCATCACTAACACTTGATTCTTCTCCTCCTTCTTCCTCTTCTTCCTGTTTTACTGATTTCTTATGTAGTTGAGCGTATTTTTCCAATTGTCTCCACATTTGTACTTCATGAGGAACTCTATTAAATATAGAAGTATCCACAGGTCCGTACAGTATAGGTGCGTCCGGTTGTTTGTCCAAAGTGTCTTCCAAATAATCTTTAATAATAGAACTTGAAAACACTAGTTGTCTCAAGTATCTTGTTATTGGTTCAGTTGCACAGGTTAGAATAAAAAACTCTTCTCGATTAAGTTGAATCTTTCTATCATGTATTGTTGTGTCTCTAAACCGCAACTGATGGTCACCACGATTCTTTATAATATCAATTTCCACATTTGAATCCAAAAGTCCTACTCTTGTCTTTCTTCCATACATGTTACTAGTTAAATAGCATTCTAGCAGATGCAAGTGCTTCATAAAAGATTCCCAAGCACTATCGGTGAACAAAATCATTTTGGGTCCATGAGTTAAAATTACAGTAGGTGAATAATCCGTCGATTTCATAACACCGATTAAAACACTTTTGTCCAAACTGGAAGAGATTGGGTAAAATATTCGCAAGAATACCTCACTTAATATGTTAGGAGAAATATTATCTTCAATATCCCTTTTTCCTCTAGTGTGCATTCTTTCTTCTTTTACCTTTTTCCTCAACATTATTACTGGCGTGGAGTTGTCCGCAAGCGTTGTGTTCATCTCCCTCCGGTTGACCTTGAAGATCTAAAAAGTCGGATATCTCCTTCTCAATATCTACTACATTTTCTTGTGTACCACTAGGAGAAGTCATATTGAATAAGATGCTACCCATACAACAACAGGCAACAAACTGATAAGGAGCGAGCTGAACGCTCTGCTTTTATACTCGCGGAATGCATTGGAATGTAGGAAAACCGGTCTTTTACAATACATTTTTAACAATTCCAGTTAAAGGTGTGTATGTTACGATTTTATCATGTAGAATTAAACAGTATGCAGTTGTATTAGCCGATATAGGCGCGTTGAATTCCATTTCTATTTTTATATCTACACTTGATGATTTTACCGATTCATTTTGTTTAGAACAATCGATTACAACTATAGGGTAATTATCTAAGTATTTTTCTGGTGATAGTAAAGGTGCATTCGTTTTACCATAATATGAACTTTGGAATCTTGCATACATATCGTACAATATGCTGTACTTTTTATTAGCGAATGACACATTTAAATTATCGTATGGAAAAAATTGTGAATTTAAATAAACTTTAATATTTTTCAAGTTGCAATGATAGTAGAGGCATTTTGGGAGTTTCAGGACAAACGCAAATTCAGCGGTTTTTAATCAGTGGTTACGTATTTGTGACGTGTGATGACGTATGTGTGACGTCATACGGTGACGAGGTGGAGTGTGTGACGTCACGGGTGTGACGTGGTGGTGTGACGTCACTGATTCGTAATCGGACGCCAATGCCACGTTATTCTGAATGAAAACCAATGTTTAGCGTTGACCCCGTCTAGCTAAATTTGACGGCGACTTCAAACATGTCCAAACATGTTCAAGGTCACTCAAACGAAGTTTTAAAAAATATTTTTAATTATAACTTACAAATATTGAACAAAATGTTGAAATTAATTGGACTCGTTAGAAACTCCATATTCACTCTCGGCTGTTATCTTCAAATGCAGCGGAGGATCACGACTCACGAGACGAAACAGTAATCCATGGAAGCTTTCCAAATCAGCCAAGTTTGACAGAACCAGTTGAATTTTTTGTGAAGGATGGGTGGAATCGGACTGACCTAAAGTTTCATTGACAAATTCGAGTGTTATATATAAATCTTGCGGATCATCACCACTTAACAGACGATAAAGTTGTTGATAGCATATTACTGCATCCATAATGTCGAATTCAGAGGCGTCAAGTTGGAACTTCATGTTTCTGTGGAGTATGTTGTTGTAGAGGTTGAGTGGATTTAGCTAGTAAAATACCATGAACCATTAACGTACCCTACCTACGTACTGCACAGAATACGGTGGGAAAGAGTTATAAAATAAAACAAGTTCAAACATGTTCAAGGTCATTCAAAAGAAGTTTTAAAAAACATTTTTAAGTATTAGACACTTTAGTAGTTAGAAATCATTTAATGTTTTTCCAGTTTAACATAACATCACGGAGATACATCATCCCCGGACTTCGAGGACTCTTGCTCTGTCTTCACAGGTAGCTGATCACTCGAAACATATGGTGAAGATGATGCTATCGGAGATCCTGGCGGTGATTGTGATGAATTTGGTTCTTCAACCGTTATATCGTCAAACTCAATTGTAATGTTTAAACGGAGAGGTGGTAGCACATTACTGGATTGTGCAACAAGCGATTGAACTGGGCATAAAAATTGTTAGAATTAATCGGGTACTTCAATTTACACAAAAGACTTGGTTGAAACAATATATTGATTCTAATACTGCAAGAAGAGCTGCTGCAACATCAAATTTCCATAAAGAATTTTATAAACTGATGAATAACGCAGTTTATGGAAAATGTCTCGAAAACAAAAGGAATCACATGAATCTTAAACTGGTCTCTGACAAAAAGAAAATGTTAAAATTAGTTCAAAAGCCTAACTTCAAAACTTCTATTGTAATTAATGAAAATCTTGTAGCAGTCTGCATGGACAAAACCAATGTTGTCATGGATCGACCTCTTTATGTAGGAATGTGTATACTCGACATTTCAAAGACCCATATGTATGACTTCCATTACAACAAGATGGTTTCCTATTACGGACGGGATAAAATTGGAATATGCTACATGGACACTGATGGGATCGTCTACTGGATCAAGACACTCGACATGTATGAAGACCTCAGAGTGTTTCCTCACAGGAATTCCTTTGACTTCTCAGACTACCCCATTGACCATCCAACCTATGACAACTGCGTGAACAAAAAGGTGATAGGAAAGTTTAAAGATGAAACTTCTGGTGTGCCCCTAGAAGAAATTGTAGCACTTATGTCAAAGATGTATGCCCTAAGGATGTTTACAGGCAGAACAGAAAATGACACGGTGGATGAAAACGAAGCCAGAATCATTAAAAAGGCAAAAGGAATTAAAAAAAATTATATAATGAAGAACATGAGATTCGAACATTACTATAATTGTTTATTTAGAGGAGCTGAGTACAATGCAACTTTCAACACCATCCGGAGTTTTAAGCATAATTTGTACAGTATGACAGTAAAAAAGAAGTCATTGTCAGCCAGAGACGACAAGCGTGTGATCCTTCAAAATAAGATCCACACACTCCCTTATGGGCACTATTCATTAACAGAAATGGATTGAATAAGACATTCAAAAAAGAAACGGACATCCACAAAATCTGTATTGTACTGTAAAGAATAACTGTAAAACTGTAAAGTTTTTTAAAACTTAAATTGAATGACCTTGAACTCATGTTTTTATATCAATTTGACTTAAAACTGTAAAGTTTTTAAAACTTGAATTGGATGACCTTGAACTCATCTTTTTTATATCAATTTGACTTTTGAAATTCATACAAGTATAATTGAATAAATTACAATTATCGTTCAGTTGTATAATGGACGAAGAATGAAGCAGACCAATGGAAGAGAGAAAAATTATAGTTGAAGAACTTCACAAACCAGTTCGAAGAAATTTTCCCAGAAGATCAACGGTCGTGAAGGGTATTAATGACTTATATCAAGCTGACCTTGTAGAAATGAAACCATACAGTAGAATAAACAAAGGTTTCAAATACATTTTAACAGTTATTGACTGTTTTACAAAGGTTGCCAGTGCTATTCCCCTTAAAAATAAAAATGGGCCTTCGGTTACTGAAGCTATGAGAAAGGTACTGCAAGCAATAGGAAAACGTATAAAGCATCTACAGACAGACGACGGCAAAGAATTTTTTAACAAAGATTTTTCTGATCTGATGAAGAAAAATAAAATAAATCACTATTCTACTTTTAGTGAAAAGAAAGCCTCCATTGTAGAACGTTTCAATCGCACATTGAAAACATTGATGTACAAGAAATTTTCAGAAAGAGGAAGTTATGTGTGGTTTGATATTCTTCCAACTCTAATCAAAGATTACAACAATACAAAACATCGTACTATAGGTATGAAACCAAATCAGGTGAACAAAAAAAATGAATCTTTAGTTTTGAAACGCATAAAGGAAAATACTACGCCGCGGTTAGATAAGAAGCCTCCTCTTAAATTTTCCATTGGAGACCATGTGAGAATAAGTAAATATAAACAGATATTCACCAAAGGATACCTACCCAATTGGACAAATGAAGTTTTCACAGTGCATCGAGTGCAACCAACCTTTCCAGAAACATACATTTTAAAGGATAGTAAAGGAGAAATACTGCAGGGGGGATTTTATGGCCACGAATTGTTAAAATCTAAAACTGGTAGTGTTTATTTGGTTGAGAAGATTTTAAGGAAAAGAGGTAATAAGCTTTTAGTGAGATGGTTGGGATTTGATAAGACCGAAGATACTTGGATAGATCAAAAGGACTTACTTTGAAATGGAAAAACCAGTAAGGTCGCAGCATTCGGATAGACTGCTCAAGTATAACTAACATCATGGAAGTAATCTGTCAAAAGGATAGACTTGACGTCAATGACATTGATTGTTTGACACCGGATATCTTTGATAAGGAAGTAAGTAAGCATGGCACTTTATTGCCCAACACAATGAGATGTATTATTAGTGGACCTTCAAACTGTGGGAAAACCAACGTTGTTTTCAATTTAATAACAAAGCCAAACGGTTTAAGTTTAGATACGTATTTAGTAAATTTATCCCATATATCCAACGTGAGAAGCAACGAGGCTTTTCCGCAGTGATTAATAAGTACTGCAGGATTGAAGTTTAACGATTTGAAAACCCCAACGGTGACAGATTTATCCATGTTTTGATTCAACGGGTACATTAAGCGTAAAAACACATCCATCAACACTTCCATATTTTCTTCATCATCATCTTCATTGTCACATCGTTTCCTTTTTCTCTGATCGTTTCCTTCCAATGATAAAAAATCAGACAGTTCTTTCTTAATCTTCTCGGTAGATGTTTTGGAGTTTTCAGTTGGTTGTTCTTCGTTTTTTGCTGGCTTTGTGTTAGTAATCGGTACTTTGTCAACCGGTAATGGAATATGTTCTGATGGATTAGTAGGTAAGTCTTGAACTATTGTTGACGAAGATGGAGATTCTAGTGAGTTTTTGTCAGTTTCAAAAGAAACATCTTCAGTTGTTTTAGTAGAGTTCTCGCTAGTTTGTGAGGATGCTGGTAAATCATGTGCCGATATTTCAGACGCAGATGTCATAGCTGGTGGCGTGGTCTCGAGTGCTTTATATCCTGACGTTGATTCATCGTCAGGAATAGTAGATAGTACACTGTCCATGTTAACCATCAATGTTGACTTGCTGGTGTCAGGATGAATACTAAAGTTTTCTCACCGAGCAATCTCTCTTTTATAATCTGTGGTGGGGGTAAATATGTGTAAGAGCTGCATGCTGTCATAAAAAAATCTAAATTATTCTTCTAACCACGCCTGTTAGTGGTGTGTATGTTACAATTGTATCATGTAGTATCAAACAATAAGCTGTAGTTTGGTCAGGAATATTTTCTTCCAACTCAAATTCGATGCGAATGTCTACTGTTGACGACTTTATTGATTCGTTTTGTTTCGAACAATCTATGACTGCTATAGGTGCAATATTCTTGAATGAATCAGGTTGGAGGAGAGGTGAGTTTGTCCTTCCATAGTAAGATGACTGAAATCTTGCATACATATCATATAGAATCCCAAATCTGTCCTTAGAAAACATAACATTGAGGCTGTCATATGGAAAGAACTGTGAATTTAAAAACAGTTTAATGTTTGTAAGTTGACAGTGGTCAAATTTGCTTGCGTTAGCCGTTATGTTAGATCTTTTATTTGTTTGTAGAGCGAAAATAATATATCTTGGTTTTTCTAGGTTACTAGATGTTTTCACAGCCCACGTTTGACGCTGAGTTGTTGGCAAGACTGGCCATTCATGCATTTCCCAGCTTCTAAATGGAACCACAATATCCCTATCAGATTCCAACATCCGCAATAGGCTTACTCGCCTTTCATCGGCCAACCGTACATGAGGTACCCTCCAAACTATTTTATCCAAATTCAATTTCCATTCAAGTTTGTCAGGTGTTGTTTCACTATCGGCTTCTATAACATCTGTATCATAAGACGATCTCAGTAAGACCAATTCTTGTTTGACATTAATGATTATTCTTCTGTAGTCCTCAGCGAATCCTAGTAAAAGCCGCAACGGAATGCAAAAGTCAAAATAGCCACTTGCATTAGGTTTTACTTTGGTTGCACTAGGTAATATCCACCCGGCTGTTTTTAATGCGTTTATTTCATTAGGTGATAAGGATACCAAACCTTTAAGCGTACTGCTCACACCGACTTTTTTAGTCGAATCCACTACAATGCCTGATATTTCATACCGAATTTCTTCAAACAAAAAGGCCATTGCATTGTTAATAAATGGCACTTTAGATGGCGTAGATCCATTTTTTGCCAAAACCCTTCCTTCAATATAAATATAACTTTCAGATGGTAAGGTATAAGCATCTTGATGTTGTATTGGAATTCGTATCTCATCATTATTTCCTAATTTCGATGAAGCGTAGGGGTTGTGTGTGTGAAACTCTTTCTCCCATAGTGTTTCGTCGAAAACCGGTCCATGTTTTATATCCAGTATGTCCATTTTCATTAACTTTAAAACCGAGTCCTTCTAAGAATTTAGTGTTCTCTCTGGTTAACCTCTCCGCGTTAGGAGATATACTGAAACTGTTCGAATGTTGTTTGGTGCTATATCCAAATTCAAGTCCCATCGTTCTTTTATGGTGCTTGTCTAATGTGTAAGCGCAATGTAATAACTTCTCCTCTAAAATCCACAGCGTCACCGTCTTGATCTAGTACGTTCAATACGATGTCTGAAATGTGAGTGGTGTTTAATGGAAGATATATCAGATTATGAGGCTTTTCAACAATCTTAAATCCCGGCGGAACGGTTGGATAGAATGAATGTAAAATATGTTGGTTTGAACCATCTTTGTAGGCCCCTTGAACAATATTACATGTAATATTAATAGTATTAACCTTGATAATGTTTACAGTTTTTGGACTCGTGTGAAACATATTTGGTTCAAGGATTGTGTCTTGGGATGGAAAACCAAGTAAAGGGCCAATCGATGCCGGTTGAGTTAGATCCAAATAAAATTTACATTTTATTTCACACTTTAAATTGTTGTTATTAGCCCTTAGTTCAATTGCATCCTTTCCCAACTTATTTTGGAGCTCTCTGTTTATGTCAGCTATTTCATAAGCACCAGTTTCAATCGCAACAAACTCAGGTAGCTCAGTGAGATCCTTAGCCGTTTTATTTTTTGTATAGTGTAATTTGTTGTTGACACCTTCTATTATGTTTGGAATTGAGTTATAAGTTGTAAAATCCAAAAGTGCAATCTCCCACTGTTTATCTTCTCTTAGGTGTAATGGTGGAAATAGTGAACTCCTCAAAGTTGACGATGTGCCTGTAACTGTTACAGTACAGGAAGACATCTTATAGTTGACTGACGCTTGTGGCTAGAAAGTCCAAACATAAATGTCCGCATACTGATGTTTCTTCTTTTTGTCTTCTATTGTAATTAAAATACACTTTAGGCACTGAACCGAAATATTCGTACAATTCTTTTGGAGGTGGAAGGTTCCCAAAACTGTCAAAATAAAACACAGAATCGGATAATTTCTTGTAACAAACCCAATGGGTACCAGCACCATGAATATCATCAAGATTTACGATTGCGGCTTCATTTTTCCAGATTTTTCTCGGCAACCCGTTCCGCATAAACACACCTCTGAAAAAAGGTATTTTCAAACATGATGCATAGCGTTCAAGCTCCTCGTTGTTCAAGGCTTTATTTGGCAAAATTAATTTGTTGTTATTTAATATGCACGGTATGGTCTTAGGTATAATCCTTTTCCGTTTGACTTTTTTTTAGAACATGTTGAACACCTTTTCCTTTTACGATTTATTTTCTTAGTAGTGCTACTTCTCTTCCTTGTGCCTCCACCGGATGTATTTTTCCTTCGTGTTGTCTTTCTTTTCCTCCTCCTCGACCCTCCTCCAACTGCTGTTTTGGCTTTCATAGCTGCTGTCACTGCTAATGCAGCTGCTCGTTCCCCAACACTTGCGTCACTAGATTTTACTCTCTGCCAAGCTTTCTCAGCAAGAGCTCTATCAGCGATTGATCTTCTTTCCGAATCTGAGTAATTTGAATATGCAATGTCATGCGCTTTGCAGGCTTCGTCCAATTTGTTTATTCCAGGATCTTCACGGGCTAAACGCTTCCGTAATTTCGTACCCGGACCACAGTATTGATAACCTCCAGGTAAATGTAGCTCTATTGGAAGTGCGTCGATAGCTGTATTTATTAGTGCACCTGAAGGTAAAGTCGCAAACGCTTTCTTGAAAAGACCTACTGCTGAACTAGTGAGTCCACCTCCTCTTCTCATGAGTGACGGATCACTACTAAATGGCTTCCTCCTATGCATGATAGTTTTAACGTGTTAGTTCCTTAGTGGTCAGCAATGGTAATGGTTTTTCTAGAACGCTCTTCGTATTATATATTGAATTCACACTGTTTGTAGGGGTTTCACTGCTGCCTCCGCGTGAAAAGGCGAAAGGATTCCTCCCAGACTGTAATTTATCTATTTTTTCATAAATATCTTTCTTTAGTTTGTATATCTCTTCCAAAACAAATATTCTATTTACAACATCAGTATCATTTTCCGCATTCGCCACATTTATAATTTTTTTATATTTGGCATCAAACATTTCTTCACCATTCTTGCAATTTAACGTTAATGTATGAATAACCCCAAGATTTACTGCTTCATCCTTAGAAATGGGATTCGCAATGTTGCACAAACGTTTCCCTCTTAGATCATAGTTTCCATCTCTAGTCAATTGAAAACCTTCACCAGGTGGACCCCTCCAAACCTCTCGGGCCAAACAGCTTTCATGACGACCGAACTTGTCAACACTCATGTTTAGACTGAACCCTTAAGCTATGTATCCTCTACTTTTTAATTCTTCAGTTAAGGCAATCATTTCGTTATCCAGCCCGTTATGTCCAGCCTGAATAGATTCATATAATAACCGCATTCTGTCAACGAGCTTATTCACATTATTATAATATATGATGTTTGTATCATAGGCAGATTTCATAGACATCCCTTTACCTTTAGCTTTCGAAGGTTTTCCTCTAATATTAGAAAATAGCTTTGCAATTACATCCTTGTACATATCTGATTTATTTCTATGAATAGGTGCATTTGAAGAATAACCTTTTCTATGGGAATTAGTTAACAAACATATATTTTTAAAATTATTTAAATCCCTCTTGGAATATTTATGGGGAGACGACTTAAAGATTAACTCAAACAGTCCAGCGGTGCCTTTAAAAGTTTGATCTTTTACTTTAATATTATCTTTGTCATCCACCTCTATCACACTATCTCCCATTCGAAGACCATCTCTATCCATGCGAGCTCCATATACATGGTATCTTGACGGTTTCCTTGCCCCATGTAGCATTTTTAAAATATATTTTCGTGAAAGAGGTCCTTTGTTCCCAATTTCTTTACTTAAAATGCTGATATTTGTAGGGGAATCTGCTTCTTGTAAACTGCCTACATCTTGAGTTTCTACATCTGATTTACTGCTTGCTTCATATTCATCTTCATCCTCTTTTTCCAATGAATGCGTTGACCTACTAAATAATTCCGAATCGATCTCTGAGTTGTCGGTTTCTGAAGATGAGTTTGCTTTAATTACTGGTTTTTCTGTTTCTATTTCTTCTTGATCCGTAAACTTAGATTTGTTAATTTTTTCATTTATTTTATTCAGAGGATCTACAATGGGTTTGAATGTTTCCTCTAAATATTTATTTCTAGCCACTAATCCTTCTTTTAGTAACAGGTGTTTCTTCCGTATAGAGTCACTGAGAACTTTTATTTCACTAAGCAACTCCTCCTGATTTGGCATTATTAGTTTCGAGTGTTCTCTACAACGTCACAATAAATACTGAAGATTATACATTTAGATGTTAATGTAATAAGACAAATTTATCGAAACCTAATCTATAACGACCGTTATTCATAGCCCTCTCTTTATCCACAACTAAAAATCCAAACTTTTCTTTCCATGCTCTCCCACACAATTCTCTAAACTTTTCAAATGTCATATCAGCACCAACGTGGTCGTTGTATATGTGTTTGAGATTTTTTTCATCCTGTTTGAAAACTATTAAGAAGTTAACATTGTCCCTAATTAACTGTTTTGGGATTTTACTGTATGTCTGACCAATGTAAATAGAGTCGATATGATTATGCCTTCCCATAGAAAAGTATGTTCTTATTCGGTCATGATTTTCAGAAGAAACATCGTCAAAAATAAAAATTGAATACGGCTCGGCATTGTTGGGCTCTATGATCTCACTACTTGCATCAAATTTATACAATGAGACATCGGGCACATCATTCATAATCTTTTCCAATAACAGATATTTTGGTTGATTGAGAGACTTGGAAAAAATATATACATTGTTAAAACTTAAACCGTTTGGCTTTGTTATTAAATTGAAAACAACGTTGGTTTTCCCACAGTTTGAAGGTCCACTAATAATACATCTCATTGTGTTGGGCAATAAAGTGCCATGCTTACTTACTTCCTTATCAAAGATATCCGGTGTCAAACAATCAATGTCATTGACGTCAAGTCTATCCTTTTGACAGATTACTTCCATGATGTTAGTTATACTTGAGCAGTCTATCCGAATGCTGCGACCTTACTGGTTTTTCCATTTCAAAGTAAGTCCTTTTGATCTATCCAAGTATCTTCGGTCTTATCAAATCCCAACCATCTCACTAAAAGCTTATTACCTCTTTTCCTTAAAATCTTCTCAACCAAATAAACACTACCAGTTTTAGATTTTAACAATTCGTGGCCATAAAATCCCCCCTGCAGTATTTCTCCTTTACTATCCTTTAAAATGTATGTTTCTGGAAAGGTTGGTTGCACTCGATGCACTGTGAAAACTTCATTTGTCCAATTGGGTAGGTATCCTTTGGTGAATATCTGTTTATATTTACTTATTCTCACATGGTCTCCAATGGAAAATTTAAGAGGAGGCTTCTTATCTAACCGCGGCGTAGTATTTTCCTTTATGCGTTTCAAAACTAAAGATTCATTTTTTTGTTCACCTGATTTGGTTTCATACCTATAGTACGATGTTTTGTATTGTTGTAATCTTTGATTAGAGTTGGAAGAATATCAAACCACACATAACTTCCTCTTTCTGAAAATTTCTTGTACATCAATGTTTTCAATGTGCGATTGAAACGTTCTACAATGGAGGCTTTCTTTTCACTAAAAGTAGAATAGTGATTTATTTTATTTTTCTTCATCAGATCAGAAAAATCTTTGTTAAAAAATTCTTTGCCGTCGTCTGTCTGTAGATGCTTTATACGTTTTCCTATTGCTTGCAGTACCTTTCTCATAGCTTCAGTAACCGAAGGCCCATTTTTATTTTTAAGGGGAATAGCACTGGCAACCTTTGTAAAACAGTCAATAACTGTTAAAATGTATTTGAAACCTTTGTTTATTCTACTGTATGGTTTCATTTCTACAAGGTCAGCTTGATATAAGTCATTAATACCCTTCACGACCGTTGATCTTCTGGGAAAATTTCTTCGAACTGGTTTGTGAAGTTCTTCAACTATAATTTTTCTCTCTTCCATTGGTCTGCTTCATTCTTCGTCCATTATACAACTGAACGATAATTGTAATTTATTCAATTATACTTGTATGAATTTCAAAAGTCAAATTGATATAAAAAAGATGAGTTCAAGGTCATCCAATTCAAGTTTTAAAAACTTTACAGTTTTAAGTCAAATTGATATAAAAACATGAGTTCAAGGTCATTCAATTTAAGTTTTAAAAAACTTTACAGTTTTACAGTTATTCTTTACAGTACAATACAGATTTTGTGGATGTCCGTTTCTTTTTTGAATGTCTTATTCAATCCATTTCTGTTAATGAATAGTGCCCATAAGGGAGTGTGTGGATCTTATTTTGAAGGATCACACGCTTGTCGTCTCTGGCTGACAATGACTTCTTTTTTACTGTCATACTGTACAAATTATGCTTAAAACTCCGGATGGTGTTGAAAGTTGCATTGTACTCAGCTCCTCTAAATAAACAATTATAGTAATGTTCGAATCTCATGTTCTTCATTATATAATTTTTTTTAATTCCTTTTGCCTTTTTAATGATTCCGGCTTCGTTTTCATCCGCCGTGTCATTTTCTGTTCTGCCTGTAAACATCCTTAGGGCATACATCTTTGACATAAGTGCTACAATTTCTTCTAGGGGCACACCAGAAGTTTCATCTTTAAACTTTCCTATCACCTTTTTGTTCACGCAGTTGTCATAGGTTGGATGGTCAATGGGGTAGTCTGAGAAGTCAAAGGAATTCCTGTGAGGAAACACTCTGAGGTCTTCATACATGTCGAGTGTCTTGATCCAGTAGACGATCCCATCAGTGTCCATGTAGCATATTCCAATTTTATCCCGTCCGTAATAGGAAACCATCTTGTTGTAATGGAAGTCATACATATGGGTCTTTGAAATGTCGAGTATACACATTCCTACATAAAGAGGTCGATCCATGACAACATTGGTTTTGTCCATGCAGACTGCTACAAGATTTTCATTAATTACAATAGAAGTTTTGAAGTTAGGCTTTTGAACTAATTTTAACATTTTCTTTTTGTCAGAGACCAGTTTAAGATTCATGTGATTCCTTTTGTTTTCGAGACATTTTCCATAAACTGCGTTATTCATCAGTTTATAAAATTCTTTATGGAAATTTGATGTTGCAGCAGCTCTTCTTGCAGTATTAGAATCAATATATTGTTTCAACCAAGTCTTTTGTGTAAATTGAAGTACCCGATTAATTCTAACAATTTTTATGCCCAGTTCAATCGCTTGTTGCACAATCCAGTAATGTGCTATGTAGTTAGTTTTATTTTCAAGCGTTGTCATCAACTTGGGATGTTTGCCTCCTGGAGGAATCTCGGTCCTTGGTAGGAGAGGAAGATCATAATGATGGTCGTGAAGATTTTGTGGGTACTCGAAGTCAAAGTCCAAAATGTATCCAATATCATTGAACTTTGGGATGTTTACGATGTCTCCTAATACAGTAGGTTCTACCCAGCAAAAACCACCGTAAGGCAATGGCATAGACATGGCATAACCATATAGGTTATTGGCGTCAAAGTAGCCTAGATATACTGAATCTTCTCTTGGATTATAATTTGGAAGATGTTTGTTATTAGCTTTGACATAACGTGTAACTGATTGTGTTAGCCCTCCTCGAACACTATCTTCAATCATGAGAACCATGTCAATGTCCGTCAAAAGTTGGAGTTCACATTTAGTTTCCTTCATCATTGCCTGCCATGCTAATCCCGGAGAGGTGAAATAATAAAAACAGTCGAGTCCATAAGCTTTCAAACAGGAATTTCTAAACTCCTCCATTACATCACAAAGGAGAGTTACATCAAGTTTCACATAAAAATCACTGTAATCTCCGAGCGTAGACATGTTAAGTTCTGTCCATACCTTAACAGCATGATCATAATCCTCCGGATCTACTGGTGATTCATTGAGTTTACTATAAAACATTTCTGGTGGAGGTAGTTCAGTCTCGTCAAATCGGGCAATGGAGTCTATGTAGTCGTAGGGAAATACTCCTTTCCTTAATACAAGTTCCAACTTATCTTCTGAAACAAGTTTCCTCGTTTCTATCAAGTCTCCTCTTTCCAAATTCTTTGAAAGTGTCATCAAACTGAAAGGCATAAATCTTAATGAATCTATGAACCTTAATTTTATATTTTTTACTTTCTTCGAAAAGCTGATAAATTTTTCTGTAGTTTGTGCCAATACATCTATTTGACCTTGGTCTCGACCGAGCTCAGGGATAATAAAGTGAGCGTCGTATCCACTTAGGTTGTGTAATACAACAGGTACAAAATTTGGGAGTTTGAAATTGATGTTGCAGGCGTTGCAGGCAGCTCCTCTAGGCGTTGCAGGCAGCTCCTCTATAAGCGCCTGTCAAATGATCATGGTCATGAACCTTGATGTTATCTTCAGTAAACTCCTTTTTGCACAAGTAACAATTGTTCTCCATTAAATGACACAGTTCTTGAAGTGGGTTCAGGGTTTCCATTGGAACGATGTGGCTATAGAGGGTGGATACCTTTTCAGCAATAATGTACAGATCGTCAACAAATCGTTTTGCAGCTTCCTCTCCCCGGTAAAGTTTTGGCGATGTTGGAATACCATAGTGCTGGAGATGTTCTTCGGAAAGTGTCGATTTTACCAAAAGACAATAGCTGTTTGGTTCATGTCTTTGATATTTTCCACTGTCGGGTGCATCAGGATCTATATTTTCTACTGGTATCAACGAAGATTCAAAATCTGCGTATATGACTATTGGTATTCGATATTGGTGATGTATGTTCTTAAACTTCAGAACGGAATTTCTCGTGGTAGGCAGGATAACCTTTACTGCCGCATGATCTCCACAAAGCTTAGAGTGTTCCGTCAGCCAACGATGACCTCCTCTAATAAAAGGGATATTTTTAAAACAGAAACATCTTTTACAAACTGTTATTTGACTGTTCCTTTTGGTAAGTTGTTTGTGAATCAGTTTATTAAAATCTTTTATATACACATAATGTGAAACATCACCATCTGTTAGTAGCAATAAATCTGTATGATCTGCAAGTTCCCGAGTCACTACTTTCAAAGGGTAGACATTGTTTCTACTGTCGAGTCCAAAAACATTAATAGATACACCTGGATTGCGTTTTTCAAAACGTGCTATCTCGGCCAATGACACTGGGTAGCTTAGCCCATTAAAATTATACCTACAGATTAGTTCTTGATACCTTCTATTTGGTCGTTCCGGATGTTTGGCACCTTCATTCACTAGATGTTTTGCTAACATAGAATATCTGAAGCATTCATTGTCATTGTTTTGAACATTGATGCATGACAAAGTATTTTTTATCTTTGCTGGCAGTGGAATATAAGTGCTGCCACGATCTCCGTATCCACGTTTATGAACGCGTAAATCCAGACTGTTAATGTTGAGCAAGGACCATCCAGATCCTCGAGCTTCATGTTCCGTTATTTTGAGTAACAGTTCCTGCAAACATTCCTCAATAATTTCATCAATATTTGAGGTCACCATGATACTGCGGTTTCTAGAGAGAAACCCTCTGTTGGACAGTTCTCCTTCAACGTTATTAAAAGTTGTATCCAATAGCAATCCAAATTTTATGAAATTCAATCGGTGGAGTTCATAATTTAGTTTTTCAACAATGACATCTTTTACAAGAGTCAGGAAATGTTGTAGTTCAAGCGAATTGGTATTGTTTATTCTATAATGTCGGACAACAGCTCTCTCAAATGCTTCCACTAAAACTTCAACTCCCAACGTAGAATCTTGACTCGGAGTTCCTGTAGTCGAAGGTTGAGACGAGTCATCAGCAGAATCCATCACATCTTCCCTTGGGGGTGCAGCTTCACTCGGTGTTCCTGTAGTCGAAGGTTGAGACGATTCATCAATAGGATCCACCACATCTTCTCTTGGGGGTGCATATGCGATGACACTTGGCCTGTTCTGCTCCGTAGAATTTTCGGCAAGGAAGCGCACAAAATCCGGATGGTCTTCACAGTCGGGTGGTGTATTTTCCGTAGCATTATGATAAATTTCACAATGCAATACATACAAATCTTCGTTAGAGAAATCTTCATTACAACGATGGCAGTAATACATCGTAGTTGAATTGCTGTTCCATGCGCTGTATGCAGTTCCAGAAGTAGGAATGAGAACCAATGCTTGAATTTTCTACTTATATATCAAATGCTTACCTCAGCACTAAATTCCTATTGGTTCATTTTTTGCTGACATCAGCACCTTTAATCTCATTGGCTCATCAAATTAACCTGTGAACATGAATGTATTTTAAAATCATTATTGCACGAACCTTTCTAGCGACAACATCGTAATGGAGCAGCCTGTACAGGTCCCTGAAATATCCTCTACTACACCACCTTTTCAAATATTGCCTACGGGGAGGCAAGTCACCGGTGAAAATCAACCCGTACAAGTTCATTCTGTAACAAGCAGAACTAGTATAACATCAAGAGAAGTGATCGCTGCGTTGGAAAGATTAGTGGGAGCAGATTATTTGTCCGATGAAGATGCCAACGCAGAGTAGTTACGCTCCATAAGGGTTTACTGTGTAAAACCTATACAAAACAGCCGTTTTCACGGCTACCAATTTTTCACTCGTTTGTAGCAGCAGCTTGTAGCAAATATAAAATTAAATAAAAATACAAAATAAGTTAGCTCTGCAAAGTCTTTAAACGATTGAGTGTAATGGTGGCCTTTAGAAAGGCCGTTTTGAAGTAGACTAAAAGTCTAACTATCGCTTAAGTATGCGACACCATCATCATCCTCCTCATCGCTGCAACCGTCAAATAGTCTCCGTATGGCATCAGGAGCATCAGGTAGAACAGGGGTCGTGTCTCCCTCGCCATCTTCGATCGGAAGGAAATATTCAATGCTGTCGGCTTCGGACTCTGTGACATGGTAAGCAACGGTCAAATCAATGAATTCATCAATGTCCGATGCGAAAGATGATGTTTCAGCTTCATCGAAGTTGCTGAAAACTTCCATGTCAACATGAGGATCGTCGTCTGGCATAGCAATTACTTCCTCAACGACCACACCAAACTCTTCATGTAGCACATCTTCCATCGTGTCTTGCAGTCGCTTCCAGGTGGGAGGCATGTCAAGTGGTGCCATGGTGAGTAGGATGAGAATGAAAATGGACCACAACATGCGCTTAAGTGCGACCCAACGTACCGTACAGAATATTCTGGTAGCTTCTTAAATCGCATACCATTTTATTTTGCTGACCTACTCAAATAACTAATGTTTGGTGATAAAATTAAATAAAAATACAAAATAAGTTAGCTCTGCAAAGTCTTTAAACGATTGAGTGTAATGGTGGCCTTTAGAAAGGCCGTTTTGAAGTAGACTAAAAGTCTAACTATCGCTTAAGTATGCGACACCATCATCATCCTCCTCATCGCTGCAACCGTCAAATAGTCTCCGTCTGGCATCAGGAGCATCAGGTAGAACAGGGGTCGTGTCTCCCTCGCCATCTTCGATCGGAAGGAAATTTTCAATGCTGTCGGCCTCGGACTCTGTGACATGGTAAGCAACGGTCAAATCACTGATTTCATCAATGTCCGATGCGAAAGATGATGTTTCAGCTTCATCGAAGTTGCTGAAAACTTCCATGTCAACATGAGGATCGTCGTCTGGCATAGCAATTACTTCCTCAACGACCACACCAAACTCTTCATATAGCACATCTTCCATCGTGTCTTGCAGTCGCTTCCAGGTGGGAGGCATGTCAAGTGGTGCCATGGTGAGTAGGATGAGAATGAAAATGGACCACAACATGCGCTTAAGTGCGACCCAACGTACCGTACAGAATATTCTGGTAGCTTCTTAAATCGCATACCATTTTATTTTGCTGACCTACTCAAATAACTAATGTTTGGTGTGAGCAAATATCTCTCAATAGAACCATACATTAGGAAACAGAACACAGAAACTTAAAAAAGTGGTTATTAATGTTAGTTTGTTTTGAGTTCGTTAAATCTTTTAATTCAATATAATAATGTTTTTTGTTGGTCGAAGACTAAAAGAGGTGGCACTGATAGTGTCAAAACGAGTGAATGTTGGTTTGAGGAAATATTTCTCAATAAAACAATTCATTGGGAAACAGAACACAGAAACTTAAAAAAGAAGTCATGTTAGTTTGTTTTGGGCTCGTTAAATCTTTTAATTTAATATCATAATATATTTTGTTGGTAAAAGACTAAAAGAGGCTGCACTGTTAGTGTCAAAACGAGAAATGGTGGTTATAGTGTCGAAACGACAAATATAAAATTAAATAAAAATACAATATAAGTTAGCTCAGCAAAGTCTTTAAACGATTGAGTGTAATGGTGGCCTTGAAAAAGGCCGTTTGTGTCCGCCCTCAGATGTTGTGTGAGGTGGTGCCGTCGGTCCGCAGACTGTGCCCTTACGGGCATTTGATAATGACGATGACCCGTCCGCCGATCTTAAGTAGGCGCCGAAGGTCTTTCAGCACCGCGGACTTTAGAGGCATGTCATCCTCCAGAGGAGTTGGCGGGACCCACACCCCAGGTTCCAACAGCCGGAGCCGGACTGTCTTCCCGCGGGGGTCGGCCGCGATGCTGTCCAGGTCCTTGGCCACCAGAGCGATGTCCGATCGGTCCCGGACTTCTCTTTGCAGGTTGGCCCGCTGGTTCCATGGCCATTCTGCGATGTGGTGGCTCCTCGCCGTCTGGTGGTGGACGATCTCGTAGGCCATGTTCAGCTCATGCATTTTCATTTGAATGGTACGCTTAAGTGCGACCCAACGTACCGTACAGAATACACTGGTAGCTTCTTAAATCGCATAAGCTATGCTGATTCATCATTTCATTTTGCTGACCTAATCAAACAACTAATATTTGGTTTGGGCAAATATTTCTTAATAAAAAAATCATTGGGAAACAGAACACAGAAAGTTATTTTATAAGTTCCTTAAAAAGAAGTTATAAATGTTAGTTTGTTTGGGAGCTCGTTAAATCTTTTAATTTAATATCATAATGTACTTTGTTAGTCAGTCTAAAAGAGGCTGCACTTATAGCTGCAAAACGAGTGAATGAAATGGTGGCCTTGAGAAAGGCCGTTTAGGACCAGCTCCTCCAGCTTAGTCGGACTCCCACATCGGCGTTGCTTTTCGTCCCTCTGTCTTCGGTACATTCTTTTTAAACATTAAATATGACCCAGTCTTGGGTATTGGCATCATGAATTTAGGCAGTCTTACCTTTATAATTTTATGTTCATCTAGAAAGATGACCATTCTATGTTCTTTGGTCTGTTGCAGAAGTTTATACTTCTTCGACACCTTCAGTCTTTCAAACTTTGTACCCTCAGCGAATGGTTCCAAGTCGAAACTTGCTTTGGGTCTTGCCGCTCGGTTGTGTGTGGAGCACAAATCCTCGCCCAGCCTGCAGTACTTGCCACACGCCTCACCCTTCTTCGCTCCTCTCTTCAACTCGTATGTACACCGTGGAGCGTTCTTCACCCTGGGCGCCAACCGTATTTTCGGTGTACCGGAGGTCGAACTTCCCGTCGAAAGCTTGGGGTCAGTCCTTCTGATGTAGTCCCTGGTCTCTTCATCTGACGACTCCGAGAGGTCGGGACCAAAGTTCAGCGGACGTGCGATGTACTTCGGGGCGCTCGATGTGGGAGCCTCGTCTGCCGGATCGAAGATGGACTTCTTTGGCAGGATTGCTTGCACAGCTGCAGTAGTCTCTGAAGGGTCCATGTCTCCTGGCTTCAGTGGAATCAAGAGCGAATGGAAAATACCCTAAGGTACAACACCAACGTACCGTATAGGAAACAAGGATAGTTAAGTTGATGGAAGACTTGTAATTTTCTTTACTCAAACCTTAAGCGCATTTAAAATAAACTATGTTGACCGAAAAATTAATGAAATTTACGGTCAAAATACATTACTTTGAGCCGCTATCTACTTGGCGTTGTAATTATTAACACATGAGGTGCTGCATTATAATAGTAACGTAGCTACTGCATGAGTGCACAAACGACTTGAAAATTTGGTGGCCTTTAGAAAGGCCGTTTTGTCCAGGGTGGAAACTAGATCCAGTAGGCGAATCCCTTCGGATAGCGAGGGTCCTGGCCTGGCTCGTCCTTCTTCAGGAACCTCGTAGAAGTGCTGGGCCACTCCATTGATCTCGGCAGCTGGACCCTCAACGTCTGCGTCGAATCCCTCACGAAAACCAGTCGACCTGATGTCTCGGTGTACAGCACTTCGTAGAGGCCTGGATCGAGACGCCACAGCCGGTGAATTGGAGGTGTGGAGGAGCTGAACCGAGCCAGTGGAGCTGCAAACCTCCGTTCCAACCTTGCCAGCTTCTTCTGCGGAGTCGTTGACAGTATTTCGGCCCAGGTGTCTTGGATAGGCGTGACGAGCTCCCACTGTCGAGTCATCTCAGCCAGAATCTCCTCCACGGGCGGCAAGTCTGCCCAAGTTACCCGCTTCTTGTGGACCACGCCGTCAGAATTGTCGCTGGCCCTCTTCAGGATCGGGCGAGGAGCAGAGGTCGTTCCAGTTTGGTCCATCTTGGCTCTTCAGCGGTGCAGGAACAAGTGAAGGGAGCTCGACAAGCTCTCGGGTTTTGTCAACTCGCTCTGGCTTCCTATTGGTGCGCATGAATTACACTTACTCAGCATTTTTTCCGTGGCCTTTAGAAAGGCCGTTTCAAATGTCGGGAGGAACGGGAACCAAATACATTAGCCCAAAAGTTTTAATCGTTTAGGCCAGAACATGTTTAGCCCGATGAAAGTTCTAAAACAGTATTCTGTACGGTACGTAGCTAGGGGAAAGAATCGAGTGATTTTGCCCGTGATGTTTAAACTTTTTCCGCCAATCTTTATAGAACATGGTCGGACATTGTTAGGGGAATAAAATAAAGTAGTTTGACCACGACAATTAAATTTTTTCCGCCAAATATTTTGTGTGGATGCGTGGTTGTAGTTAGCGCAGTAGAATAAAGTTATTTTGGTGACAAGGTTTGAAATATCTTGCCAGCTTCATCGAGTTCATTCATTTTGACACAAATAATTTGCTTTGAGTACGGTAAGTAATGGAAATGGCCCTACAGCAGTGAAGTATCCCGCCAAAAGATCTCGTGACCGGTGAAATTTACAAAACCGATTTCTGTACGCTACGTAGTAAGGGGAACAAAATAAAGTTGTTTTGACCGCGAAGTTTAAAAGTTTTCCGCCAAACGTTATTTACTACGGTCGGGCATCGTCAGGGGAGCCAAATAAAGAAGTTTGACCGTGAGGTTTAAAAACTCTCCGCCAAAGGTTAAGGAGACACATCCCTTTGTGTCACTATGATGCATAACAAATTTCGGTACACTTTTGTTGACTGAAATCGGTGGTAGTTAGTTGATAAAAATATAATGTGTTTAGAGCTGAAGACTTAACATTATTAATCCAAAACTTTGTGTTTTAAGTCGGTAGCAATTAGGGGGCCGATAAAGCGGTTTGACCGAGACAATTAAAAGTTCTGGGCGAAAGTAAGTGAGTGAAGTGGCGTAATAAATAAGGAAAAAGAATTGTATTTTATATTCATTTTTGTATAATAATAATAATATATTGCACATCGAATAGTCCATTAGTTTTCGGATACGAATTAGTTCAGCCTTCGACTTGATTGCAAAACGATTAATATTGGTGGCCTTTAGAAAGGCCGTTTTGTGGTATCAATTAAATTAAACTGATATCCACTTAGCGGTGACTCGCTGGCTCAGTTGTCCATCCGTTGGCACCCCAATCTCCAAGTACGTCTTCTTCGGACTCCGATGTGGAAGAGGTACGCCAGTGGGTAATGGCGTTTGCACGACGGTTCTCCCCAGAAGCAGCAAGGCCACTCTCTCTTCCGCATTGAAGTCCAGGAGACAATAAAGCCCGGGCTTGAGCTTCCACAGGCGGTGGGTCTTGACTCCCGGAAACGGTGATTTGGGCCGGCATCGTTCACTGGGCGTGATGGGTGAAATCGGCCTGCCTTCCGTTGTTGGGACGACCCCGGGAGCCGGAGCTGAAGTTGGTCTCGCCTGCAGAACATATTTCTCCGCGTAGTCTCTCTTCCCCCCAAGAATTTCTCGAAGAAGACTTTCGGCTCTCACGGCGTTGGAGGAGATGACAACCCGCTGAGGCAGAACTGGAGTGGGTGACGCCGGCTTGGTCCTCGTTCGATTCCGCACCGGAGATTTGTGGTTTTTAGCGGGCAACTGAGCAACGGGGTCCCTCCGAGGCATAACCATCTTCTTGGGCCGAGTAGGTTTCCTCAGAAGCATCGGTGGAGTCTTCTCTGTGGCTGGCATCCTCGGGATCTGGCTGGAGTGATGAATAATTCCGCAGCGTGGCCGTGGGGTAGTCATAAACTCTAGGTCGCTTCTGATTGGCCCAGCCGCTGAGCCAATGAGAGACGTCGATTTCTCGCTGAGTCAGCGGAAAAGTTGATAAAACCAGGAGCTGCTCTCGCCACAGCATCACTCCGGATCGAGCCGTCACGGGACCATCCAAGAAGCAGCTCCGACCTCTCCGGCCGACTTTTGGGACTCGGCGGACACCATCGGAGACACCGGGCATTCGGCGTTGTCTTCGGAGAAGCGCATCCCTACGTGGTATACCGCCTCGGAGCCAAAGCCAAGCGTGCACCCAAGCAGGTCAACTCGCTTGCGCCGCTCGATGTCTACGGAGGTTTCCGTCGAGTCACCGGGGTTGAGCGCCGCCCCTGTACCGAGGAATGTCGCCGTGCCTGGGAAAGACTACTCCGTACGAGGGCGAGAAGTTTCGGAGCCGCTGTGAGACGTTCCCTGGGCGTCAAGATCAGTTTGATCACGGGACCGTTAGGTCCCTTCCCTCGTTTGCACTTGGCCTCTGCGCTTGCCTTCTTTACTGTCCTTTCTTTGCATGGCTTTTGCGTGGGTTCTTTCTTATATTTTTACTAACTAACACTCAAGGGTACTTAAACTATGTTCCCTTACCTGATTCCTATCACACCCCCCAAAAACAAACATACCCGGGTGGTTCGCGCAGTGCGGTTTCTGCGGTCCCCCACACCTTGGTTCACTCGGTCGGCTGGCCTGCCCAGCTACGATGAACTGCCCCTATACTTGGCTGGTCGGCTGGCATGTCCGCTACAGTCAAGTTCCTTTTTTTTTCTAAGTCCCAAATGACCTTGAACATGTTTGAACCTGCCCGGGGTAAAAATATTAGTTAAAGTCCGGGGAAACAAAATAATTATTAGTGGCGGAATAAATAATTTAAAGTGTCGGAGACTTACAGATGAAGCCCGCAGTAAAAATTTTGAGAGAAAGCCGAAACGGCCTTTCTAAAGGCCACGGTAGTAAACAGGATAAATGAAATAATTCAGAGAGAAAAGTGAAATGATGGTGTATAAAAGAATAATGAAACTGGTCAGAAATAAAAATAGAATATTTGCATCAAATAATAATAATTGTTAAGCGGGGTTTGTAGAGAAATAGAAAGGGGAAGAATGTTATTTATTGACCGGGTAGTTAAAACGGCCTCTGTGATTTGTTGAATTATAAAATCGGTTGAATAATTGTTTAATAATTATATTTGATGAAATAAACTATGTTTTGACAGTAAAGTGTAAGTCATTAACGAAGAAAGAGCATTAAAAAATAACCCTTGTAAAATAATCCAAGTGAACGAATTATGTTGAGATTTAGTCCTAAGGCATTAGCAATTACCGCCGATTGCAAGTTAATGGGCGAAGGAATTAAGGCTTACTAGCCTGATCGGCGCAACACCCGGGGGGGTTTGGGGGGGCGAAGCCCCCCCAACGAAGGGGGGGGTCTGGGGGGGGCGAAGCCCCCCCCAGCGCGCTTATCTTATCTTATCTAAGATCTAAGATAAGATAAGAGATAAGATAAGATAACAGATAAGATAAGAGATAAGATAACCTCCCAAGAGGGACCACCCACGTCGAAATTATAAAAACTTCGTTTTTGCTCGTTTTTCTTCGTTTTTTTTGCAAAAAATTGTAAATTTATGTATATTATCATTTAGACAATTATTTAACACTTTTTCATCATAAATAAACGTAAAATAAAATGAAAATTAGGCCTCTCTGGTCTCTGCTTTAAGTTCAATAGCGTATTAGTGACGTCACACCCGTGACGTCACACACTCCACCTCGTCACCGTATGACGTCACACATACGTCATCACACGTCACAAATACGTAACCACTGATTAAAAACCGCTGAATTTGCGTTTGTCCTGAAACTCCCAAAATGCCTCTACTAATGATCAAATTGGCCTGCATGTTTGGTGATGGTGTCTCTTCTGCCTGTTTGTAAACCAAATATAATATACCTGGCTCGTTCCACATAATTAGATGTTTTAACTGTCCAAGTGTGTCGATCCGTAGTTGGCAAGCTGGGATGTTCATGAAATTCCCAACTTCTAAAAGGAATTACAATATCACGATCAGCCTTTAACTTTCTTAATAGTAGCATTCTATGCTCGTCAGCTAATTTAACATGTGGAACTCTCCATACAATTTTGTCTAATGTTAATTTCCATTCTAAAGTTGCATCTGTTGTACCGTCTGGAGCTTAAATAATATCTTTATCGTTTGAAGATCTCAACAAAACTAATTCTTGTTTAACGTTTAATATTATTTTCCTATAATCTTCAGCAAAACCAAGCAACAAACGTAACGGAATATGAAAATCAAAATTTCCATTTGTATCTGGAGTGATTGTGTCTTTTGCAGGTAAAACCCATCCTGCAGGTTGTATTAAATTGGTTTCATTAGGTGATATAGATGTTAATCCCTTTAAAGTTGTTGCAATACCTACTTTTTTAGTAGAATCAACTGTTACACCTGATATTTCATATCTAATTTCATCAAACAGGAAAGCCATGGGATTATTTATAAATGGAACTGTTGTACCAGTAGTAGTACCGTCCTTTTTAGTAACTTTTCCTTCAATATACAAGTAACTTTCACATGGTAGTGTGTAAATGTCTTGATTTTGTATGGGAATACGAATTTCATCGTTATTGTTTAATTTTGATGAAGTGTAAGGGTTGTGGGTGTGATATTCTTTTTCCCATAGGGTTTCGTCGAATGTTGGACCCTGAGCTATATCCAGTATATCCATTATCGGTTACTTTTAATCCAATTCTCTCTAAGAAACGAATGTTCTCGCGTGTTAACTCCTCCACAGCTGAAGAGCTACTAATGCGGATTCCCGTAGGTTGTTCGCTTTTAAATGTTAAACCCATGATGTTATATTAAAGTGTTGATTTTAAATGTAATCTAACCGTAATAGGCTCTTCTCGGAAATCTATCAAGTTACCGTCTTGATCCAATACGTTCAACACGATGTCTGAAATGAAAGTGGTGTTCAAAGGTAGATATACCAGGTTTTGCGGCTTTTCAACAATTTTAAATCCAGGTGGTACACTGGGGTAAAAAGTATGTATTATATGAGTATTTGCTCCATCTCTGTAAGCTCCTTGTATAATATTACAAGTTATGTCTATACTATTGACTTTTAATATTGTTACAGTTTGTTTACCGGAATGTGTTTTATTTGGTTCTAAAATTGCTCCATCTTTGGGAAATCCTAATAAATCACCAATTGAGTGTGACTTACTGAAATCTATATAATATTTTGAAGTAAGCTCAGCTTTCATTGTATTGTTATTACCTTTTAGCGTTATATTGTCTTTTCCCATTTTATTTTGCAAAAATTCATTAATATGATCAATTTCATAAGAACCTGTGGGTAGAGTGCAAACTTCCAAGTCTGTAAACTTCCCACTGGCATCTTTTCCTTTATAATAATGCAATAAGTTATTTTTACCTTCCGTAACATTGGGAATAGAGTTGTAAGTTGTAAAATCCAACAGTGCTGCCTCCCAAAATCTTCCTTTTTGCAAGCGTAACGCTGGAAAAAGGATACTTCGTAAAGTGGACGATTTTCCTGTTAATGATACCGTATAGGAAGACATCTCAATAGTGACTGATACTTTTAGCTAGGAATTCCAAACATAAATGGCCGCATATTGAAGTATTATCAGGTTGTTCTCTTTTATAGTTGTAATATATGTTTTTAGCAGATTTAAAGTAATGTTCAAGTTCTTTAGGTGGTGGCAAATTTCCAAAACTATCAAAATAATATACATTACTATTTAGTTTCTTATAACACACCCAATGGGTGCCGGGCCCTTCAGTATTATCCAAATTTACGATTCCAGTCTCA
Source organism: Neoaliturus tenellus (assembly GCA_030545055.2). Classification (NCBI taxonomy): domain Eukaryota; kingdom Metazoa; phylum Arthropoda; class Insecta; order Hemiptera; family Cicadellidae; genus Neoaliturus; species Neoaliturus tenellus. The sequence continues at coordinate 1,207,275 of CM061535.1, read as the reverse complement.
TTTTTCCATATTTTCTTTGGTAAACTGTCTTTCATAAATACTCCGCGGAAAAATGGTATTTTTAAACAGGAAATATATTTAAATAATTCAACATTAGTCAACGCTTTATGCGGTATAACCAATTGATTTCTTTTATTTAATATGCACGATACGGTCTTAGGTATAGACCAGCCCCGTTTTTTACCATTGACCATATTGTCGGTTTTTTATTATTTTCCCTTGGAGAACGTCTTTTTAGTCTAATATTACCACCATGTTTTCTCTTGCTTGATCCTTTTTTATTCTTACCCCTCCTTTTTCCACCTCCTACCGCTGTTTTAGCCTTCATACCTGCTGTTACCGCTAAAGCTGCTGCTTTTTCCGCAATACTAGCGTCACTAGACTTTACTCGTTGCCAAGCTATATTCGCTAGCTTTTTATCAGCGATTGACCTATTTTTTGAATCGGTAAACGTGGAATATGCGATATCGTGTTCTTTACAAGCCTGATCTAACTTATTTATGCCTGGATCACCTCTTTCCAGTCGTTTTTTCAATTTAGTTCCTGGTCCGCAATACTGATAACCTCCCGGTATATGAAATTCGTATGGTAAAGCGTCTATTGCTCTATTTACGATAGATCCTACTGGAATTCGATTTAAGGCTTTACTTAATAGAGAAACCGCTGTGGACGTGATCCCACCTCCTTTCCTTACAGTGTCTCGATATGGACTGGTGTAATGAAATGCCATGATTGTCTTTTATATTCGAAAAGCGTAACCTATGTGTTACCTCTATGACAGGTTGCACATAAATGATGTAATTTATGGTGTTATTTAATTAAATATCAAAAGTACCCCAATCTGTTGATCTAAACTTTTGTGTATTATGATTAAAAAAGTATTTATAAAGAATTTCTTGTTTAATCCATGCACTTCTCATTTTTTCATCAATAGGTTTATGTTGTCCGGCTGCAATATAATTATGCATATCAAATAATAAATTACCTATTACTTTAACAAGAAAATTAACAGTTACAGCGTTATCAGCATAATCAGGGTCTGCAACATTTGTTAATCGTTTATTATCACAATTCCACCATTGTTTTCCAGTTGGCTCTAATTGTATTATCTGTTCATAAGTAACAGCATCACCAGGCTTTTCACCAATACCTAAATTTGTCAATGACTTTCCTTTACCATCCCAAACACTATTGTTTTCTTCAAGTAAAGTAAACTTTTTATTTCCCTGTACAAATACATCTCCTTGTCGTGTTACTACTTGGTCTTGTTTCACAAAACCAGATGTTTCTTGTTTTAAAGTTTCCTTTATTTGCCCCACCGTTGCACCATCTGATGGTGCAGAACCATCTTTGACATTCGCTAAACAATTACCAAAGCAATCAATAATTCCTACATCACGTGTAATACAATGATCTTTGATGTATTTTAAATTTACAGCATCATTTTCATTCTTTGGATAACCTATATCGTTAATAACAAATTTATAAAAAGAAAACCCATCTTTTGTCTTTTCAGGTATTATAGAATGTAAATAGCGTCTATTTATGCTGTCTTTTTCATCTACAGGGTCTGCTACGTTAGATATACGTCGATTTTCAGCATTATACGTTTTTCCATCGAATTTTAACGTATTTTTCAATTCCGATGATAAATAACCTCTGTTTATTGCATCAGCGTTTTGATTTGGCTTACCGACGTTGGAAATTCTATGATTACCCGCGTTATATGTGTTTTTGTCTAGTTTCAGTGTTGGTAATATCTCTTTTTTTAATACTTTTAAATTTATTGCATCATTTTCATCTGTGGGATCATTAATGTTTTTTAACCGTTTATTACTAATATCATAATCTCCATCAGGTGTTTGTGGTAATCCAACACCTCTTTTTAAAGTATTAAAGTAATATAATCCATCTGATGAATACCGTCCGAACTTGTCAACACTCATGGTGCAACTGAATAACATTCTAGAGTGTAACCCATTTTTATAATATTAGTCCCGATTTCTAACCCATATCAGTTTTTATACAAATTCTTAGTCTTCATCAGTTACATTTGCATCATTCCCGGGACATTTAAAATATTTTAAATCTGCACTAATTAATGATCTGTCTGCTTCATTTCTAAATACATGATTTTTATGAATAAATTCCTCACCAGACAATTTTCTAAATCCGCTAAATGAATTTGGATCTGCAATTAATATATTTTGATAATCATTTACATCCATTAATTTAAATCTTTTGGTATTATAAATAAACTCTTGATTTGCACTATCATATTGTAATGTTTGTCCTACAGTTGCAGCATCCTTTGGATCTGTTCCTTGTGCCAAACTACCTATTTTCTTATTTTTCGCATTGAAAGTACTACCTTTTGGTTTGTCTAATATTAAAGATTGTTTTACTACAACACAATCGTAATCATCGATACCTGGAAATATGTCAATTATTCTTCTATTTGTACCCAACCAACTTCTATGATAATTGTTTGGATTAGTATGTAAAACTTGTGATAAAATCGGAACACCATGAGCATCTGTAGCTAATTGCGCATTTGATAATTTCATGTCTTTGCAATCCCAAACATTATTTTTTTGTTCAAGTAAAATAAACTTTTCATTTCCTTGTACAAACACATCACCCGACCGTGATACTACTTGATCCTGTTTTACAAATCCAGATGTTTCTTGCTTTAAAGTTTCCTTCATTTGACCCACTGTTGCACCATCTGATGGTGCCGAACCATCTTTAACATTCGCTAAACAATTACCTAGACAATCAATAACTCCTACATCACGTGTAATACAATGATCTTTTATATATTTTAAATTTACAGCATCATTTTCATTTTTCGGATAACCTATATCGTTAATAACAAATTTATAAAAAGAAAAACCATCTTTTGTCTTTTCAGGTATTAATGAATGTAAATAGCGTCTATTTACGCTGTCTTTTGCATCTTTAGGGTCATCTACGTTGGATATACGTTTATTTTCAGCAGTATACGTTTTTCCATTGAATTTTAACGTATTTTTTAATTCTGATGATAAATAACCTTTGTTTATTGCATCAGCGTTTTGATTTGGCTTACCAACATTGACAATTCTATGATTACCTGCGTCATATGTGTTTTTCTGTAGTCTTAATGTTGGTGATATCTTTTCTTTTAATACTTTTAAATTTATTGCATCGTTTTCATCTGTGGGATCTTTTATGTTTTTTAACCTTTTATTAGTTATATCATAATCTCCATCAGGTGTTTGTGGTAAACCAGCACTTCTTTTTAAACTATTGGCATAATATAACCCATCCGAGGAGTAACGTCCGAACTTGTCGACACTCATGGTGCAACTGAATAGTATTCTAGGGAGTAACGCATTTTTATGAGATTACCCCACGGTTTCGGAGTTCATCCACTAAAGCCACCCATTCGTTTTCCAATCCAGTATGACCCGCTTCTTTAGCTTCATGTATTAGTTTCATTCTATCCACCAATTTATTGATATTATTGTAATAAATCACATTTGTGTTATATAGTTTCTTCATTAAACCTGTACCCGTAACGGACTTACTTCTTTTTCTTCGTTCCTGAGCACTTACATCCAAAGTGGATGCCATAAATCTTCGTTTTACAGGTTTTCTTTGTGTTAACGGCATTGTTTGTCTTCTAGTTGGTATTAACTTGGATACAAATTCTTTATATTTTAAAGACTTAGATCTAAAAGGAGGCTGGTCAGGTAAATACTTTCTCCTATATGCATTTGTCTGTTCCAAAATATTTTTATATGCTTCCATGTCTTTTTCTTTCACTAACGATACTGAAGGCTTATTTTCAAATAATAATTCAAATAATCCTTTTGTGCCCTTATACCTTTGATCACCAATGACAATATTATCATGTTCGTCAACGTTTAACGGGCTATTACCTATCATTAAACCATCTTCTGTTAATCTCGCTCCATAACTATGGTAATTCTTATTAGGAATTGTTCCGAGTAACATTTTTACCATGTATTTCCTTCCTAAAGGTCCTTTGTTATGAATGTTTTCACCCAACAAGCTTATGTTTGACGGACCTTCCCTTGCTTCTTCTTCTTTTTCCTCTTCACTAGCAGTTGATACATCTTCATGTCCTCTTTTAGCTTTTACTTCATATAATTCTCTTATACCACTATAGTCTGGTGATTCTAGCTCTCTTTCAGGTTCTCCACCGGTAAAACCACTATATGTAGAGGATTCCAGGTCTTCATCACTAAAATCTTCTGATTTTACATTTTCTCTTTCAAACTTTGTAATAGGTGCAATTGCATCTCCTTCCAAAACGGGTTTAGCAAATTTTTTGTTTAATTGTTTCAAGGGTTCAGTAATAGGTTTAAAAGTAGATTCAAGAAATTTCTCCCTTTCGCTAATACCTAATTTTAATGCTCTGTTTTTATCTCGAATAGAATCACTAAGTGATTTTATTTCTTTTATTAACTTTTCTTGGTTAACCATGTTTGTAGCAAGACGTGTTGTACAACAATGAATGTTTTACATCATGATCAGTGTATTAGTATAAATTTATCAAATCCTATCCTGTATCGACCATTGTTTAGCGGTTGTTCCTTCATAATTGTTAAAAACCCATACTTTTCAGCCCAAGCCTTTCCACACAACTCTTTAAATCGTTCAAATGGCATATCCGCACTTACATGGTCATAATATATGTGTTTTAGGTTGGTTTCATCCTGTTTAAATACAATTAACATGTTTGCATTGTCTCTAATGAGCTGTTTCGGTATTTTGCTGTAAGTTTGACCAATATAAATGCTATCTATGTTGTTATGTCGACCCATGGCGAAGTAATTTCTTATTGTATTTTGATTTTCACAAGATACATCGTCAAATATGAATACTGAGAATGGTTTAGCCTCTTGCGGTTGCATGACACTCTCGCTCGCGTTGAATTTAAAATATTTAACTTCAGGCACATTATTGAGTATTTGTTCCAATAACTGATATTTTGGTTGTTGTAGTGACTTTGAAAATACATATAAATTATTAAAACGTAATCCTTTAGGATTTGTAATCAAATTGAATACTACATTTGTTTTTCCACAATTGGAAGGACCGGTAACCAGACAACGCACCGTGTTTGGTAACAAAACACCGTGTTTTCCAGTATTGAATTGAGAACCATCCACTGTGAGTTCATCTATATTATTAATAGTAAAATTGTCTTTTTGCGGTATTATCTCCATCCTTTGTAATGGTTCAACCCAAAATGATGCTCTATCATTATATTAGATCCTTTTTAGGTATCCAAGAATCTTCCGTCTTATTAAATCCTAACCATCGTACTTTAACCTTATCCTTTTTTCGTTGCAACACCTTTTCAACTAAATATACATCACCTACTGTTGATTTTAACATTTCATGTCCATAAAACCCTCCTTCCAGCAATTGTCCTTTATTATCTTTTAAAATGTAAGTTTCTGGTATTGTAGGTTGCACCTTAAATACAGTAAATACCTCATTTGTCCAGTTTGGAAGATATCTTTTACTGAATACACCTTTGTATTTGCTTATTCGCACTTTATCACCAACATTAAACCTTTTAGGCTTTAGTTTTTCAACTCTTGGTTTAGTATTCATTTTTATACGTTTTAATACAAGTTTTTCATTTTTATTAGTCACCTGGCTTGGTTTCATACCGATAGTTCTATGAAACTTGTTATTGTAATCGCTTATAAGTTTTGGTAACATATCAATCCATACGTGCGATCCTCTGTTAGAAAACATCTTATACATCGCACCTTTTAAAGTTCTGTTGAATCTTTCAATTATTGATGCTTTTACCTCTGAATTGGTTGAGTAATGGTTAATGTTGTGTTTTTTCATTAAATTTGCAAATTCCTTATTAAAATATTCTTTTCCATCATCAGTTTGTAAATGTTTTATAGTATGTTTGTCTCTTTGTATAGCTGTTTCCATTGCTTTTGTAACACTTTTGCCACTTTTATCTTTTAGTGGTAAAGCATCTGCCATTTTTGAAAAACAATTAATAATAGTCAATATGTATTTAAATCCTATAATATCCTATAATCCTATAATCCTATAATCCTATATGTTTACTATAAGGAATCATTTCGATTAAATCTGCTTGATATAAATCATTTATTCCTTTTATCACTGTATTTCTTCGTGGAAACTTTCTTCTTGCAGGTTTATGAAGCTCGTAGACAATTTCTTGCTTCGAGTTCTTCATATTGCAGGTTTGAATGTTTCATGTATCACATGTATAATCACAATGAATGTTGTCTTAAATATTCACATCATTTATATAGGTCAAGGTCATCCAAACTTGTGTAAAAAAATGGGGAACACGGCGTTGGACTTGCCGTGTTCCCCATTTTTCTACGGAAGGAGAAAGGAATAAGGTCGAAGTTGTAGAAGGACGAAGAATAGGTTACTAGTTGATAGGGTTTAGAGAGTAGTGGCCGAAAGGAAGAGTATGAATCTTATCCGGCATAATATGCCTTTTATCATCTTGAGCTGATAGTGCTCTTTTAACTTCAGTGACACTGTAGACCTCATGTTTAAAGCTTCTGATAGTGTTGAACGTTGCAGACATTGTAGAATCTTCAAACAAGCAGGTCTTGTAATGGTCAAATGTCACACGTTTCTTCAAGTACGATGTTTTGACTCCTTTAGCTTTCTTCACTGTCGGTATGTCGTTTTCCATATACATCTTGAAGGAATATAATTTGGACATCAGCGCAACTATTTCCTCCAAAGGTATTCCATTTGCTTCATCTTTAAATTTTCCAATTACTTTTTTATTCTTTTCATTGTAATTCGGATGGTTCTTCGGATAGTCAGAGAAGTCAAAGTCGTCTTTGTATGGGAAACTCCTTAGATCTTCATACATGTACAAAGTCTTTATCCAGTAGATAAACGCGTCGGTATCCATGTATGCAACTCCAATGTTGTCTCTTCCATAGTGTTTAACCATTTTGTTGTAATGGAAATCATACATCAGAGTTTTACTTATATCCAAAATCGACATTCCAATGTATAACGGACGATCCATCACTATTGTTGTTTTATTCATACTGACAGCAACTAGATTTTCGTTTATAATCATTGATGTTCCGAAATTTGGTTTTTGCACTAATTTTTCCAATTTCCTAGGATCACTTACTAATTTTACAATTTTGTGTTTTCTCTTGTTCTCCAAGGTCTTACCAAAGATGGCGTTGTTCATTAATTTGTAGAAGTCCTTTTCAAATGCTGTTGTCGCTGCAGCTCTTCTTGTAGTGTTGGAATCGATATATGGTTTCAACCAACAAGACTGGGTGAATTCAATTGCTCTGTGAATTTTCACTATACGTAGGCCCAATTCAAGTGCTTGTTGAACTACCCAGTAGTGTGCCACATATCGACTCTTATTCTCCAAGGTCATCATCAGCTTGGGCCATCTTCCTGTCGGTGAAACTTCAGTCTTGGCTAGGAGAGGCAGGTCGTAATGATGGTCGTGAAGGTGTTCTGGATATTCAAAATCACAGTCCAAAATATAGCCTGTTTGGCCATCTTTTGGAATCCGTGATATGTCACCAATGGTGGTCGGGTCAATCCACTTGAAGTCTGCGTAGGGAAGTGGATTTGACATCGCCCAACCATAGAGGTTGTTCGCATCAAAATATCCAAGGTAGAGTGATGGTTGTTGCTCGTCGAAGTTGGGGATATACTTGTTGTTGGCCTTAACATGTCTTGTCACAGCTTGAGTCAAACCACCTCGTACACCTGATTCGATCATGAGGACCATATCGATGTCTGTGAGAAGCTCCAATCGGCAGTTAGTTGACTTGAGCATAGCTTGCCATGCTAATCCAGGGGATGTATACGAGTGTAAAGGATCCAATCCGTATGCTGAGAAACAGGTGTTCCGAAATTCTTCCATCACATCGCACAGCAGAGTTACATCCAATTTTATATAAAAATCAGAATATTCCCCTAAAGTTTGAATGTTTAGTTGGTTCCAAACATTACACGCATGATTGTAGTCTTCAACGGAGATTTCACTTTCATTTAATTTGCTATTGAAGGCTTCAATCGGTGGTAGACTGGTTTCTTCAAACTTTTCTGTGGAAGTTATATAATCATAGGGGAAAACTCCTTTTCGTAATACTAAGTCCAATTTATCTTCAGGTACAATTTTGCTGGTTTCTTTTAGATCTTCTCTTCTTAGGTTCTCAGACAATTTGCTCAAACTAGATGACATAAATCTATAAGAGTCTACGAAGCGAAGTTTAATTTTACCAACTGTTTTTGAAAAACTGATGTACTTCTCCAATGTTTCAGCTAATACTTCGATTTTTCCATCATCTCGTCCTAACTCTGGGATAATGAAGTGGGAGTCATAGCCGCTAAGATTGTGTAACACGACAGGAATAAATTGAGGCAGTTTGTAATTTATATTGCATGAATTACAAGCAGGTCCTCTGTATAACCCTGTGAGGTGATCATGATCTCTTACTTTTTGATTTTCTTCACTGAAGCTCTTCTTGCATAGATAACATCTTGTTGCCGAAATGTATTCTTCTTGTTGATTTTGGTTCAAAGGTTTCATGGGTAAAACATTACCGTATAAGCGTTCCGCCTTTTCAGCAATGTTATACAACTGGTCTACAAAATACTTAGCAGCTCCTTCCCCACGGTAGAGTATCGGAGTGGATGTTAAGCCGTAGTCTTGCAATTGTTCTTCAGGTAAAGTAGATTTCACCAATAAGCAAAAACTGTTAGGTTGATGCAATTGATATTTGGTTCTTCTAGTTACTTCACCATCCGAAAGTTCCTGCGGCACTAACGTGGATTCAAAGTCAGCGTAGATAACTAGTGGAATCCGGTATTGGTGAACTGTTTTATTGAACTGGACAAATGCTCTAGATGGTGGTGGCAGACTAATCTTCACTTCATAGTTGTCATTACAAAGCCGCTGGTGTTCCAACAACCACTCCGATCCTCCACGTCTCAAGTCTTTATTTGTGAAACAAAAGCATCTCTTACACACTGTTACTCTAATTTTCTTTTTAGTCACTTGTTGTCCAACCAAAGTTTCAAAGTTCTTGATGTAAACATAATGTGATATTTCACCTTTGGTCAATAGCAGCAAATCTGTATGATTTTGACGTTCAGTCTTTGTAACTCGTAACGGGTATACGTTATTTGATTCGTCTAAACCAAACACATTAACTGAAACTCCTGGGTTTTTTCTTTCAAATTTAGCAACATCATTAAGACTAACAGGATACGACATACCTTGGAAGTTATAGCGGTGTTGAACAGCTTCGTATGCTATGCTAGGTCTACAGGAATGGTCTTCCACATATTTTGCTAACATTGCATACCGGAAACATTCATTATCCTCATTTTTCACATTGATACATGATCTTGTATCTCGGATCACCTTTGGTAGAGGGATAAAGCTGCTTCCTCTCATACCATATCCATGCTTGTGAACCCTCACATCCATACCTTCAATTGATGATAGCGTCCAGCCGGATCCTCTTCCTTCATGTTCTTGAAGTTTCACTAGCAGTTCAACCAAACATTCTTCTAAAATTTCGTTGATATCAGATGTGGTTGTAAGGGTTCGGTTTTTAGCAATGAATGCTCTCGGTGAATTTTCACCATCGGTATTAGTAAACATAGCCTCCAACACCAATCCAAATTTAATAAAGTTCAATCTTGCCAATTCTTCCGTCAATGTTTTTACAACTAGTTTTTTAGCTTGAGTTATAAAATTTTCCAATTCTAATTGCACGTTATTAATTTTGAAATGAATTACAACTGGTCCTGGCAAGGCTGTAGTGCGCAGTTGTCTTATATCTTCCATATCCTCTTCTTGGGTACGCAGTTGTCTTACATCTTCCACTTCTTCCGTATCTTCTTCTTCCATTTTCTCTTCTTGAATAAATCCTCCAGCTGTAGATGGTCCAGCTCCGGCAAATTGAATAACACTTGGTCTTCTTCTTTGCATTAACTGTAAATAGCTAGCCCAGTCCTTCTGCTTATGGGGTTTTTCCAAAAACCGATCAATCGCATCCAAGTCTTCTTCACTTACTACAATCTCTTCTTTTCTGTCCTCTTCACGATGCAATTCTCGGTGTAACTGTAGATAGCTATCACAGTCGTCCATCTGCTTCTGGCAGTTTTCCAATAACCGATCAAACGCATCCAAGTCTTCTTCACTTACAACAATCTCTTCTTTTCTGTTCTCTTCATGATGCAATTCTCGGTGTAAAACAAAGATATCTTCATCTTGGAAAAACTCACCACAAATATCGCAAAGAGCCATTTTTTTTACAGTTTGGCTTTGAGTGTGCACTCGGTGAATGTCCACGCAATAATGAGCAGCGCGCTCAACCGGGTCCCTTTATACCCGAGGTTGAAGGGTGGGGGAAGGTGACGTCATATACATCCAGTTTATCAATCATGTAGTAGATTTGGCTTTTAAACACCCATTTTCAATTTATTCTTCAACAGGTTTGATAAACCAATGATCTTTGGTCTAAATCCACTACTTTGTACAAATTTTTTTTGTTTGGGCACTTCTCGTCCGGAGCAAAAAACTTTTTGGTCAAGGTCAAAATTTTTTCTCAAAAAAAGTTTGGGGGGGGGAGGGGGTGGGGGAGGGGGTGGGGGAGGGGGTGGGGGAGGGGGTGGGGGAGGGGGTGGGGGTGGGGGAGGGGGTGGGGGTGGGGGAGGGGGGGGGGTCATTACTGTATTTAGGTCAAGGTCACGAAAAAACTTTAAAAAAATTAAGCCCCACCTGGGGCACTTGGGTTGTCATCGCTGTAGCCTCCGAAGAGACCCAACTATGACAACAAGGCAACATCCAATGTCGTGTTCCCTTCAGCACGCAAGACTTGTAAACATTTACTGCATTGTCTTTTCAGTAGCTAACAAAGATTCATTTACATAATTTTGTGTTTCCAGAAGGAAACAAACTGAGGACACCCTAGTGGCTTACGTCCTCGTCCGAGTGCAGAGGCCGCCGCAACTTTTTGCATGCCAGCGTACAAACGGACATGCTCCCAAATGCCTTCCGCAACCTTTTGCATGCCTGGCAGGAGCCTACCGATAATTAAAATAGGCTTTACAAGGGGGCCTACTCCCGTAACCTATCTTTAATATTTTTAATTTACAATGCATTGAATTTTTACAAGTCTTTGTGGGTCAAGGCCACACGGACATTAAAAAATTTCGGCCCCCGTACATCCATGGCGAACCACGAATGTTCGGGGGCCTTGGGGACTAAAAACACAAATATCTAACAAAGATTCATTTACATAATTTTGAGTTTCCAGAAGGGAAACATACTGAGGACACCCTAATGGCTTACGTCCTCGGTCCGAGTGCAGAGGCCGCCACAACCTTTTGCTTGCCAGCTTACAAACGGACATGCTCCCCAAATGCCATCCGCAACCTTTTGCATGCCTGGCAAGGAGCCTACCAATTATTAAAAGTGGCTTTACACGGGGGCCTACTCCCGTTCCCTGACTTTACAATTTACTTTGAGCATTGAAAAAACTCAAGGGGGGATTGCTAAAACAAGCGTATACACTTTAGAAACATATAACACACTTACAACACACAATTGAGCTCAACGTAGTCAATGCTGGAACAAGCACATACACATTAAACACATATAACAAACAAGACACAAAGGATAAAAGACACACAGGAGACGTAGGGTACAAGTAAAACACTCTCATATAAAACAATTCGCAATACCCAAACGCAAGCGCAATATCTTACAACTAATACAAGTCTTAAAGTTAGAGTAGACTTCGCTAAACACTGAAGGCGCCATTCAATGTTTAGTGATGCCTATGGCGGTCCGTCCCGATCGTTCACGTTCAACGCGCGGGAGCGGACTGCGAGCCGGCTCTGGCCGGACCCCCTTATATCCCCACCGGGGCTGCCACGCCCAGGATATCAGGGGTGGGGGAGGGGGGGGGGGTTCGCACTTTTTGTCGGGGGGGGGGGGTTCGCACTTTTTGTCGGGGGGGGGGGGGTTCGCACTTTTTGTCGGGGGGGGGGGGGGTTCGCACTTTTTGTCGGGGGGGGGGGGGTTCGCACTTTTTGTCGGGGGGGGGGGGTTCGCACTTTTTGTCGGGGGGGGGAGGGTTCGCACTTTTTATCGGGGGGGGGGGTTCGCACTTTTTGTCGGGGGGGGGGGGTTCGCACTTTTTGTCGGGGGGGGGTGTAACTAAGTTAAGTGGGTCAAGGTCACCCACAACACTTGTACTCTAAGTGTTGGCTATACCCCCACCACAACTGGGTCCCTAGGCTGCACAACACCGCTTCGCCAGTATGTCTCCGGCTTCCATGCGGTGCGTCTCGCTGTTCTCTAGCTCTCTATATGTAAGTAATTTTACAAGTTCTGAATGTAGGTCACTACACTTTGACTCTGGGACGATATCGACTTGTAGTGTTTCAGTGTTTTGACTCAAGGTCATCACACTTTAACTCTAGCACATCGGTTATCGTACCAGAGGTGCTCAATAACCTAACTTGTAATGTTTAGGGTGGCGTTTGCACGCCACGTGGTATCGCCATGAGTGTCCAGTCCAAGTTTTAAGTTAAATTAATTTTACTGTAATCTTTTCCATTTCTGCTTCGTTTTGCCAAAGTATAAGGTGTCGCTTAATAAAGTGGTATTTCTCTAAAGTTATAGGAGATTGCAAGGATACAATTAGTTTATTTAGGAGACTCTTCATCTTGGAGTTTAACACAATTTCCACTTTGACTTTGCTTCCTCGGCTCTCACAGCCTAAGCTGTACAGAAATGTTTCTTCTAGTGCCAACTCGGGCCAAGAGAACAGTGTGTTGACTGTAGGACAGCTCATGGTGAAGTGATGCGAAACTCCAGCGTACCACCTCACCTTCCCCCGCCACTGTGACCTTCCCCCACTCCTGCTGTTTCCCCCACCTCTTTTCCCTTGACTCATGCGCTACAAGCAGTCTCTCAGTATTGTGCGGACTTTTGTGAGGGGAAGCCATGTCGCGGGACGCTTTAGGTAAGAAACTTAGCCGTGTTAAGACTTTATTAGTTGCTCACTGTCCACCACTGAAAGTTAAGAGAGTTTCAACTTTAGCTAAGTGGCGCAAACTGTTGCGCGGACACCCTAAGTTTTATACAAAACAGACTAATGTCAGTTTTACTGATGAGGATTTGTTTAAAATATTGGATGAAATGACTTTTCCTTGCAAAATTCAGTTAGTTACTCCCATTCCTGACAGTTTAGAGTCTTAGTCTTTCAAGCCAATATACCTAGCATACACAGAGCCTGACAGTCAGTCACTCGGTGGCTGTCGTGGGGTGCGCATCGGTGTCGGCGCTCCGTTGTTAAGTTTTCAAGGTCACAGTAATATGAAATTGGGGGTGTTGTGCTAGTTCAAGGTCACCTGAGGGATTACCGATTGCCCATTTAGGCAGAGTCATGTCAGAAACTCGAGTTTAACTTGGCACTTTTGCCGTTTCTCGTCGAAAATTCGCTCCAAGTGGTCAAGGTCACGGGGACTCTGACTGAAACTCGGAGCGTAGTGCGAGAAACGGCAAAAGTGCCAAAAAAATTTTAAGTTTCTGCGTGACCTTGACCTTAGTGGCGTCGGTGACGTCGTTTTGATGACGTAAGAGGTGATGACGTCATCAGCACGTCATTTCTGTGACGTCATGGGTGTGACGTCATCGAAATGACGTCATTAGTGATGACGTCATCGATGATGCAATCGATGACGTCATCGATGGGGTCATTGACCTCGATGACGTCATCGATGACGTCATCGCTCGGGTGACCTTGAACTGGCCCAAAAGCCCCCATTCCCCACTACTCACATGGTAGATGGGTAGATGTTGCTATGTTGGAAGTGTAGTTTGGGAAAATGGAAAATTGAAATTGAAATAATATCAATAGAATGTACCACGATGAGTTTAGAGACTACAACTTGCCCCCATAGGGGGCCAACATATAACCCTCCAACATATCCCAGTTTGTAAATTATAATTTTTGTGTTTTTTTTCGAATTTTTTTTTCAATTGGGTTGTGGGGAGGGGCCCAGTCAAACCTAAATCCAAGAGCGTTTGGCTCTGGGTGGCCGTGTTTAGAGAAAGGGATTTATATTGTAAAATGACAAGTGAACCGTGTTACGTTTAGAGGACAGGAAAATGTAGAGTTATGGATGTATGAGTGCACAATATACAGGAAATAAAAAAGTCCAACAACTGCTCAACATTTTCAGAACAATCAAGGTCATAGTACCAAACCTTAGTACATTATTACTACATGTAAAACCTACTTTTTGAAATGATTATCAGTTGCTGTCATATCAGGGAGACTGCCCCCCTAGCAGTCAAATGAAAAAGCTAAACTTAAGCAGAGGATAATATGTAAATTAAAATTAATGCCTTAGCAGAGTACATTGCCTCAAGCTGAACCTCAAATGGATGATTTGTAAAAAATGGCAGGCTATCCTGCTTTTTATTAAAATAATATGAACGAAACTTATAAATATAACAACATCCGGGATAATAAACTTTCTGAAACTGAATTTAAATACGTTTACAAATATGAATGATGTGTCAAACACCACTGAAGCTTTCCCCAAGACTTTCAATGGAGACAACCCTTTAAGGAAGTATTTTATAAAATTTTATTGGTATTTGGCACTGTAAAACTGTAAACGTCTTTGGAGCTACGAAAATATGCCCCAGGCCTAATGAAGTAAGAAATTATTTACCTTTTTAATGTCCTATTAAGTTATTTTAATGGGAAATTTGATATCCTTCCATTTTCGACTCGTTCATCCATTTGAGGTCCGGTTTAAAGCATGTGACTCTGCTGAGTGGTACCTTTAATTTGATTTGCATGTAATCTTATACTTAAGATAATTCTGTGACTTTTAAAGGCCGACTATCTCTTACAATAGGAAACTAAAAATCATTGTAAAAGGTATATTTGTGGTTTGATAATAATGTATAAAATTTTATTCCTTTAAATAAGATTTTACAGCTAAGAAAAAACTGTGCGAAACTTATCATACTCCATGTATACAGTGTAACATGTTGAATGGATGACAGCAGTGCATTGCACTATGCAAAGTGTAGTGAAAAAGTGAGTTTTATTGAGTGTCCCACAAACGGATGGATCGTAGGACCTGGGACATAATAATAAGCAATGTGTAGTCTACAATGTAAATTGTACAGTTAGAGTAGAATATATAGTGCTAATGTACAGTGTACAGTGTTGGTGTAGTTTAATTTTAGAGGAAATGTTAAAATTGAGTTTAAAGTATACAATTGCATAGAGAAGGGTGTGCGGTGAAGTGAAGTGAAAAGTGGAATATAATTGGTAGGCATAGTTAAATGTACCATCTACAGTGTGGATATTGCGTTGGATGTTGCATTGGAGCAACCTCCAGCGCAGTCGACGCCTACGCCGACGCCGCCATATGAGGAAGGTTTCGACAGATGGACGTAACGGGATTAGCTTGCTCGGTGTTTGCTATATGTGTTAAGTACTGATTCCCCATTGTCACCCGAGGGGATCGGGCCTCGGAGACTAAGTGTCATTCTAATTTTTAGTTACAGAGGGGCAACCACCCTAAACACCAAATTGTGGTATTATTCTTCACTTCCATCGGACGCTTAAGGCATACTGATATTTAAAGAATAATAAAAGAATAATTAGAAAAGTTAAATTTAGTTTACTGATTTTATTCTCAACTCGCATTTGTCATGAAACATACCATTAGGTGTAATTCAAATAGATTTTGCTACTTAAATCTCTGGTTCACACTTATGTATTTGTTTAATTTTAGAATAAGTATGTGCAACTATAAAAGTGTTGAAAGGATCCCCGTAATCTTTTTTTTACGACGTTGTGACTATGTTTACCCATTTTCAAGGCAAATTATCTTTAATTTGCCTTAACCGATTTTAAATTTGAGCTATCTCCAATTTTAATTTATGTTTTACAATTATAATAAAGTGTAAAGTAAGATATCCAGCTACTGGAATAATATCGACCAATCATGCCAAAAACCAATTATTTCATAAAAAAGCGTTATTTTCTTCTATTACAACAACATCGATAAAAAAAATTTTGTGTTATCCAGTAGATTGGTGAAAGAGCCATAGAGGCAAGAAGTTAACTGTCTAGTTTGTTTGAACACAGCGCAATAGATTAACAAATAGCTGGCTTGAGATTAATTCTCTATTTTTTTTTAATTCGCTGAATTAAGAGCTATACATAACATCTACTCACAGCACAACAACCATAGTCTTAAAACTTTTAAATAAAATTCTCAAGTGACGGTACCTGTAATAAAAGAATAACAGAATTTAAATGTTATTTAAATCCTAACCTAAAACGTTCAATGTTTAACGTTCGATCCCAAAAGGTTTATAATCGACCAGCCTCATTCGACAGCTTCAGTCTACAATTCTCATTCATGAGGATAACCTTATACTCTGGTATATGAAGAAATATGGTCAGTGGGGAATTAAACTTGCACTACTAAGAAAACCATTTTCTATAAATAGGAGAAGTCAAGTGCTGTTGGATGAAAAGTAACTTTTCAAAGCCATAAAATCTTGGGTTTTCTCGTTAAAAAGAAAAAAATATTGACACCAGTTCAGCATTTCAATTACGTTTGGAAGACGTTTCGTTCAGGGCGGAAGGAGTTAGTGCTCTACCCGAATTGGACAATAACTTTCTAAAGTCTTCCCTCTACCCTCATATACTGAAGTGCTGCATTAATTCTCATCAGGTACCTGGAGGACAGAGTTATAACTTATTCGTTGAAAGGTCCAATCCACTATGACTGCAGTATTGCAGTTAGTAGATGCTTATTGTTAATCATAATGGATTCTTAGCCGGATGTCCTTTTGTTTCGTTCCATCACCTGTTGTTAAACAGAT
Source organism: Neoaliturus tenellus (assembly GCA_030545055.2). NCBI lineage: Eukaryota > Metazoa > Arthropoda > Insecta > Hemiptera > Cicadellidae > Neoaliturus > Neoaliturus tenellus. The sequence goes on along the minus strand of CM061535.1, from coordinate 1,190,306 downwards.
TTAGTTTTTGTCTTTCAATTGCCACCATGGCGACCGAGGAAAATGTTGAAATGTGGTTTTTAAAGACAGTGTTTACTTGCATAAAGATGAAACTTTCCAAGTGTAACACCATATAAAAGTTTGTTTCATTCCACTTTTCCTATTTCGTTTTATTAAATTGTTAATGGATTTTTAATAGGTTTGCTTTATATTGGCTTTACAGTGTTAATAAAACAAACATTTTTCTTATGATTTTACATTACCCTTTTATAGTTTGCTATAAAGAATAAAAGTAAAAAATAAACTTTTGTTTATGGAGTTAAAACTTTATGCTGACTTGGGACGATATTTCAGAGTAGAAAAACTCAAAATTTCAAAAAAAGCTCGGAAGTGAAATTTATAATTTATACTAAAGGGTAACAAAAATGTTGCAAATCCCCAGGTTCCATTTTCCATTTTTATGTTAGTTTATGAAATATATAAAAATACTGTAATGTGAAAGAAGGACTTAAAGTTTCCCTTGAGACGGGTTCACTGCTATAGTTATAGGTTGATAATTTTGTAATTTTTCAAATGGATTAAAATTTCAAATTATATGAGAAGTTTTATTTCTGGTTTTGTAGAGATTTATTAACATTTTAACCGATTGCTAAACTTAATATCGTCTTAAACATATTTATCGGGTTAACATTTTTAAAGTTTGTAAGAAAATAAAGACTTTAACTATTGTAAAAATTTCAAACAAAATTATAAAAATTTCATAAAAATAAAAATAATTCGGAAACAAATAAAATTGAAAATTAAAAAAACATTAGGAGTCTGCAGTACCTGCGTCATTTTGGTAGTTTGTCCCATAAGAGCGATGTTGTAGGAAAGTTTCAAACTTGATGTCATTTTAAATTTTATCATAGTATCTAGTGCTTGACGTAATAGAAAACTAATTTAAAAAATATCTACTCAAATAGCGAATAAAATAAATAAATACATTTAACCCCATTTTCAAACCACTTTAAAACAATTTTTAGTAGTTTTATAGAAAATCTATCAACATCATGCACTCCGCCAACCCCTATTATGTTGAACATATTCAAGTTTCATGGATATCCGATGCAAGATTGTCGAGACATAGCGTTTCAAAGATAACAGTAATGTTTGGAATTTAACATTGTTCTTATGGAACTAAAAAATCCATGATGGCGCAGGTACTGCAGACTCTTATTAATATTTTACTATATTTAGAAAGAAACTAATCGTTTATACATAAAATAAAATTAGCTAAACTTTTTCAAAAACTTTCAGTTAATTTCGAGACCGAGAAGAATTGATATTCAACTATTCTAAAATTAAAATTGTCAATCATAATATTTGTCAAGGAATAGATTCCAAAAGTCTACTTTGTTTCCAGCAACTGCGGGAAGGCGAAGCATCGCGATGGCGGCAGTCTGGGGATGAATCCGGATATCGCTGGTTGAGTAAAATTAATATTTGGAAGGGATCCTGGGGAGGGGGTAGGGGGAGGGGCGGATTGTTTCAGTCGTATAATTACCATGGCAACGGCAGCGGCTGTGAGGGTGCCTGGTTGGTGCCCATTGTACGTCGCGACGCGACTCTTGAGATTTTACTGTTCGCGCCCAATTACTTGGGGTTTGTCGGTGCGGTTCATTGTAAAAATTGCTACTTACCACGAAGAAACTTTCCTTGAACTGTCGATGTGAGGAGGATAAAAGTAAAAGTGAGCTTAGGAAAACGTGAAGGCACTTATGGTAAACGAGCTCAAACAGAGGGGAATGTAAACACTCATTTTTTATTTACTTAATAGAAGTCATTAAAACTTTTATTTTTTGTTCAATATAGCACCTACACAAATGGTTATAGTAATTTCTTTAATAAACTCATTCTGATCTACGTAACAAATTCAATGTTTAGCTGATAATTGCTGCATTTTATCAACTATAAACGTTTTTTACAATTTGGAATGTTAAAGATTGATATAATACCAAAATAGTTTCGCTGGTCTATATGGCACTCTCATGGGGCCTTTCTGCTGATATAAAATTTAACTATAGGGTAAACATTAGTTGTAAATAATTTTCCAGTTGGTGTTACAATCGTCAAAACTAAACACAGGAAAAAGTAAAAATATAAGGCAAGGTGGGGATGCTAATTGTATGTTTAGTTAACTATGTCATAAAGTAGTGGAAAAAGGGGGCTGCTGGCTCACTTCAAGGTCACCTGAGGGATGACGTCATCGAGGTCAATGACCTCACCGATGACGTCATCGATGACGTCATCGATGACGCAATCGATGACGTCATCACCAATGACGTCACATCCATGACGTCACACCCATGACGTCACAGAAATGACGTGCTGATGACGTCATCACCCCTTACGTCACCAAAATGACGTCATCGATGTCACAAAGGTCAAGGTCACGCTGAAACCTAAAATTTTTTGGCACTTTTGCTGTTTCTCGCACTACGCTCCGAGTTTCAGTCCGGTTCCCATGACCTTGACGACTTGGAGCGAAATTAGACGAGAAACAGCAAAAGTGCTGAGGAAACTGCAAGTTTGCAACGTGACTCTGCCTAAACCGTCATGTGACACCGCTCGGGTGACCTTGAAGTGAGCCAGCAGCCCCCTTTAGACCAGTACTACAACCGCGATGTGCACCCTACGACAGACACCGAGCGACTGACTGTCCGGCCCCGCGCACTCTAGGTATATGGGAAGTGGTGGGGGAACTGCGATGACCTCGGGAAACTTGAAAATGTCAAGCCAGGTAGCACCGTTTTGGTGCTACCTTAAATTTACATGTTAAAGTGTGATGACCTTGAGGTTGACTGTGAACCTGGGGCTTAGGATTGTGTTTAACAGCTTGACGTTTTCGCCAGAGTTCAAGTGTGGTGACATTGAACTGGTTAAAATCAAAACTGCACAGCAGACTGCACAACACGGATGTGCATCCTACGACAGCCGCCGAGCGACTGACCTCCGGGCCCTGCGTACTCTAGATATATGGGGAAGTGGTGGGGGAAATTTTAAGGTCATTTAAACGGAGTTTAAAAAAAGTCAAAGAGTAGAAAGACTACTCTTGTGAGTCTATAGCGATTTCATTGATAGTGAGTGCTTCGGTATGCCAAGTTGATCTGTATTGACACGCTCCTAAATAATGTTTGCAAAAACCTGCAAAATGATTGTTGCACAATTTGCAGCCAGTTAGCTGTTTTAGTTTGAATTCAATGCAACGTTCAGGGCAGCAAGTGTACTTATGCCCTCTCATTTGGTACACATGGAATGTCTTCAACTTCGGTTTCGGCTTCTTCCAAGACTTGCACTTACACATGCACTGACCAAAAGCTTCACATGTTCTACAAGCCAGACCATCCACCACATCAATGTCATTTGGCCATGAAAAACATTTCTGTTCGCAACAGTAGTTGAGTTGAATGTCCATGTTGCTGCGGTGAAGGTGCGCGATGAGTCAGTGAGAGTGCACCTTAAATAAACTCAGTGGAGGGGGAAAGGTCAAGGTCATTCAAACGGAGTTTTAAAAAAGATGACTAGTTGTCCTCCTCGTCCGTCGTACTTGGAGAGCTGTCAGACGAAGAGCCCCGCGCAGGTGCTCTCCAGATGAAATGTATATCTATTTGAAAGCGCAGGCCTGGATCTTGTACCATCAACTCCTTTAATCTATTACATACCAATTCCACTTTGTACACATTGTTAATAATCAACACCCAAGGCTTCGGCTGAACATAACGTGTAGTTGAGTCAGCCTCGCAGACAGTTACACCTTCCGGTGATATTGGAGTGTATAAATGTGTAAAATCTCGTTGCTGAGGCTGGCTTGAAGTTGAGGGTTCTGTGCCGACCCTGGTTGCATCAAAATTCAAATCCATTCTACATTCAAGAGGTCCAGGGTTCCCGTTTAATACATTGAGTAATTTTTGATACAAGACTTCCACTTCTGTCGCATCCTGTAAATGAACAGTCCACCGCAAGGGAAATGCTTCGTCCGTAGTGGAGTCAACTTGAGAAAGAGTTCTTTCCGCCATGGCAGCTAAGCAAGGAATGAGGTGAGCTGCAGTCAGTTGTAACATTATCGAAAAGTAGAGGGGGAAATTTCAAGATCATTTAAAATTGGGTTTTAAAAAAGGAAGGAGTGGAGGGGAAAGTTCAAGGTCGTTCCAACATCAGTAGTGGAGTCAGCTTGGCTGATGGTGTTGTCCGCCATGGTTGCTTGTCGAACAAGGAATGACGGGTGATGTGATACTTATGCAGGAACATGGTGAAGTGGTGGGGGAAGTTTCAAGGTCATCCAAACGGAGTTTTTTTAAAAAAAAAGGAAAACCTACAAAGTAACATTGAAACTTTCCAACTGATGGTGGCGGGCGTTTTCTTCTGCAACCTTGCCGACACATGTGACTATACCATATAGTATGAAAAGTACAACCATAATAAGGCCGAACAATAAAAGATAGCCGTTGACTATCATGATATTTTCTGAGTGGATCTGCTTTCTTCTTATCTCCCTCTCTTGCATCCTTTTCTCTAACTCGTGGATGAAGTCGCAGCATGCGTGAGGACATCTTTCATCTGTTGGTAGGTTTGCCATTGTTGATGTTGTCGGTTTGGCTGTTGAAGATGGAATGAGGTTTCTAATCGTGATGTGCCATGTACACCAATAGTGAAGTGGTGGGGGTAGCAAAGCAGTGGAGGGGGAAGTTTCAAGGTCATTCAAATTGTGTTTTAAAAAAACCTATCTTGTTACTGAGCTAATATGTCAGTAACAAGATAGGTGTTTTTGCTCTTTTACTTCTTTAATATAATGAAAAAATAAACATATTCTACAATGGTTAGAACAAGAAATACAACTGCTAGTCAGCTGAAGTAATCCAAGTTGTCCGGCTCGGTCTTCATGGACGTCGGTGAGGAAGCTGTCGATGAGTGTCCAGGCTCTTCCTTTGGCTGCCGGGTGTTCCGTATATTGCAAGCGTAGACTTGCACATTTATACGGTAGCCTCTTGCCACCATTAGCTGCAACTCCTTGTACAAATCGTTCAGCTCCTGTTGTGTTTTGATAGTCACCTCCTCATAGCTGGCACAGCTTACGTTGAGAGACATCCTGATGTTGCTAGGTTGGCTGCCGGAGTAGAAATAAAGCCAAGGCACAGCGCTTGGAGGTATATGAAAAAGTGGTGGGGGTGTTTGCATTCAAACAGGTTTGACTTGTAGCGTGGTGGGGGTAACTGTGAAATGCAAAGGTCAAAGGTCAAGGTCACCCGCGAAGTTTAAAAAAAAATGCAACATATCAATATGTGACAAACTTCACATATTGATATGTTGCATTTTTTTGTCTTTTGTTTTTTATGGTTTATTTATTTATAAAACGTTACAATAACATATTTACAACAGTAAAACTTAAATCTAACACTGCTGCTTGTCGGCGATGTGGATGGTCAACTCGGTGGAATTGCTACCCGTGCAACCGTGGGAAACCAGGTAGAGACAGCCGGGTTGGATGGAGCGCAGATCCTCGTTCTGGAGGAGATGGACGAACCGTTTCGGCAGGTAGACTTGGAACTTGGGCTCATCCCCCGGAGTGAATGGTGCCTCGCTAAGACTGCAGCAGATGGCCTCTCCAACTGTAGTCTCCATCTTCTTCATGGCGTGGATAATGTAGTGCTTCTCGTCTTTAAGTTCGGAACACTTCTTGACGGGTAGTATGGTAGATTTGGAGTGAGCATTGAACTGCTCAACCAAAGTTTGCAGGAACTGGTGAGATGCCATGGTCAAGTTATAGATCGTCTTCTTCGTCTTCTTGCTGGGAGATGTTGTCGTCTCGGAATCTCGAGTAATACTCATGCCAGGTCCCGGTCTGCTCCTCACTTATATAACCCCCGTTACCCCCACCACTCCCCATTTCCCCACTTTGAAGGTAAGATGCGAGTTTATAGGCGTTTTTTAAAGCGCAATGTCTATCTTTTTCATGTTCTGGACTTTTAGTACAAATACAAACATTTTCCATCGTATACTTGTAGTTTTTATCCAAATCCACATCATTAACCGGAACATGAGTAAATCCTTCGATCCATCTTTTCTTTTCCAGCCCCTTTGTGTAAATATTGGTAAACTTGTCTGAAAAGTGATGCATAATGTGATACAAGTCCGTGTAACTTGTAAAACCATCATACCAATCGATATGATGGAAGTGTTTTGAAATCCATCTGTTGGTAGTAGCGGCTTTACTGGTTAAAGATGAATAAGAACATGGTGGTTTAAATAAAAACGAATAAGGAACACTTGTATTGATGTCGAAAAACACAAGTTCTTTTATGATAAATCTATCATCATTACCCCGAAACGCTTGGAACTCAATTATACCAGGTTTGGACTTTACTTGTTCTTCTTCCTTGTCCATTGCGAAGATCACTCGTCTGCTCATGACGAAGTCCAAAGGTCAACTGATTTCCACACCACGGTAGGTACGACTTTTATACCCGGCCGTACAGTTGTTGGCGCGTTGGTGTATATTTAACGTGGGCACCGTCCCCGGTAGGCCTAACCCCACAAAGTGTTTGATATTGTTTTAAAAATTAACCATTGCTGTGTAGTTAATTGTCATTTAGGTTTCCATCTTTACATTTTCCTTGTTTTCATTTTCATCACTAACACTTGATTCTTCTCCTCCTTCTTCTTCCTCTTTTTCATGTTTTACTGATTTCTTATGTAGTTGAGCGTACTTTTCCAATTGTCTCCACATTTGTACTTCATGAGGAACCCTATTGAATATAGAAGTATCTACAGGTCCGTACAATATAGGTGCGTCCGGTTGTTTGTCCAAAGTGTCTTCCAGATAATCTTTAATAATTGAACTTGAAAACACCAGTTGTCTCAAGTATCTCGTTATTGGTTCAGTTGCACAAGTTAGAATAAAAAACTCTTCTCGATTAAGTTGAATCTTGTTATCATGTCTTGTTGTGTCTCTAAACCGCAACTGATGATCACCACGATGTTTAACAATATCGATTTCCACATTTGAATCCAAAAGGCCTACTCTTGTCTTTCTTCCAAACATGTTACTACTTAAATAGCATTCTAGCAGATGCAAGTGTTTCATAAACGATTCCCAAGCAGTGTCCGTAAACAAAATCATTTTGGGTCCATGAGTTAAAATTACAGTAGGGGAATAATCTGTAGATTTCATAACACCTATTAAAACACTTTTGTCCAAACTGGAAGAGATTGGGTAAAATATTCGCAAGAATACCTCACTTAATATGTTAGGAGAAATATTATCTTCAATATCCCTTTTCCTCTTGTGTGCATTCTTTCTTCTTTTACCTTTTTCCTCAACATTATTACTGGCGTGGAGTTGTCCGCAAGCGTTGTGTTCATCTCCCTCCGGTTGACCTTGAAGATCTAAAAAGTCGGATATCTCCTTCTCAATATCTACTACATTTTCTTGTGTACCACTAGGAGAAGCCATATTGAATAAGATGCTACCCATACAACAACAGGCAACAAACTGATAAGGAGCGAGCTGAACGCTCTGCTTTTATACTCGCGGAATGCATTGGAATGTAGGAAAACCGGTCTTTTACAATACATTTTTAACAATTCCAGTTAAAGGTGTGTATGTTACGATTTTATCATGTAGAATTAAACAGTATGCAGTTGTATTAGCCGATATAGGCGCGTTGAATTCCATTTCTATTTTTATATCTACACTTGATGATTTTACTGATTCATTTTGTTTAGAACAATCGATTACAACTATAGGGTAACCATCTAAGTATTTTTCTGGTGATAGTAAAGGTGCATTCGTTTTACCATAATATGAACTTTGGAATCTTGCATACATATCGTACAATATGCTGTACTTTTTATTAGCGAATGACACATTTAAATTATCGTATGGAAAAAATTGTGAATTTAAATAAACTTTAATATTTTTCAAGTTGCAATGATCAAATTGGCCTGCATGTTTGGTGATGGTGTCTCTTCTGCCTGTTTGTAAACCAAATATAATATACCTGGCTCGTTCCACATAATTAGATGTTTTAACTGTCCAAGTGTGTCGATCCGTAGTTGGCAAGCTGGGATGTTCATGAAATTCCCAACTTCTAAAAGGAATTACAATATCACGATCAGCCTTTAACTTTCTTAATAGTAGCATTCTATGCTCGTCAGCTAATTTAACATGTGGAACTCTCCATACAATTTTGTCTAATGTTAATTTCCATTCTAAAGTTGCATCTGTTGTACCGTCTGGAGCTTTAATAATATCTTTATCGTTTGAAGATCTCAACAAAACTAATTCTTGTTTAACGTTTAATATTATTTTCCTATAATCTTCAGCAAAACCAAGCAACAAACGTAACGGAATATGAAAATCAAAATTTCCATTTGTATCTGGAGTGATTGTGTCTTTTGCAGGTAAAACCCATCCTGCAGGTTGTATTAAATTGGTTTCATTAGGTGATATAGATGTTAATCCCTTTAAAGTTGTTGCAATACCTACTTTTTTAGTAGAATCAACTGTTACACCTGATATTTCATATCTAATTTCATCAAACAGGAAAGCCATGGGATTATTTATAAATGGAACTGTTGTACCAGTAGTAGTACCGTCCTTTTTAGTAACTTTTCCTTCAATATACAAGTAACTTTCACATGGTAGCGTGTAAATGTCTTGATTTTGTATGGGAATACGAATTTCATCGTTATTGTTTAATTTTGATGAAGTGTAAGGGTTGTGGGTGTGATATTCTTTTTCCCATAGGGTTTCGTCGAATGTTGGACCCTGAGCTATATCCAGTATATCCATTATCGGTTACTTTTAATCCAATTCTCTCTAAGAAACGAATGTTCTCGCGTGTTAACTCCTCCACAGCTGAAGAGCTACTAATGCGGATTCCCGTAGGTTGTTCGCTTTTAAATGTTAAACCCATGATTTTGTATTAAAGTGTTGATTTTAAATGTAATCTAACCGTAATAGGCTCTTCTCGGAAATCTATCAAGTTACCGTCTTGATCCAATACGTTCAACACGATGTCTGAAATGAAAGTGGTGTTCAAAGGTAGATATACCAGGTTTTGCGGCTTTTCAACAATTTTAAATCCAGGTGGTACACTGGGGTAAAAAGTATGTATTATATGAGTATTTGCTCCATCTCTGTAAGCTCCTTGTATAATGTTACAAGTTATGTCTATACTATTGACTTTTAATATTGTTACAGTTTGTTTACCGGAATGTGTTTTATTTGGTTCTAAAATTGTTCCATCTTTGGGAAATCCTAATAAATCACCAATTGAGTTTGGCTTAGTGAAATCTATATAATATTTTGAAGTAAGCTCAGCTTTCATTGTATTATTATTACCTTTTAGCGATATATTGTCTTTTCCCATTTTATTTTGCAAAAATTCATTAATATGATCAATTTCATAAGAACCTGTGGGTAAACTGCACTCTTCTAAGTCTGTTAACTTACCACTGGCATCTTTTCCTTTATAATAATGCAATAAGTTATTTTTACCTTCCGTAACATTGGGAATAGAGTTGTAAGTTGTAAAATCCAACAGTGCTGCCTCCCAAAATCTTCCTTTTTGCAAGCGTAACGCTGGAAAAAGGATACTTCGTAAAGTGGACGATTTTCCTGTTAATGATACCGTATAGGAAGACATCTCAGTAGTGACTGATACTTTTAGCTAGGAATTCCAAACATAAATGGCCGCATATTGAAGTATTATCAGGTTGTTCTCTTTTATAGTTGTAATATATGTTTTTAGCAGATTTAAAGTAATGTTCAAGTTCTTTAGGTGGTGGCAAATTTCCAAAACTATCAAAATAATATACATTACTATTTAGTTTCTTATAACACACCCAATGGGTGCCGGACCCTTCAGTATTATCCAAATTTACGATTCCAGTCTCATTTTTCCATATTTTCTTTGGTAAACTGTCTTTCATAAATACTCCGCGGAAAAATGGTATTTTTAAACAGGAAATATATTTAAATAATTCAACATTAGTCAACGCTTTATGTGGTATAACCAATTGATTTCTTTTATTTAATATGCACGATACGGTCTTAGGTATAGACCAGCCCCGTTTTTTACCATTGACCATATTGTCGGTTTTTTATTATTTTTCCTCGGAGAACGTCTTTTTAGTCTAATATTACCACCATGTTTTCTCTTGGTTGATCCTTTTTTATTCTTACCCCTCCTTTTTCCACCTCCTACCGCTGTTTTAGCCTTCATACCTGCTGTTACCGCTAAAGCTGCTGCTTTTTCCGCAATACTAGCGTCACTAGACTTTACTCGTTGCCAAGCTATATTCGCTAGCTTTTTATCAGCGATTGACCTATTTTTTGAATCGGTAAACGTGGAATATGCGATATCGTGTTCTTTACAAGCCTGATCTAACTTATTTATGCCTGGATCACCTCTTTCCAGTCGTTTTTTTAATTTAGTTCCTGGTCCGCAATACTGATAACCTCCCGGTATGTGAAATTCGTATGGTAAAGCGTCTATTGCTCTGTTTACGATAGATCCTACTGGAATACGATTTAAAGCTTTACTTAACAGAGAAACCGCTGTGGACGTGATACCGCCTCCTTTCCGTATAGTGTCTCGATATGGACTGGTGTAATGAAACGCCATGATTGTCTTTTATATTTGAAAAGCGTAACCCATGTGTTACCTCTATGACAGGTTGCACATAAATGATGTAATATATGGTGTTATTTAGTTAAATATCAAAAGTACCCCAATCTGATGATCTAAACTTTTGTGTGTTATGATTAAAAAAATATTTATAAAGAATTTCTTGTTTAATCCATGTATTTCTCATTTTTTCGTCAATAGGTTTATGTTGTCCTGCTACAATATAATTATGCATATCAAATAATAAATTACCTATTACTTTAACAAGAAAATTAACAGTTACAGCGTTATCGGCATAATCAGGGTCTGCAACATTTGTTAATCGTTTGTTATCACAATTCCACCATTTTTTTCCAGTTGGCTCTAATTGTATTATCTGTTCATAAGTAACAGCATCACCAGGCTTTTCACCAATACCTAAATTTGTCAATAACTTTCCTTTACCATCCCAAACATAATTGTTTTCTTCAAGTAAAGTAAACTTTTTATTTCCTTGTACAAATACATCTCCTTGACGTGTTACTACTTGGTTTTGTTTCACAAAACCGGAGGTTTCTTGTTTTAAAGTTTCCTTCATTTGACCCACCGTTGCACCATCTGATGGTGCAAAACCATCTTTTACATTCGCTAAACAATTACCAAGACAGTCAATAACTCCTACATCACGTGTAATACAATGATCTTTGATGTATTTTAAATTTACAGCATCATTTTCATTTTTTGGATAACCTATATCGTTAATAACAAATTTATAAAAAGAAAACCCATCTTTTGTCTTTTCAGGTATTATAGAATGTAAATAGCGTCTATTTATGCTGTCTTTTTCATCTACAGGGTCTGCTACGTTGGATATACGCCGATTTTCAGCATTATACGTTTTTCCATTAAATTTTAACGTATTCTTTAATTCCGATGATAAATAACCTCTGTTTATTGCATCAGCGTTTTGATTTGGCTTACCAACGTTGGAAATTCTATGATTACCCGCGTTATATGTGTTTTTATCTAATTTCAGTGTTGGTACTATCTCTTTTTTTAATACTTTTAAATTTATTGCATCATTTTCATCTGTGGGATCATTAATGTTTTTTAACCGTTTATTACTAATATCATAATCTCCATCAGGTGTTTGTGGTAATCCAACACCTCTTTTTAAAGTATTAAAGTAATATAATCCATCCGATGAATACCGTCCGAACTTGTCAACACTCATGGTGCAACTGAATAACATTCTAGAGTGTAACCCATTTTTATAATATTAGTCCCGATTTCTAACCCATATCAGTTTTTATACAAATTCTTAGTCTTCATCAGTTACATTTGCATCATTCCCGGGACATTTAAAATATTTTAAATCTGCACTAATTAATGATCTGTCTGCTTCATTTCTAAATACATGATTTTTATGAATAAATTCCTCACCAGACAATTTTCTAAATCCGCTAAATGAATTTGGATCTGCAATTAATATATTTTGATAATCATTTACATCCATTAATTTAAATCTTTTGGTATTATAAATAAACTCTTGATTTGCACTATCATATTGTAATGTTTGTCCTACAGTTGCAGCATCCTTTGGATCTGTTCCTTGTGCCAAATTACCTATTTTCTTATTTTTCGCATTGAAAGTACTACCTTTTGGTTTGTCTAATATTAAAGATTGTTTTACTACAACACAATCGTAATCATCGATACCTGGAAATATGTCAATTATTCTTCTATTTGTACCCAACCAACTTCTATGATAATTGTTTGGATTAGTATGTAAAACTTGTGATAAAATCGGAACATCATGAGCATCTGTAGCTAAATGCGCATTTGATAATTTCATGTCTTTGCAATCCCAAACATTATTTTTTTGTTCAAGTAAAATAAACTTTTCATTTCCTTGTACAAACACATCACCCGACCGTGATACTACTTGATCCTGTTTTACAAATCCAGATGTTTCTTGCTTTAAAGTTTCCTTCATTTGACCCACTGTTGCACCATCTGATGGTGCCGAACCATCTTTAACATTCGCTAAACAATTACCTAGACAATCAATAACTCCTACATCACGTGTAATACAATGATCTTTTATATATTTTAAATTTACAGCATCATTTTCATTTTTCGGATAACCTATATCGTTAATAACAAATTTATAAAAAGAAAAACCATCTTTTGTCTTTTCAGGTATTAATGAATGTAAATAGCGTCTATTTACGCTGTCTTTTGCATCTTTAGGGTCATCTACGTTGGATATACGTTTATTTTCAGCAGTATACGTTTTTCCATTGAATTTTAACGTATTTTTTAATTCTGATGATAAATAACCTTTGTTTATTGCATCAGCGTTTTGATTTGGCTTACCAACATTGACAATTCTATGATTACCTGCGTCATATGTGTTTTTCTGTAGTCTTAATGTTGGTGATATCTTTTCTTTTAATACTTTTAAATTTATTGCATCGTTTTCATCTGTGGGATCTTTTATGTTTTTTAACCTTTTATTAGTTATATCATAATCCCCATCAGGTGTTTGTGGTAAACCAGCTCCTCTTTTTAAATTATTTGCGTAATATAACCCATCCGAGGAGTAACGTCCGAACTTGTCGACACTCATGGTGCAACTGAATAGTAATCTAGTGAGTAACGCATTTTTTATGAGATTACCCCACGGTTTCGGAGTTCATCCACTAAAGCCACCCATTCGTTTTCCAATCCAGTATGACCCGCTTCTTTAGCTTCATGTATTAGTTTCATTCTATCCACCAATTTATTGATATTATTGTAATAAATCACATTTGTGTTATATAGTTTCTTCATTAAACCTGTACCTGTAACAGATTTGTTTCTTTTTCTTGGTTCTGGAGCACTTATATCCAAAGTGGATGACACAAACCTTCGTTTTACAGGTTTTCTTGGCATTATCGGCATTGGTTGTCTTCTCGTTGTTGGTATTAACTTGGATACAAATACTCTATATTTTAAAGACCTAGATCTAAAAACTGGTTGGTCAGCTAAATATTTTCTCCTGTATGCATTGGTGTGTTCCAAAATCTGTTTATATGCTTCCATGTCTTCTTCTTTAACTAACAATTCTAAAGGCTTTTTTTCAAATAATAATTCAAATAATCCTCTTGTGCCCTTATATCTTTGATTACCAACAATAATATTATCATTTTCATCAATGTTTACCGGGCTATTACCAACCATTAAACCTTCTTCTGTTAATCTTACTCCATAACTATGGTAGTTTTTATTAGGATTTATTCCAGCTAACATTTTTATCATGTATTTCCTTCCTAAAGGTCCTTTGTTATGAATGTTTTCACCCAACAAGCTTATGTTTGACGGACCTTCCCTTGCTTCTTCTTCTTTTTCCTCTTCACTAGCAGTTGATACATCTTCATGTCCTCTTTTAGCTTTTACTTCATATAATTCTCTTATACCACTATAGTCTGGTGATTCTAGCTCTCTTTCAGGTTCTCCGCCGGTAAAACCACTATATGTAGAGGATTCCAGGTCTTCATCACTAAAATCTTCTGATTTTACATTTTCTCTTTCAAACTTTGTAATAGGTGCAATTGCATCTCCTTCCAAAACGGGTTTAGCAAATTTTTTGTTTAATTGTTTCAAGGGTTCAGTAATAGGTTTAAAAGTAGATTCAAGAAATTTCTCCCTTTCGCTAATACCTAATTTTAATGCTCTGTTTTTATCTCGAATAGAATCACTAAGTGATTTTATTTCCTTTATTAACTTTTCTTGGTTAACCATGTTTGTAGCAAGACGTGTTGTACAACAATGAATGTTTTACATCATGATCAGTGTATTAGTATAAATTTATCAAATCCTATCCTGTATCGACCATTGTTTAGCGGTTGTTCCTTCATAATTGTTAAAAACCCATATTTTTCAGCCCAAGCCTTTCCACACAACTCTTTAAATCGTTCAAATGGCATATCCGCACTTACATGGTCATAATATATGTGTTTTAGGTTGGTTTCATCCTGTTTAAATACAATTAACATGTTTGCATTGTCTCTAATGAGCTGTTTCGGTATTTTGCTGTAAGTTTGACCAATATAAATGCTATCTATGTTGTTATGTCGACCCATGGCGAAGTAATTTCTTATTGTATTTTGATTTTCACAAGATACGTCGTCAAATATGAATACTGAGAATGGTTTAGCCTCTTGCGGTTGCATGACACTCTCGCTCGCGTTGAATTTAAAATATTTAACTTCAGGCACATTATTGAGTATTTGTTCCAATAACTGATATTTTGGTTGTTGTAGTGACTTTGAAAATACATATAAATTATTAAAACGTAAGCCTTTAGGGTTTGTAATCAAATTGAATACTACATTTGTTTTTCCACAATTGGAAGGACCGGTAACCAGACAACGCACCGTGTTTGGTAACAAAACACCGTGTTTCCCAGTATTGAATTGAGAACCATCCACTGTGAGTTCATCTATATTATTAATAGTAAAATTGTCTTTTTGCGGTATTATCTCCATCCTTTGTAATGGTTCAACCCAAAATGATGCTCTATCATTATATTAGATCCTTTTTAGGTATCCAAGAATCTTCCGTTTTATTAAATCCTAACCATCGTACTTTAACCTTATCTTTTTTGCGTTGCAACACCTTTTCTACTAGATATACATCACCTACTGTTGATTTTAACATTTCATGTCCATAAAAACCTCCTTCAAGCAATTGTCCTTTATTATCTTTTAAAATGTAAGTTTCTGGTACTGTAGGTTGCACCTTAAATACGGTAAATACCTCATTTGTCCAGTTTGGAAGATATCTTTTACTGAATACACCTTTGTATTTGCTTATTCGCACTTTATCACCAACATTAAACCTTTTAGGCTTTAGTTTTTCAACTCTTGGTTTAGTATTCAGTTTTATACGTTTTAATACAAGTTTTTCATTTTTATTAGTCACCTGGCTTGGTTTCATACCGATAGTTCTATGAAACTTGTTATTGTAATCGCTTATAAGTTTTGGTAACATATCAATCCATACGTGCGATCCTCTGTTAGAAAACATCTTATACATCGCACCTTTTAAAGTTCTGTTGAATCTTTCAATTATTGATGCTTTTACCTCTGAATTGGTTGAGTAATGGTTAATGTTGTGTTTTTTCATTAAATTTGCAAATTCCTTATTAAAATATTCTTTTCCATCATCAGTTTGTAAATGTTTTATAGTATGTTTGTCTCTTTGTATAGCTGTTTCCATTGCTTTTGTAACACTTTTGCCACTTTTATCTTTTAGTGGTAAAGCATCTGCCATTTTTGAAAAACAATTAATAATAGTCAATATGTATTTAAATCCTCTATTTTGTTTACTATAAGGAATCATTTCGATTAAATCCGCTTGATATAAATCATTTATTCCTTTTATCACTGTATTTCTTCGTGGAAACTTTCTTCTTGCAGGTTTATGAAGTTCGTTGACAATTTCTTGCTTCAAGTTCTTCATATTGCAGGTTTGAATGTTTCATGTATCACATGTATAATCACAATGAATGTTGTCTTAAATATTCACATCATTTATATAGGTCAAGGTCATCCAAACTTGTGTAAAAAAATGGGGAACACGGCGTTTGACTTGCCGTGTTCCCCATTTTTTTACGGAAGGAGAAAGGAATAAGGTCGAAGTTGTAGAAGGACGAAGAATAGGTTACTAGTCGATAGGGTTTAGAGAGTAGTGGCCAAAAGGAAGAGTGTGAATTTTATCCGGCATAATATGCCTTTTATCATCTCGAGCTGATAGTGCTCTTTTAACTTCAGTGACACTGTAGACCTCATGTTTAAAGCTTCTGATAGTGTTGAACGTTGCAGACATTGTAGAATCTTCAAACAAGCAGGTCTTGTAATGGTCAAACGTCACATGTTTCTTCAAGTACGATGTTTTAACTCCTTTTGCTTTCTTGACTGTGGGTGTGTTGTTCTCGTTGTACATTTTAAATGAATACAATTTTGCCATCAGTGCCACTATTTCTTCTAAAGGCATTCCATTTGCTTCATCTTTAAATTTTCCGATTACTTTTTTATTCTTTTCATTGTAATTTGGATGGTTCTTCGGATAGTCAGAGAAGTCAAAATCGTCTTTGTATGGGAAACTCCTTAGGTCTTCATACATGTCCAAAGTCTTTATCCAGTAGATAAACGCGTCCGTATCCATGTATGCGACTCCAATGTTTTCCCTTCCGTAGTGTTTAACCATTTTGTTATAATGGAAATCATACATCAGGGTTTTACTTATGTCCAAAATCGACATACCTATGTATAACGGACGGTCCATGACTATTGTTGTTTTCTTCATACTGACAGCGACTAGATTTTCGTTTATAATCATGGATGTTCCGAAATTTGGTTTTTGCACTAATTTTTCCAATTTCCTAGGATCACTCACTAATTTTACATTTTTGTGTTTTCTTTTGTTCTCCAAGGTCTTCCCAAAGATGGCGTTGTTCATTAATTTATAGAAGTCCTTTTCAAATGCCGTTGTCGCTGCAGCTCTTCTTGTAGTGTTGGAATCAATATATGGTTTCAACCAACAAGACTGGGTGAATTCAATTGCTCTATGAATTCTCACTACACGTAGACCCAATTCAAGAGCTTGTTGAACTACCCAGTAGTGAGCCACATACCGATCTTTATTCTCCAACGTCATCATCAATTTTGGCCATCTTCCTGTCGGTGAAACTTCAGTCTTGGCTAGGAGAGGCAAGTCGTAGTGATGGTCATGAAGGTGCTCCGGATATTCGAAATCACAGTCCAAAATATAGCCTTTTGGACCATTCTTTGGAATCTGTGAGATGTCACCGATGGTGGCCGGGTCGATCCATTTGAAGTCAGCGTAGGGAAGCGGATTTGACATTGCCCAACCATAAAGGTTGTTTGCGTCAAAGTAGCCAAGGTAGACCGATGGTTGTCTCTCGTCGAAGCCTGGGATGTACTTGTTGTTAGCTTTGACATGACGTGTTACAGCTTGTGTCAAACCGCCCCGTACACCAGATTCTATCATGAGCACCATATCAATATCTGTTAGAAGTTCCAATCGACAGTTGGTTGACTTTAGCATAGCTTGCCATGCTAATCCTGGAGATGTGTACGAGTGTAGAGGGTCCAGTCCATAGGCGGAGAAGCAGGTGTTTCGAAATTCTTCCATCACATCGCACAGCAGAGTTACGTCCAATTTTATGTAAAAGTCGGAATATTCCCCTAAGGTTTGAATGTTTAGTTGGTTCCAAACATTACAAGCATGATTGTAGTCTTCAACGGTGATTGCACTTTCATTTAACTTGCTATTGAAGGCTTCAATCGGTGGCAGACTGGTTTCTTCAAATTTTTCTGCAGAAGTTATGTAATCATAGGGGAACACTCCTTTACGCATTACTAAGTCCAATTTATCTTCATGTACAATTTTGCTGGTTTCTTTTAGATCTTCTCTTCTTAGGTTCTCAGACAATTTGGCTAAACTAGTTGACATAAATCTATAAGAGTCTACGAAGCGAAGTTTAATTTTACCTACTGTTTTTGAGAAACTGATGTACTTCTCCAATGTTTCAGCTAATACTTCGATTCTTCCATCATCCCGTCCTAACTCTGGGATAATGAAGTGGGAGTCATAGCCGCTAAGATTGTGTATCACGACAGGGATAAAGTTTGGCAGTTTGTAATTTATATTGCATGAATTACAAGCAGCTCCTCTGTATAACCCTGTCAGGTGATCGTGATCTCTTACTTTTTGATTTTCTTCACTGAAGCTCTTCTTGCATAAATAACATCTTGTTGCCAAATTGTATTCTTCTTGTTGATTTTGATTCAAAGGTTCCATAGGTAAAACATTACCGTATAAGCGTTGCACCTTTTCAGCAATGTCATACAACTGGTCTACGAAATGCTTAGCGGCTTCTTCCCCACGGTAGAGTATCGGAGTGGATGTTAAACCATAGTCTTGCAACTGTTCTTCAGGCAAAGTTGATTTCACCAATAAGCAAAAACTGTTAGGTTGATGCAATTGATATTTGGTTCTTCTAGTCACCTCACCATCCGGAAGCTCCTGTGGTACTAACGTGGATTCGAAATCTGCGTAGACAGCTACTGGAATCCGATATTGGTGAACTGTTTTGTTGAATTTGATGAACGCTCGAGATGGCGGCGGCAGACTAATCTTCACTTCATAGTTGTCATTACAAAGTCTTTGGTGTTCCTTCAACCAGTCCGATCCTCCATGTTTTAAATCTTTATTTGTAAAACAAAAGCATCTCTTACACACTGTCACTCTAATCTTCTTTTTGGTTAATTGTCGTGCAACCAAAGCTTCAAAATCTTTTATCCACACATAATGTGAAATTTCACCTTTAGTTATCAATAATAAATCAGTATGGTTTCTTTGCTTCACTTTTCCAACTCGTAGTGGATACACATTGTTCGAATCATCTAAGCCGAACACGTTAACAGAAACACCTGGATTTTGTTTCTCAAATTTTGCAATTTGATTAAGACTCACAGGATACGACATTCCTCGGAAGTTGTAGCGGTGTTCGTTTTCATAATATTCCCTACCAACTCTACAAGGATTATGTTTTACATACTTAGTTAGCATCGCATACTTAAAACATTCATTATCCCCGTTTGTAACATTTCTGCAAGAGTTGGTGTCTTTAATTTTCTTTGGTAGAGGGATAAAGCTGCTACCCCTCATACCATATCCATGCTTGTGAACCCTCACATCCATACCTTCGATCGATGATAGCGTCCAGCCAGATCCTCTTCCTTCATGTTCTTGGAGTTTCATTAGCAGTTCATTCAAACATTCTTCTAGAATTTCATTGATATCAGATGTGGTTGTAAGGGTTCGGTTTTTAGCAATGAATGCTCTCGGTGAGTTTTCACCATCGGTATTAGTAAACATAGCCTCCAACACCAATCCAAATTTAATAAAGTTCAATCTTGCCAATTCTTCCATCAATGTTTTTACAACTAAATTTTTAGCTTGGGTTATAAAGTTTTCCAATTCCAATTGCACATTATTAATTTTGAAATGAGTTACAACTGGTCCTGGCAAGGCTGTGGTGCGCAGTTGTCTTATATCTTCCACTTCTTCTGTATCCTCTTCTTCCATATCCTCTTCTTGGGTACGCAGTTGTTTTACATCTTCCACTTTTTTTTCTTCCATTTCCTTTTCAATAAATCCTCCAGCTGTAGATGGTCCAGCTCCGGCAAATTGAATAACACTTGGTCTTCTTCTTTGCATTAACTGTAAATAGCTAGCCCAGTCCTCCTGCTTCTGGGGTTTTTCCAAAAACCGATCAATCGCATCCAAGTCTTCTTCACTTACTACAATCTCTTCTTTTCTGTCCTCTTCACGATGCAATTCTCGGTGTAACTGTAGATAGCTATCACAGTCGTCCATCTGCTTCTGGTAGTTTTCCAATAACCGATCAAACGCATCCAAGTCTTCTTCACTTACAACAATCTCTTCTTTTCTGTCCTCTTCATGATACAATTCTCGGTGTAAAACAAAGATGTCTTCGTCTTGAAAAAACTCACCACAAATATCGCAAAGAGCCATTTTTACAATTTGGCTATGAGTGTGCACTCGGTGAATGTCCACGCAATAATGAGCAGCGCGCTCAACTGGGTCCCTTTATACCCGAGGTTTAAGGGTGGGGGAAGGTGACGTCATATACATCCGGTTTATCAGTCATGTAGTAGATTTGGCTTTTAAACACCCATTTTCAATATATTATTCAACAGGCTTGATAAACTAATGATGTTTGATCTATATCCACTACTTTGTACAAGTTTTTTCAAAGATGTCTTTTTGAGCAAGTTTATGTGGGTCAAGGTCACGTAAAGATACCCTTTGAGCGGGGGATAAACCACTAAGCAGCATGCTAGTCCATTGCCACAAAGTGATCTATCCCCCGCTCTGTTCAACAAAACCTCAATCAAGTCCAACACACACTTTCCTAGTTTAACACTTGGTTGGGAGAATTACATTAGTTTGATGCTTATTTCTACCGTTACACTTGCTCCATTCTCAAAAAGATATAAATAATATAATCCTGGATACTGTTTTGTTTCACGTCCTGCATGTTCCTTAATAAAGTCAAAAGCCAATCTTTTTGAATATTCATTATGAAACACTTCTCTCACACAAACAAGAATTTTTTCTTCCACCAATTTCAGTTGAATTGATGTTAGTTTGCTTACATCATCCTTGTCTATCAGGGTATTTTTGTCAAGTAAACAACAAAATTTTTTATACAATTTCTTCTCATTGTCTGTAATACTATTAATACCAATCAGATTATAATACGAAGGTTTATAAGGTATACGACGAGACATTTCTTTGGTCACTGGTCTTCTTAAGAATGAGAAGTGCGTGCAACCCGGCCGCCTTATATCCCCACCGGGCAACCACGCCCAGGATATTGGGGGGGGGGGGGGGGGGGGGGGCACTTCGCGTCCGGAATATTTACTGTGTTAATAAGACCTGACTGTTAAAGATTTTGAAAACTTTTATATATTTAGGTCAAGGTCACGAAAAAACTTTAACAAAATTAAGCCCCACACCCCCATAGGGGTGTGGAGCACTTGGGTTGTCATCGCTGTAGCCTCCGAAGAGACCCAACTATGACAACAGAGCAACATCCAATGTCGTGTACCCTTCGCCACGCAAGACTTTTAAATATTTACTGCATTGGTAACAAATAACTAACAAAACATTTACATAATTTTGAGAGAGGTTGAGGACAGCCCTAGTGGCTTACGTCCTCGGTCCGAGTGCAGAGGCCGCCGCAAATTGGCCACAGCTGTGGTCTGCATGCCAGCGTACAAACGGACCGGTTCCCAACCCAGCCGCAATATTGCATGCCTGAGAGGACCCATACTAACATTGGTTTTAAAATAGCTTTACACGGGGGTCTACTCCCGTACCCTATCTTTAATATTTAACTTTATCAATGCAGTGAATCTTTATAAGTCCTTTGTGGGTCAAGGCCACACGAACATTAAAAAATTTCGGCCCCCGTACATCCATGGCGAACCACGAATGTTCGGGGGCCTTGGGGACTAAAAAACACAAATAGCTAACAAAGATTCATTTACATAATTTTGAGTTTCCAGAAGGGAAACAAGAGGTTGAGGACAGCCCTAGTGGCTTACGCCCTCGGTCCGAGTGCAGAGGCCACCGCAAATTGGCCACAGCTGTGGTCTGCATGTCAGCGTACAAACGGACCGAGTCCCAAACCCAGCCGCAATATTGCATGCCTGAGAGGACTCATGCTAACGTTGGTATAAAATGCTTTTACACGGGGGCCTACTCCCGTTCCCTGACGTTACAATTTACTTTGAGCTGTGAAAAAAGCTCAAGGGGGAATGCTAAAACAAGCGTATACACTTTAGATAAATATAACACACTTACAACACAAAGTTGAGCTCAACATAGTAAATGCTGGAACAAGCACATACACATTAAACACATATGACAAACAAGACACACAGGATAAAAGACAAACGAGACACACAGGAGACATAGGATACAAGTGAAACACTCTCATATAAAACAATTCCCAATACCCAAACGCAAGCGCAATATCTTAGAAATAATACAAGTCTTAAAGTTAGAGTAGACTTCGCTAAACAGTGAAGGCGCCTTTCAGTGTTTAGTGAGGCCTATGGCGGTCCGTCCCGATCGTTCACGTTCAACGCGCGGGAGCGGACTGCGAGCCGGCTGCGGCCGGGCCGCCTTATATCCCCACCGGTCGCCCCCCAAGGGGCGGCATCGGGGGCACAGAGGTGGGGGCGCCATCGGGGGCAAGGTCACCCCAAGGTCACCTCAAGGTCACCCCAAGGTCACCTCAAGGTCACCTCAAGGTCACCTCAAGGTCACCCCAAGGTCACGTCAAGGTCACCCCAAGGTCACTTCAAGGTCACCTCAAGTTCACCTCAAGGTCACCTCAAGGTCACCCCAAGGTCACGTCAAGGTCACCCCAAGGTCACGTCAAGGTCACCCCAAGGTCACCTCAAGGTCACCCCAAGGTCACCTCAAGGTCACCCCAAGGTCACTTCAAGGTCACGTCAAGGTCACGTCAAGGTCACCTCAAGGTCACCTCAAGGTCACCCCAAGGTCACCTCAAGGTCACCCCAAGGTCACGTCAAGGTCACTCCAAGGTCACTTCAAGGTCACTTCAAGGTCACCTCAAGGTCACCTCAAGGTCACCTCAAGGTCACCCCAAGGTCACCTCAAGGTCACCTCAAGGTCACCCCAAGGTCACTTCAAGGTCACCCCAAGGTCACCTCAAGGTCACCCCAAGGTCACCTCAAGGTCACCCCAAGGTCACTTCAAGGTCACCTCAAGGTCACGTCAAGGTCACGTCAAGGTCACCTCAAGGTCACCCCAAGGTCACACTTATGTCACTTCAAGGTCACCCACAACACTTTTACTCTAAGTGTTGGCTATACCCCCACCACAACTGAGTCCCTAGGCTGCACAACATCGCTCCGCCAGTATGTCTCCGGCTTCCATACGGTGCGTCTCGCTGTTCTCTAACTCTCTATATGTAAGTATTTTTACAAGTTTAGAATCTAGGTCACTACACTTTAACTCTGGGACGATATCGACTTATAGTATTTCAGTGTTTTGACTCACGGTCATCACACTTTAACTCTAGCACGTCGGTTATCGTACCAGAGGTGCTCAATAACCTAACTTGTAATGTTTAGGGTGGCGTATGCACGTAATATCGCCATGAGTGTCCAGTCTGAATTTTAAGTTAGATTTATTTTACTGTGATCTTTTTCCATTTCCAATTCGTTTTGCCTAAGAGTGAGATGTCGCTTTATAAAATGGTATTTCTCTAAAGTTCTTGGGGATTGCAGGGATACAATTACTTTATTTAGACGGCTCTTCACCTTAGAGTTTAACATAACTTCCACTTTAACTTTTCTTCCTTACCCCTCACAGCCTAAGCTGTACAGTAAGGTTTCTTCTAGTGCCAACTCGGGCCGAGAGAACGGTGTGTTAACTGTAGGACAGCTCATGGTGGAGTGATGCGATACCACAGCGTACAACCTCACCTTCCCCCACCACTGTGACCTTCCCCCACTCCAGCTGTTTCCCTCACCACTTTTCCCTTGGCTCATGCGCTACCAACAGTCTCTCAGTATTGTGCGGACTTTTGTGAGGGATGCCATGTTGCAGGACACTTTGGGTAAGAAACTTGCCCGTGTTAAGTCTTTATTAGTTGCTCAATGTACACCCCTCAAAGTCAAGCGGGTTTCCACTTTAGCTAAGTGGCGAAAACAGTTGCGCGGACACCCTAAGTTTTATACCAAACAGACTAATGTAAGTTTTACTGGTGAGGATTTGTTTAAAATATTGGATGAAATGACTTTTTCTTGCAAAGTTCAGTTAGTTACTCCCATTCCTGACGGTTTAGAGTCTTAGTCTCTTGGGCCAATATACCTAGAGTGCGCGGGGCCGGACAGTCAGTCGCTCGGTGTCTGTCGTAGGGTGCACATCGCGGTTGTAGTACTGGTCTAAAGGGGGCTGCTGGCTCACTTCAAGGTCACTCGAGCGGTGTCACATGACGGTTTAGGCAGAGTCACGTTGCAAACTTTCAGTTTCCTCGGCACTTTTGCTGTTTCTTGTCTAATTTCGCTCCAAGTCGTCAAGGTCATGGGAACCTGACTGAAACTCGGAGCGTAGTGTGAGAAACAGCAAAAGTGCCGAAAAATTTTAGGTTTCAGCGTGACCTTGACCTTTTGTGACATCAATGACGTCATCTTGGTGACGTAAGGGGTGATGACGTCATCAGCACGTCATTTCTGTGACGTCATGGGTGTGACGTCATGGATGTGACGTCATTGGTGATGACGTCATCGATTGCGTCATCGATGACGTCATCGATGACGTCATCGGTGAGGTCATTGACCTCGATGACGTCATCGCTCGGGTGACCTTGAAGTGAGCCAGCAGCCCCCTTTTTCCACTACTTCATAATATGACATAGTTAATATATTATATTAACGGCTATAATATATTAATTAACTTATTGCACCGCTTTAACATGGAATTCGTCTTTAATGATTATGTTTATTAAATTTGTAATGCTTACTTGTAATGTTTGTTTGAACATAGTTAAAACTTATAGTCACTTTCTTAAAACTGAAAATTGTCGTAGGTAACAGATTAAATATCTTTTTAGGCTAATGGAACAATTTTGAAAGTAGAAGACGACGCAGGCAGCACAGAAGTAAATTAAACTGGCAAGACATCAAGGAATAAAAAAGGCTTGGGTTTCAAACTATGTTTGATAGAAATTTCATATTTTTACAGATACGCCTACATTTCTTCTTTAAGAACCATCAACTATCAATGAGAGCAGAGATAAAATGGGGTGTATATTTTTGAGCTTCCATAGAAATAATTCATTTTTGTAATGGACAAAAATTACAAATAATAGCAAATCGGGATGATACTGTTAACAAGATGCCTAAACTAAAAAATAGTAATACGCGTAATAACTGTATTCACACTTTCTTTTTACCTAGTGATGTCGTCGTTGTATGAATGGAAATGGAATAAATAAAGTGGTTTAGTTAATAAATGTTGCGTGGTAATTTTTTTTTTTTTTTGACGTTGGTAAAATAACTATCGCTTTATTCTGTACCTAAAACAGCCTAATATTCTGCATTAATAACTGTCAATTTATTGACCACACCAATGATAAATACATATAATAAATATTTTCTTGAGAATTTAAGCCTATTTGAATAATAAGGAATTGCGTTTATACATTTAAGGGATATGCCAGACACATTAGTTAAATGGCGTAAATAGGTTGTAATTTAGAGACATAAATAGTTGAGCAGAAATTGGTTTTTAATAAACCTAAAAAATAGATTAGTCTTCTAATAATTAATTTAGACCATTTGTCATCCTAAACTATTGATAGTTTTTTTGTGTATCTGCGCCAGTGGCATTTTTTAACGTTTTGACGGGGAACAGTCCAAACCCAATCTTGTTACCTACTACTAAACATCGACCAGAAGGTAGAAAACAGATCAGTTAATAACACAATAAAAAAAATGCATCAACTGAAAAAAAGAAATCGAACCTTTAAAAAGCTGCTAAATTTTATCAGGATCGAACAGGCAACCTTTGAATTCAAAGACGAGCACTATAACCACTCAACTACCCAGCCAGTTGTTGATATTCTAAATTAAGTTAATTTAAATTTGGTGAAAAACTAAAGAAGATTATTTGTTTCTTTTGGTTTAAAAGGGATAACTTTATGTGTACGGCTTTTTTATTTTTATTTGACTCCTTGACATTTAAAAAAAAAAATGTATACATCCTAAATTTTCCATTACAGACAGTAAATTAATCGCTACAAAATATCCGTACAAATAATACAACTGCCGTAAATTTTACACTATCTGATATTCAAATGCGGGTTGAAACTAGGGATGGTTTTTATGGTTCCCTATTTATGTTTCCCAAATTAAATTTAAAAAAGTGTATTTTTACAAGGGATTTATCATGGGTGCATGTATTTAGAAAACTGTTTTGTCCATAGCAGGGAGAGTAGGAAGTGCAATGCCTGAAATAACATTACTTACATTCTAAGAAACACAACAAACTTAATGCACTGTTTACATTATTTTTTAAGTATACAAATTTATTCAATTTTTAGTTCATAATATAAATATAAACGAGTGAGTTGCCCGATGGATACATCTCCATTCGTGGCGAGTATAGCGCTAGCTAGATGGTGCAAAACATTTATAAAATGTACTCTTTGAAAGATATATCCTTCCAATTAATCGGCTGTTTTACACAATTAATTATCTTTAGGTAAAGGCCTAGAACTAAACGATTTAACAATCAAAACTTATTTACTTTTGTACAACCAGCTATAAAACTGTACAGTTTAAATAGTATAAAACTCAATTATTTTTTGTCCATTTAAAGGATGATACATTATGATTGTATATATACGGTTTTAAGTACTGGCGATAAGAAACCATATTGTTATTGGGAATTTGTTCTTCTACTTTTTGTGACAAAATAACTCATATGTATACAATCAGCTGATTTAAAACCTGTAAAATAAATTAATTGCAACGGTTTTTAAATTTATATTTTTGTAATTTAAGAAAGTAAGATGGTGTTTAATATTATATTTTAATATTAGTTTAATATTATAGCTAATATATAGTTTAGCTTTAACTAGCACAAACTGCATGTAAATCGGTCCAGCGGAAGTCTCAGACGAACTGTCCTAAGGAGATTTATTTTACCTGACTAAATATTTTAAATAATATAGAGATAGGTGTTCTTGTTGTCACAGGTTGTGAACTTGTTTTCATCACATTATTTTGGTGTTTATAGTTTTCATGCACTGAACTTGTGTTGTAAATTTGTATAGGCCTAATATTGATGATATTATTATTTTTCAATTTCTTAACTATACAGGAACCTAAAAAATTCTTTTTAATTGAGTACATTCAATTACTCATACTTATGATACGACTTTTTTATGTTTTATTTCATTTTTGTTGTTGTTGTTATTGTTGTATATAACATTGGATAACTATAATATGTTACAGCGACTATCTCGGTATAACAGTGTGCTCGATAGAGGAAAAATTTAATATTTCCGTCCACGGCAAAAAATCAGGTTCTTATCACTGTGCATATATTCAGGCGGTAGCCCATCAAGGGCACATTTCCTAAATTTATAAACTAAAACCATGCGACATGGCAATTATGAAAAAATTAAACACTTGAAGCGTCACATAAAATTTCAAATACTTGATGAGTTATTTAATACACTAAAATACGTGTAACAAATTTATTTTTCATTAAAATGTGAAAAATAACAACGAAGTGAGTGGGGAAACTTTTATTTTAGTATGTTTATTCTGTATGTTTCATTATAGTATCAGTAAGTGTTTTTGTGGCTGTTTTTAGGGGGCATAACTAAAAGTGCATAACAACTTAAAGATTTCGTATAAAAAGGCGAGTGTGCTGGGATGCGTAATCAATATGACGTTTGCGTGTTAACGGCAATAGCAACTTGAGAAACAAAATAAAAGCAAGCAATATGCAAATAAACTGGCATAACGGACTCAGATATAGATGGACAAATTAAGCGTTGTGCCATTTAAACAGCGTTAGCGATGAGAACAGCTAACAGCACGCTTCACAAATCGCGCTCACAGACAAGGTAGTAACGGCAGCAATTTGCAATTTAAAGTAACCGGGGCTTTATTAGCAAGTCGCAATTTGAAGTGAGATGGTGTATAATTCGCAATTCGCAGGTTGTGGGGATGAGGGAGGATCGTTGCCAATTAGCAACCCCTCCCTGGATCCATTGTAAGCCAATCAGAATAAAACCCAGCTGAGGTGTGGGCATTCTGATCTGCAGCTTCTCTCTCTCTCACTCTCCCTCTCCCTCTCTCCCTCTCTCCCTCCCTCTCACCACCCTCCCGCACTCCTTCCTCCATTTCTCTCTATCTATATCTCTTTCTCACTCACATATGATATACCCGTAACTACAGTAGCAATTGGGGCACGCTCATCCATTGCGTGGACGATTACAAACGCATTAAGACCTAGGCTATACATGTTAACCAATCGAGACTTCATTAAAGCAGACTAGATATAAAAAAAATTAGGAAGAATAGACTAAGGAAATATAATTTCAGAACCCGGCTGTGATTCATATACTTTTTTAATATGTACATGCCATTGCACAAGTTGCGGCCCAGGCACAGGGCCCCGCATTGAGGCCAGAACTGCACATTTTGGCAGGTTTGTGGTATTCTCATATGTTCCGGGTCTGCATGTCAGGTGCAATAGAATTGATCGGTAAAGTCTTTTTTTTTATAGTGCGTTGAATTTAACGACGTGTCTACTCTTGACGCTCGAGACGATGGCAGTGGTGGTGTAGTAAACCGAAAAAAAACCTTAGAGAAATGCATGGGCCAAGATACTATAAATGTTCAAACGTATATTTACTGACTCACCTAAGGCTCGATGGGGGCTCCGCCCCCTTTCCCCTTAGATAATTCATGAAAGTCTCAATCGTTAAACAAAATATTTGCAGTGTCATCTATAATATTTGACAGCGATATTTGCAAAAAAAAATTTACTCACTGAAGGAAAAAGGGAGGAAACACAAGGGTATTGAACAACAAGGGGGCACTTCTTCCCTACGAAGAAGTACCCCCCTACTAGCCGTAGGTGAGCCAGTATATATACGTTTGGTATATATACGTTTTGCATCTGGGCCCATGCATTCCTCTAAGGTTTTTTTTCGGTTTACTACAGCACACACCACCACTGCCATCGTCTCGAGCGTCAAGAGTAGACGTGTCGTTAAATCCAACGTACTCTAAAAAGACAAAAAAAAGGATACCACGAACCCGCCAAAATGTGGAGAAAGCGGATGTCGCTGTAGGAAGAATTCACCACACACGGTGACGTTCCGTTCGGCCCGGTCTAGCGGGCTGAAGCTTGCCTCAACAGCTTTCCATCCGCAGCCGAATAATCCGACTCAAGGCAACACCATACAATTCAGTTCTGCCTTCAGTAATGGACTGTACAGTCCGAACTGAACGTGTATGGTAAACCTATGGCTCACATATGTGGTTTCATTTGTAATATAAACGCCAGTAGCATTTTTACTATGCGATACTCAAACACATTTACGAAAAGCTGTCCGAATACCTAAACATCTGTGGGCATTCTGGGGATGAAACCCATGACCTCTTGAACTGAGGTCCAAGACATTAACAGCTTTGCTAGCAAGACATCCAAAGAGATCAAACAATTAATGAGTTCACCGATTAAATTTCGGTATTAAATATTTGAGAAAAGGACCACAATGAAATAACACCACTCCGTCGACCCTACCACGATTCGATAACGTTAAGCGTGCAAATAAATGAAGGACGAATTCTAAAGTTTTTAACGGGCGATACACTTGGCCTGTACATGGAGTGGGCCCCATCAGCTTCCTAAACTGTTATTGTATTAGTAAAACAAATATTGCTCCACTGACTGATGGTATTCCGATATTAGTCATTTGGCGATCGATGATACATTGACTGTCCTAGTTTACACTGGGGGTTAGTTACAGTGTTAATACAGTGTCCCCCGCTCGTACAGTGTCATTAGCCATGTGTCAAAACACACATATAAACACACCCACATACACACACACTGGTGTTGAATTAGGCCCGCTTGGGTAGCATTGATATGTATAATTATAAGTAAATACAAGTGGGTAGAATTTGGTGTATCATTGTAACACGTATTTTGAAAGTAAAAGAAAAACCAGTATTCGGAACTTTCTTGTTAAAAAAATAAGTACAAAATTTTGTTTTAAATCAATTACACACTGTCGAAATCTCTTGGAGGAGAAGACAAATAAAGTGTTAAACCGTCTGTGACCCTCTTCCACCCCCCTTCTCCTTATAGTGTGTGGTCAGAAGAGGCCTAGGTAGCCTAGCCTTACGAATGTAAGTTACAATGTAAGTACAAGGGTTTCTTTACTATGGCTTTCAGTAACCCAATTGAGAATATTTTTTCCTTCGAGAGTATTAAAACTTACCAATTTAAAACATATTTCCAATATGGAAAGACTCTTAGGTACCAGAAAACTTTTAGATATATATGTTTGAAAATTAACGAACAATACAAAGACTTGTAGTATATATTTCAGTTCCCTGCAAATATATTAATACAGGAAAACTTGAAAAATTAACTATTTATTCTTGTGAATTACACTAATATTATGGATGGAAAAGGTGAGTTCATTTCTCTTATTTTAAATCACATGAAATCCACTAAACATTTATCTAAACTTTTGCAACAATGAAGAAACAATAACAGAAATTGTAATGCAGTATTTTAATAATTCAAGGCTTCCTCTGGCTAGTTCCCATGTTACTGTTATGAATACAGCTTTCATAATACCAATGACTATTTAAACTAATCAGATGTTTTAAAACGATATTTTACCAAACATAGAGGCGAGTGAGCGAAGCGAATGAGCTAACTCTGGAATGGATTGAGAAAACTAGCCCAATACTAATTGGGGGCGAATCGAATGAACTCGCTCACTTACCAGATAGAAGCAGTATACATCATAAAATTTATAACTCGCAAATACAAAAAAGGTCAAAGGTCATATTTGACTTTATGTCTAGTATATGGTCAGCCTCAATACGCTACGGAGACATAAAGTCGAACCCCCGAGGTGCAAGTAAACTGCCCTGATGTTGCTGTCGATTTCGTAAATAAGGAGACAAGTTGTCACTTCACCAATATATAATATGCATTTTCAATCGATCTGGCCATATTGTACTAGGATTATTATTGATAAATAAAGAATACCTTAAGAGCATTATATAATACAAAATTGGATTTTTACAACCCAAGTTTTATTTGTATGTAATTCTGTCTTGAGGCTAATCTCTTCTGGCTTGATTTAATATGTTTTTAATTCACTTTTAAATTAATTAATATTTCAATAAATATACCTTATAAATATAATTTTAAACGGGTTGTTAACCAGTAACTTCCTTAAAAAATTGGGTTCGTAATTAATTAATGAGATGTAGTGAAAGTGATAGAAAATCGACACATTGTAAAAGTGCACAATATACAATATACAGATATAGCTAATTTATTGACCAAAGAAATTTCACTTTACAAAGCGGATGAAAAAGATACTTAATATTCTGCTCTGACAAAATAACAAACAGTCACATACACTCAAATCGACCCACACGGCCCACACGGTGGAGGTTATCTATTAATATAAAGGGCGATGGTGTTGTGTTTTGTTCCTGCAAGCAGGAATATAAATATTATAAAAAATTAACTCTATCGCGCTACATTACTACATGGTCGATGTTAAGGTCGATTAACTATCGATATAATAATAATGTAGCCAAACCAGCAGCTTGTGTTATAGATCTAAAACGGGGTGTGTTTCGCTTGTGTTGTAGAATTGTCATGCAAATGCGTCGTGTTAGCAGGTGTTTACTGATAGTCAGATAAACACTAGCTGGACTAGCACTATTCTACTAGTGAGCGTTCGACACCATGTAACACACTGGCTAAGGTTGTAGTGAGGTATAGTATGATAGTGTTTTGCAAGTGTTTATTATAGAACATAGGGTATATTGACCCCAGGGTAGCTTTAAAACTGGTTTATACTAGTTGCGAAGTTGACATTTGGTGCAGCAAACGAAGTTGTCATATGATGTGGTAAGTCTTTTGGCTGCCGACTATGACAATTTATTTTCCCTCATGATACATTCATGTTCTAAACAACAGGGAGCTGATGTCGTGCACAGTGCACAGAAACCTCTCGCTGAGGAACATAAATGGACGGTCTGTTGGAGGGTAGAGCAGACCGCTTGTTTGAGTCTTAAAATCAGTTTTCACATGGGCACTGGAGTTGGCCCTCGGAGTGGTCAATCGGCCGACTGCTGTCCAATTCCTCTCCATTTCTCTCCCTTCAATATCCCGACCTTCCGGGGGCTTTTGCAAAATGCCCGTTTGAGGTAGACGTGCTTAGCGGTTCGGCCGGGGTCTCCTTATCCACATTAACAACATAGGGTATACTTACATAGGTATAGGACTAGCTAGGCCAGCACTAGGTCTATTCTGAGTCCAACACTATAACAGGTTTATTATATAGCGGTAGACTCAGATAGTATAGACTATTACTCAACTATGGCTCGATGGGGTTAGTGACCCCATACCCCGTTAGTGGTTGTCCTGAATTCAATAAAATATCAAGCATTAAACAAAATACAGATCAAAGTTCGAAATTGGTTTTGGGGCTAAGCGGCTAGAGACACGCTAAAATGTTGAATTTTAAAAATTGCGGTCAGTTTCAAAATATGTTTCTTAAAAGACCCAGTTCCTTCCGTATTACCACAAGTTTAAAAGTTAAAGCTCAGAGTAGGAAAATCATAATAAAAAGAATAAAATAATTCAAACCCAAAAGCAATTAAAAGTTCCATTTAAAACAAAAGAAATAAAACCTTAAAATGGCTCAGACTCACTTGGAAAGTGTAAGTGTTGATTGATTATTATAGGTAGAAAACTCTGAAAGAGCACACTAGGTCTATACTAACACAATTTGTAACTCTTAATTCCAGCTACCTATCAACCTATAGTGTGTTTAGCTAGTGTAAGTTGGTGTTAAGGGGTAAATGTTGGTTGATTACTCTAGGCCAGCACTATGTCTATAGTAAAGGAGGTCTAACACCATATCAACTTCAGTTACAACAAACTCTAGTCTAGTGTGAATATTCGGCTCCTGTTGGTCTGTGTTGATTGTGTAAGTATTGATTGAAAACTCTAGGTATACAACCATGAAAGAGCACTAGGTCCATACTAACACCACATGTAATCTCTTTATTCCAGCTACCTATCAGGTAGATGGATGGAGTGAACAATGGTGTTAGCATAGACCTAGTACTCACGCCAGCTACCCATCAACTTCAGTTCCAACACACTAGTGTGAATTCGGCTCGTGTTAGCCTGTGTTGATGGTGTAAGTGTTGATTGATGACTCTCTAGGTCTACTAGCGGAGTCCAACATGTCCTAACACACAACGGTGGAGCGGCACTAATTCACAAATGCTTGATTGCTTTGTGCCGGGCTAATAAAGTGTTTATTTTTGCCGAATCGATGCGGACAGCCCGGAACAATGATTAGCGCTTTGGGGCCGAGCGGCTGTGAAAGATGTGCGCAAACACGGCCCAATCACCGGCTCCGTTTAACCGGTCCTAATAAGATTACCCTTTAGAACTGATCCGCAGGGGCCAGGGCGTGGGAGGGGGAGGGGGGCACCCGCTCGGTTAATGCGGATTACAAAAATGTTTTGTGACAAAACAAACAACAAATGGCCACGGGTGGATTACGCGTGCCGGTTTACTCACCTTAATGGAAATTGAATTACGGAATGGGCCTCTGTTGCGAGAGACGCCTGAAATTAAATTTGAACATATGAGAATGTAACTATTGCTACATAACAGGCGATCGTTGGTTGTGGAAACGAGAAAGACTCATGGTGTATCGATATGATAGGATAGTTGTGTCACAATAGCGGGGCCCAGAGTAGAAAATGCTGATGTCATGAAGCAGGATATTTCATTTTCATTAATATCCTACCCTGGATTTTATCACTTTTACTCTTCAGTTTTATGAGGGTAAAAATAAAAATTGTAAAGTTGTATTATGTTTTTAATCGGGTTGCAAGTTTCTTACTATTTATAATGCGATAGTACCGTATTATGTTATTGTATATTTTGTTACTTTTATTTAATTGTGTAGATGGATACATTTTAATCAAAGTTAAAGTTTTCTAAGAAATTTATAGACTGCAATTCATTAAGTTATATAATTAAAAATACATATTGAGTTTAATACTCTAGTGTCCTTGCAGATTTTGAAATGTAATCGAAATTTTAACGGCCGAATAAATTTAAGAGAAAGTCCTTTTGTCTACGATCCATTTACACATAGATACGTCCGTTTCACATATATTTTAATTGCAACCGAGTCTACCCGACTTCCCCAGCTTATTCTAATTTAGAGAATATCTCGATGACCGAGTGTTATTATACATCTCCAGAATCCTACGATTTTAATAATTTTCGATAATTTTATATAATTACGGACTTGCACAGACAACTCTTTTCTGAGAATGTTTGAAATTAATGTTTTATAGTATATCTTTGTTATGACCCACATTTTTTAGTACGATTGAGACAGAAGTAATCTGTGCTCTATGGAGTTAGGGTTTTGGGTTTGTTTACTTTATGTTAAATATTAATTTTTAATGAAAATTACATAACTTAGGATTTTTGTTTTATGACTACCGATATAATTTTTTTTCAATTAAAATATTATTAATCACCATAAATATTAAAGGTTGTGTTTTTACTTCTTTTAATTTGTCAGAGAATTATAAAATAAGTTAAGCGAATTGAACCTAAAAACACAGAACGCTGTACTATTAATGTTACATTACTATAGACAAGAGTTTTTGTCGGTTTCTTTTACAGTGCAGTAACGAATTTCTTAATAGAATAAAAAATTGAGTCGATTCTACATTAACAAATAACTGCCATTAAAAGTTATTTTTATTTCTTAATGAACATTTATTTCTTACTGAAAGAGAATGTTACATTTTATTTTATTTTTATTCATCGCTGACCAGGTAATCGCCTAACAAGATAATGGCTGTGCTGGGCCTTTGTAATTACAAAACACCGAACACAAAACCTAATCCGAGGACCATGATTTGTGTTTGCGCGTGTGTGTGAGTGTTGTTGTGACAAGAATTCAAATGTTATCTCTAGTAACTTATCAGGTGTGTGAGAAACAATATGATGGGAATGATGTTCTTATTTTCGTCCTAAAGATATTTCACAGTGCGTTAACTACACGGTATAAAAGAATTTTTATAACTCGTATTATAGACCTACATCTAAATCATATATATTTTAATATAATCGGGTTTTGGTTCCAATTTTCAACTGTAAATCAAATTTGTCACCGAATCAAACTCGGCAATTGGCATTTCTAGCCATCTTATCTGTTTCTCATTCTATATTGTAAGCCTAGGCTAAGTGTTTGCCGATCAGGCTGTTTGCCCGGGTCGAAGTTTCAGGACGTACTGTATGTGACGGTGAGTATTGTTTGAGATGAGACGGGGTGTCCGATAGTGTTTTGGGTCCGTGGGCCAGAATACATTACAGAAACAAACACTCCAAGCCCAGGATGTCTGGTGGACGGCGGCGCGGCGCGATGCGACGATGATGCGCACGCGTTCTGCCAGAGGCGATACAGTGCGCATGCGCAGTAACAGAATTTCGCAAACCACGAGATTCAGTAAAGCTTTGATGAAATGTAGACAAAATCATACATGTACTCTGCTTGATGTTCTAAAAACATTTGTTTCACTCACCTCTATAGCCTTTACTATTGCCTAAAAATTATTATTAGATTTTTATATAATACAAAGTTATATATGACACGTTGGATGAAATTATAGTACCGTAGTGTATTGAGCGTAATAGCATTTATAAGTGTACTGGGGCCAAAAGTGATTTTTTTTAAAGTTTTGGGATAGTGAGCAAGAATCGAAAACCACTTGTGTGGTCTATAATTAACTACATTTTCACCTTAGAGTGATGACGTCTCGACGATGACGTCACCAAGTAACATACTTTGAAAATATACTACTTTTACATATTTTCTTCCAACTTGAAAACAGCTTTTACAAACTCCGAGGCAGCTGACGTGTGTACGGTAATATTACAAAGTTCAACAAATCCTCGGCTTTTTGTATTGCATTTACAGTACGGGTAACAGTGGGAAGTACAGTTAGTAGTCAGGTTGTTACAAAAATGACTTTTGAAGAAATCAATGAAGAGTAAATTGTTAGAATAGGCTGTATAAAATACGATGTATATCGTATCTGTTTGGTTAAATTATCGTCAAAGTGATTAACTACACAGAATAATCCAACATATTTGTGTTTATAATAATAATAATAATTATTATTTATGACCATTTTCGTTTTATTTATTTCATTTTAACTGGTGAAATAAAGTTTGATCCAATTAAATAAAAACAAAGAATTTAGGTTAGTAGTAAAAAAAAAATTAGAAAAATAGCCAAAAGTAATGTTTTTTTTAAGTTAAAATGATTTATTCAAGAGTCAGAACAAATTTTAAGTTTTTTCCTACCGGTACTTTTAGAGAAACATCGCCTAAGAAAGTTCATTGCTCTTTTAGTTAGATCATTTTCAGTCGACAGCTTTTTCATTTTGCTTAGAAGAAAGAAAAATATAAATCCCCCATTAGCAAAAAAATCAGTTAAAAATTTCAAGCTAAAAATTCATTTAAAATGTCATGCAGAACGTTTTCACTTACAATCGATACCCGAAAAATATTAATAACCCCATGTCTAGTTTCCTAAGTTGCTATTACATAACACTTAAAAAGAATACAAGTTGCACGAATAATACTATTTTTCAGCAGACTACACACAAAGAAATTCCAAATTTCATGTTTAAAGGTTTGATGTAAGGTTGAAACATTAAAAACCAATAAATTGTTTAATCTATATGCCAGGTGAAGGTTTAATTATTGTCATTTGCTCCAGGGTCTCTCGGTAATGGTACAGTTTTCCACAGATTAACCATTTGTTCTTTTTTAGGGCTAGTTTTAGGTATTCTTGATAAAACGGCTGAACATGTGATAATGGGTGAAGCTTCAGCTTTCACATGGAAAACGAAATCTGCAAAACTTATGTACTATATGAGAGTCAGTAAAGAAGACTCCGACAATCGACAGAAAGTGGGAATGGAAATTTGGTGATATCCCAAATACAGGATTGGGTAAGGGTCCAAAGTGCGCGGAAAGGAATTCATTTTCAGATATTTTGTGGTAAAAATGAGATAGTAATACAATAATTCGCTCAATTTAAAATAGAGGAGTTCATCCCACTCTTTTCCTTTTTGAATGTTTGCCGGTTGAATATAGATTAGAAATTACGTAGTATAAAACATTTAGGGTTATTTTGCCGATGCAATTCTCCGTTGGCTAAGGAGAGAGGAGAGAATATTGTAATGATATTGATGAAACAACATAGTGAAACCTGTATTAGTGATGTACTATAGAAAAGAGAAACTATGATTGTCTGATTGAAGTTGTTCATGCCCGGCTAATGTTGCCGTACCTCATGAAAGAAGACATACAACAGAGGTCAGTATGGAAAAAATGCTCTAAAACTATTTTTCTAACTTAAATTTTAAATTAAATCAATAAAATTACTTCTATTTATTTCATGACTGATTTATTTAAATAAACGCCCGTCTCAGAGAAACCCTGAGTATGAAACGAGCACACATGATATCAAGGTTTTCCATAATATGTTAATGATACCACCTTTTAAAGATATGTTGAAACGGCTCAATTATCCATAACTTCGTTAAAATTTTATTTCTTAAATTTGTTTTGGTATTTGTCTTTTGCTATGTTGTATTATTTCACGGTTCCCTCCTCCGAGTACCCGATCGTCAACGCACAGTTTTTTTATCGCCCCCAGGAAGCCAGGCCAGAACTCAACTCACCCGGTTGACCAGGCCAGAACTCAACTCACCAGGTTGACCAGACCAGAACTCAACTCACCCGGTTGACCAGGCCAGAACTCAACTCACCCGGTTGACCAGGCAAGAACTCAACTCACCCGGTTGATCAGGCCAGAACTCAACTCACCAGGTTGATCAGGCCAGAACTCAACTCACCCGGTTGACCAGGCAAGAACTCAACTCACCCGGTTGATCAGGCCAGAACTCAACTCACCAGGTTGACCAGGCCAGAACTCAACTCACCCGGTTGACCAGGCCAGAACTCAACTCACCCGGTTGACCAGGCTAGAACTCAACTCACCCGGTTGACCAGGCAAGAACTCAACTCACCCGGTTGATCAGGCCAGAACTCAACTCACCCGGTTGACCAGGCAAGAACTCAACTCACCCGGTTGATCAGGCTAGAACTCAACTCACCCGGTTGACCAGGCCAGAACTCAACTCACCAGGTTGATCAGGCCAGAACTCAACTCACCCGGTTGACCAGGCAAGAACTCAACTCACCCGGTTGATCAGGCCAGAACTCAACTCACCAGGTTGATCAGGCCAGAACTCAACTCACCCGGTTGACCAGGCAAGAACTCAACTCACCCGGTTGATCAGGCCAGAACTCAACTCACCCGGTTGACCAGGCCAGAACTCAACTCACCCGGTTGACCAGGCCAGAACTCAACTCACCCGGTTGACCAGGCTAGAACTCAACTCACCCGGTTGACCAGGCAAGAACTCAACTCACCCGGTTGATCAGGCCAGAACTCAACTCACCCGGTTGATCAGGCCAGAACTCAACTCACCCGGTTGACCAGGCAAGAACTCAACTCACCCGGTTGATCAGGCCAGAACTCAACTCACCAGGTTGACCAGACCAGAACTCAACTCACTCAGTTGACCAGGCCAGAATAAAGGTCAACTCACCCGAAAATCAATCCGGTTGAATATTTTCGGGTGATTTTATTGACGGCCCCGTCGGGCGACACCTCGCTAAGCCCTTTACATCCGGATAAAGCCAACAAGGGGCATTACGAAAATCAAATGTCCCTCGGTTAATCTCGTAGTAGCCCTTCTTGTAAAGTCTGGCTACAGGATTAATCAGTGGATGGCTGTCTCGGGGTCGTGATGGGGGGGGGGCGGGGGGGGGATTATCAATATTTCATGAAGGAGCGACGAGCCTTTTGCGCGGTATTTTATCTTCGAAAAATTGCTTTTAACAAAATAGTCTTACTCAGACTAATCGTCAAGGGTAATCATTAAAACGAATTAAAAAGGAAGGCAAAGTCTACAAGAATGAGTAATAAATAGAAAGAAAAATTGCGAATTCAATTTTAAATCTACATGTTTGAATCAATGGCTGCTCATTGAGGTTTTAGTAATGTTGTCTAATAAACTGAATTTTAAATGAAAAATATATAAACTGACATTTTTTTCATATTTAATTGAAAACCAAAGTTTTATGGACAGCCGTTTTTGTTATGGCTTTAAATCAAGTTTTGAAGCATTCTGTTCCACCGATTTTACTGCAGTTGGTACCGAAAAACCTTAAGTCTGAGAAATGTTTTTTTTTTTTTTTTTTGTAATATCAAGATTTTACCAATGTTATGGATTGGGAAAATTGCCTATGAGACTGTCAATATAATTAATTCGATTTTAAACAACTCAACAAAAATTTCCATGAAAATTTTTCATATTTAATTGAAAATCAAAGTTTTATGGACAGCAGTTTTTGTTATGGCTTTAAATCAAGTTTTGAAGCATTCTGTTCCACCGATTTTACTTCATCTATACTGCAGTTTGCGATGTTTAACTGCCAACTAGTGCTATCTCTTCCAAAAACCTATGTTATTGTTTTCTTGACAGGTCTACAAAAGCTTATTGTAGCTTTGGCACGCTGAAGAGCTTTCCCCGATCACGGTTGTTTATGAAGAAATTATAATCCAAGGATATGTCGAACACGTAGGTATGGGTTAATTTTCTTAACACTTAGTCCTTGGCTACACATAACTTCTTGCCCCTAGAATCGTAAACTGATAATGTTGTGGTAAATCATAATGATTTGACTGAGGCACTGCTCAAGTTAAAAATACACCCCGTCGCAGCAGACCTGCGTACTCAGCGAATTTCCAAATTAGTAATATTAATTTTGACCAGATAAACCTGTAAACCAAATGTCATCACATGCTCATAAATAGGGAAATAAATGTCTATTCTCCTTATGATAAATAGAAAAGAGTATGCAAGTATGCTGCCATGGGGAACACCAAAAGTAGGTTTTTAGCATAAAAACAATTTATCTCAACCATATAAAGCCATTTACTAAGTTTCATCAATATCTGTCCATTGATTGCTAAAGGATTTTGCCTATTCTCCATATGATTAACATGGGAAAAGAGTATGCAGGTTTGCTGCCATGATAAGTATAAAAACCAAGATTTTTTTACCATAAATGGATGAATCTCAACCAAATGATGCTAAATACCAAGTTTCATCCAAAAATATTGGTTAATAAGTGAAATATTAACACATCCTTATTCTCCATAAGATTAACATTAGAGCTTCAAAATACAATGTACTGTCTTTAGACTTTTTAATATCTCCGTAACCAATGGAGATAGAGCAAAGCTTCAAAATACTAAATTGTGTGTTTTTTTGAGCTAAATCCAATGGTCAAAACAAAAATTAAAAAATTTTTTAAATTACATATGAAAAATGCAAAAAAACCCATTTTTGGGGTACAAAACCCTCCAAAACTACCCCTTCCGGTAGGTCGATATGTCTGGTTTACGAACTCATCCGAATAAATGTAGGATTACACATCTCTACCAAATTTGGTGTCGATCGGACCTTTTTTACGAGAGTTATCGTGCCTAGGGACACATATATATATATATATATATATATATATATATATATATATATATATATATATATATATATATATATATATATAAATTTTAATGACTATTATTTTTGGTCTCTGGGCACCTTAAAACGAAAAAGTAACATGGTCCCGGGCTTAGGTCTTACCATGAGACCTACGGTAATAGCTTATTCCCTATGGGAAATTCGCTAAAATGTTAAAGATAATTAATTTAAACCTCATGTCTGAGACACCAGTGTGCGACCCGCATTAATACTGCGAAAAAGCAAGAAAAATAACGAATGTGTCTGTCAATTAATTTATAAAATCGTAATAAATCTTTTTTGGGACTTCCATATTTTATACCTTTATACTGTTTAAACACTTCTAAATGCTCTTTGCGTTTTGTGTCAAAATGGTATATTGTACAATCATGTTAAAACTCGCCTTATATGTAATACTGGGAGGAAAGTAATCTTCT
This sequence comes from Neoaliturus tenellus, assembly GCA_030545055.2. NCBI lineage: Eukaryota > Metazoa > Arthropoda > Insecta > Hemiptera > Cicadellidae > Neoaliturus > Neoaliturus tenellus. The sequence continues at coordinate 1,149,092 of CM061535.1, read as the reverse complement.
TGGGGGTGCTCCTTATATAGGCTCCAGTTTGTCTAGTTTATCAACAGTCTGTTATAATGTTTCATCCGAAAGTTTTTAGAATATGAAGCGGTTTGTATATAAACAAAATAACTTGACATGAATCACAAACAAAATCTGAAAATATTCAAAGCGAATTCGAAAGCTAGGAGGGGGCGCACAACCAAAGCGGCCATGAACCTCCAGCTACCTGCGTTGCGTTCCTTATCCCTTGTCAAGTTTTCACTTGAACGAAATAGCACTACTAAGGTGTTTACAACTGTAAACTTAAGCTGGGCGAGATCGCACTTTTTAGGGGGAAATATGAATGTTGGATGAGATAACACTGGACGAGATAGCACAACATTATATTTCTCCTATATTGAGAGCAATGTTTGTTCTGAATATTACCTGTCAGGTCCTGGAGGCGAGGCCCGGCGTAGAACATGCCGGCACGAGCCAGCCACTCGAGGTGCATCTGATGTAGCTGGCCCTGGGTCAAAGGTCCGGGGGGCGGTGGGCTCTTGGAGTCGGCGCGCTGACCCAGGGGCTGGAACGCCGAGGACGCGGGGTACGGACCGTAGAGGGGTTCTCCCAACTGAGGCAGAAGGGACAGCATGCCAGGTCGTGGCACCATCCCCACTCCTGGAACCGAGACACCAGTCACTAGTTTGACTCAACTGTTTGTATCTTGCTCGCCGTGCCACTCCTGGAACCGAGACATAAGGCTTTTGTTTGAATAGTGTGTCGGGCAGTGGCACAATTTCCACTCCTGGAACCAAAATACCAGTCACTTCTTTGACTGGTCTGTAAATAGCATGCCCGGCCGTTGCACCATATCCACTCCTGGAACCAAGACATCAATCACTATTTGACTCGACTGTGGAGAGCATGCCCGGCTTTGGCGCCCATATCCACTTCTAGAACCAAGACATCAGTCGTGAGTGTTGCTCAACAGTAAATGCCCGGCCGTTGCACCATATCCTCTCCTGGAACCAAGACATCAATCACTATTTGACTCGACTGTGGAGAGCATGCCCGGCTTTGGCACCATATCCACTTCTGGAACCAAGACATCAGTCATGAGTATTACTCAACAGTAAATGCCCGGCCGTGGCACCATATCCACTCATGGAACCGAAAGAACAGTCACTAGTTTGACTCCATTGTACATAGCATGCCGGGCCTTGGCAATATAACCACTCTTGGAACCGAGAGAACAGTCACTAGTTTGACCCGACTGTGGATAGTATGCCCGATCACGACACCATATCCACTTCGTGAACCATGACATCAATAACTAGTTGGACTCCATGGTGGAGAACATGCCCGGTTGTGGTACTCCACTCCTGGAACCAAGATACCAATCACTAGTTTGACTCGACTGGAATGCTAATTGTTCGTGGCAACATGCCAACTCCTGGAACCTCCTTTAAACATATGAAATAAGTTTGATTTAAAATAATTTTTTCATAGCTAATTTAGCTATCGAAACAAAATTTTCATTCGTTACTTGTAACACAATATAAAATAAATTGGTTTAGATCCATTCTGCTCCATTGTTTTAAAGTTACTTTCCCATGTAAGACAAGACTGTTCCGTCTAAAGTCAAGCAGTTCCATTTGTTAATAAGGATAACGTACAGCTCCAGTATGTAGAATATAGCGAGTCAGGTTAGTTTAAGTTGATTTCAGATTAGAGTGACCATCTATCCATTGGTTGACTCAAGTTCCTTAGTTTTCCAGGATCGTTTACCCTACATCCTTGACCTTTAGCACCGAAACAGAAGTTGTTGGAGGTTTGACTCCGCATAGTACCTGGTATGAAAATAAGATCTCACACCACAACTAACCTTGGTTCTTGAAGAAAGACTGAGCTGGTGCGGAGGGGCTGGACGGCAGGTTGTAAGGGCAGCCCTCGGAGCCCGGGGAGATGGAGGGACTGCGGCTACGAGAGCTCGGGTACGGAGAGGAGGACCTCTTGTCATCCGTCCTGGGGCCCAGGAGGGCCTCGATGCAGAAGGAGTTGCGGCCGGAGCGACTGAGGTCCACCTTGGAGTCGGTGGACACCTCCTCATAGTCTGGGCCGGCCCCCGTGGTCGACATGGACATCCTGCGCTCCCACCCCTACCTCGTCATCTCTGCAACATCCAGACATGTGACAGAATATGTAAAAATACTCATATACCAACCTAAAACTAAATACTCTCACATTTCCTCGTCATTCATCATCACCAGGCGCTCGACCTAAATGATTAAGTATTGCGTTCCAATAGAAAGTACTATTCAATTTTATATTTTTAAATATTATCATAATAGATGGTCACTCGTACAATATGTTTTGACATATAGTTGGGTCAGCCAATAAATATTCAACTACTGGAAGCATATTCGTGACCTAGTTGGATAATTGTGACAGTCTTCATTTGTCTATCATTTGTCCCAAATTCACTCAAATTATCTGTAGCACAAAAACACACCTCGTAGCCCACCGGTTGCGAAAAAGTCTGAATAGTGAATTGTCCACACAAAGAGGCCTACACGACTCCTTTAAAATTATGAAGTGTTAAAACCCACAAAAATATGACTCTTAAGGTACATTCGACGTGGAAGAATGTGACGGCACCGACAACCGGAATTTTAAGTTTTAATTATTTTACGGTATTGCACAACATAGTTCTGTAAAGATTACAGTTATTTTTAAATCTTTTTATTTCTAATGTTCGATATAGTGAATTCTCTAATGCATTTTCTTGCTCCATCGAATTATTAAGAGCGACAAAATAGATATTTGGATTCGAAATCGTTTATTTTAAATAATGAAAATGATTCTAAGTTGCACTGGAATTTTCCATAGGACATTTACTAGGCCTAACCTAAAAGTTATAGTAGAAAATAACCTCCAGCGTTTCATATAAAATTACAATAGTAGTTCATACAACGTCAGTGTTATTAATGCCGCAAAGCCACGAATGAAATGTAAGAATACAAGCGAAGCGAGTGTTCTAAACATCTTACGAGAAAATGAATACATTCGTTGCATACACTACTTTATCAAGGGCTAATTAAAATTTGCTAAGCATTGTAAAAATAAGGTACTATCATAAAAAAAAAATTTAAGGTAAAATGTCAGCCATTAAAAAAACGGCATCACCAGATGTTGCTTGATCTAATAAGATTAATAGGGTTGCTTTTACTTAGTGTCCAAAAATAAGAAGTGTGAATAAAATGTTCAACGTATATATTATGTTCAACTAATATTAATAGGTATGCAATTTATGTACTCTTTACCTTTAATAAAAATACTCATAAAGGCAAAGAAAGATATATAATGTGCTAATTGAAATTAGGGAATTTTTTGTATGAAAAAACTACCACTACATCACACTGTTTTAAAGAGAATCCCATAAAAACCAAAGCATAAATGATAGTGGAACAATCAGCTGGGAAAACTGCATAATTTTCGTTTTGACACTACTTCCGTCAAAAGCAGAGCTTTTATTGGTATAGAACCTGTACCAGTACCATAAAGTTACTCTTGTATCGTAATGTTTACTTTATGCCACTCTTTTTTATTTGGTTTAATGATGTACCTCTTGATGATGTTACGTTTGATGTCAATACTGTTGCTTGTTGCAACGGTCGTAGATAAAATAAAATAAATATAATAAATAATATTCCATTTAATTTTGTCAATGTGAATACATTTTTAGAAATGACGAATCTTAATCCAGTCCATTTTTATAACTGCCCTAAAATAGGTTTTCCCTATTCTAATTCTCTAGTAGGCCTACTTTACCAACGGTAAAGCGAATCATTAACAATAATATAGCAAATCAATTTAGAATCAAAGTAACAACTAATATATGTTTTGGCAGGTATTGTCTACTACAATATTGAATAGAAAATAGATATAAAGAAAATTTTGTTCCTGTGATGAGCTTGATATTTTGTGGGGTTCAAACATGGATAATATGTTATTTGTCAAAACCTCCAAAGAAGGTATATGGACTATGCTTGCGCTTTTATGCTCTTATAGTTTATTTTGAATATTTTAATAATGGAGAGTACTGTTTAGTAATATTTATTGGCAGTGTATATGACACTGTTGGATGGGGAAAGAGTTTCTCTCCGCATTTAGAGGTATACTTAAATTTAAGGGAACATTAAAAAGTTTTTTACTTTTATTTCCATAAAATCTCACGCATTATTAAAAAGGGAATCGATAAGTATTATTTCCATTTAAAACATTGCATTTGCAGATAGGACATCTGACCAACCACGGACGATGATTTTAACGCTTGAAAGGTTCATGTGCAATATGGTCTGAAGATGTACATTGTACATTGGTTAGGCCTACTTAAATTCCTCATTTCTCTTGGTAGCATTGGTTACCAAGAGAAAAAAAACACCCATAAGTTGGGGTTAGATATTATTGTATTATTTACTAAAATGTTTAAAGTTTTCAACCAAAGTGTTCTGAAAGAAAAAAATATTTACCTTATTTGACAAATATCATCTTTATCAATACTATAATTTATTTATTATATGAATTGTTAAGTTGGAACTAAACTGGTTGGTATTAAACTGATAATTATCCATCCCAAAACGTTTGTTTATCAACATAAAGTTAACAGGATAATAACAAGATAAGATAGTAAAAAAGGTCTTTTGTTAACAAGATTTTCTTCAAATTTTAATTAATGAGACAATTTTTAAGGTAGACATTTTTTTTTTTTGTTGAAAATATGTTATGTTAGGGTTGTGATTAATGTCTTTGTTTCTGCTAATACGTACAATCTTAAAGTATTGACAACCATAATTAAACTAACCAAGTGTGTATATTTTGTATAGTTGACAAGAATGTTGGGACCTTCTACTCTAGGCAAATTTATTGTTAACGTACTGTAATGACGATTGAATAATGCAAATATTCTGATTACTTATATCATTGAATTTTATAGTATTGTGAATAGTATTTTTCGCTTTTTATAAAACTAGCTGTTACCCGTTACGGCTTCGCCCATGATTGAGTTTATTTTATACTTAATAAAATCTCTTTAAAGAGCAACGATATCTTCTCCCTTAAGAATTATATTGAAACATTAAAGTTGTGTGAGCGGAGACCTGAAGGAATTTTGCAAAACGTTTTCATACTGAGCACCAATCAGCAAAGATGAACGACCATGTAAAATTTCAACACCCCCCCCCCTCCACACCCCCGCAATTTTGGAAGCATATTTCGATCGAAGCAACAAAGGACTTTTCAAAAACTATATTTCCAAGACCAATTCTTAGTGAGCACCTAAGAGCAAAAGTCAAATTTCAACCACGTATGCCCTAGAGTAATTTTGAAGTAAATTGGGGCGGAGCTCTAAAGATTATAGCTCTAACTAGGTTTGTATAACCTTTCCCTAGTAAGCACCTATTAGTGAAGAAAAACGTCCACGTTACATTTAAATCTCGTAGGATCTGTTGTGTTTTTGAGGTTCTGTGGAAAGGAGCCCTAAAGAAATTGTTCAAAACCGTTTCTTAGTGAGCGTCTATGAGCAAAGAGAAACGTCCATGTCAATTTAACCCCATAGGCCCGAGATTAATCTTGAAGTCCTGTGAGCCCGAAAGGATTTCAAAAACTCTTCTTGCACAACAGTTCTTAGTGGGTACCTATAAGCAAAAAGAACCATCCATGTTAGATTTTAACCCCGTAGGCCCTGGGAAAACTTTGAAGTCCTGTGGGGTAGAGCCCTAAAGAACTTAAAAAACTGTACTTGCAAAACCTTTCAAATCTTTTCTTAGGGGGGCACCTATTAGCATGGAGGAACGTCCATAAAAAATTCAATCTCGTAGGCTCTATAGTAGTTTTGAGGTTCTGTAGGGCGGAGCCCAAAATGAAATATGCAAAGCATTCTTTTATTGAGCGGCTATGATCAAAGAGATCACCACATATTTCAACCCTGAAGGCCCTGTAGTTATATATTTGTTGTTTATTTAATTCATATTTTAATTGGCCATAAGGATAACATTTGTCTATATTGGAAATTCGGTGACCTGCGTGGTAGAGCAACGATGAAATTTTGCAAACCCGTTTTTTAGTGAGTACCTAAGAGCAAAGAACCCAAATGCTAAATTTTAACATTAAAAATCCCATATTTTTTCGGTTTCGTTGTCTTCTTGTTTTGTATTAGAAATTGGCCATAAGAATAACATTAGATAGAAATTAGAAGTCCTGTGGGGCTTAGACCTGAAAGAATTTTGCAATACCTTTTCTTAGTGAGCATTTTTTAGTAAAATGGCCTTGCCAAATTTCAAAACTCTATGTCTGATGGATATGGAGATTTTCTGATATGTGATTCAGTGGTATTTGACAATATACACAGAGTACAAACGGAAAAAAAATCCTCTCGGTAGTTCCACATATTAATAAAAACTGGGGTTTCACTATTTCTCGCGGACGGGTCACTAATGTTTTACAACTAATAGTTAGCAACTAGCTAGAAGGTAAGACGAACCTTTAGAATTTTTTTATACATCCGTTCGGTGATTCTGATGGCGATATAGAAAGGTTTTTCATGGATTCCCGCTGTTGGATCGCGAATTTTTTATAACCGTTTTTAAGCTAGCACCTAAGAGGCAAGACAAGCCAGTGTTAAAAATTTCATGTAAATCCGTTCGGTAGTTCTTGACATTTCGAGATTAGTCAGTCAGTGGTATTTCACTTTGCTGGGCTCACCAGGGAAAAAGACGTTTGGGCATGTCTTCTTTTTAGATGATTATAATCCAGTTTTCCCATTATTTAAAGTTATCCATTTTTAAACTAGCAGAAAAAAAACTTGGTCAGCACTATACATATTCTTGTAGAAGGGTAAAGCAAAAGTAAGGGAGTTAAAAGTTTTGTTTTCTAAAACACCAAGCACTTAGCGGGCGATTTCAAGTAATATCGATGAACAATGGTTGCAAATTGAAACCAAATGAGGACATTCCTCACTAACTATAATATTTTCAAAAGATTTTTGGCATATTTTATAACAGAATATAAAAAAAACTTTCTCATAGAAGGTTGATCCGAAAAATTTCAAGCGCAAAATATGTTAAAGCACAGAATAATCTATGCTATTTACTATCCTAAAAATGTATTTCAATACAGTATTTTCATCTGAGACCATTTAGATTTTGCTTATTACTTTAATATTTTAAAGCATCCTAAATATAAAAAACAAAATTTCCACTTAAATATTACATATATTTGTTACAAGGCATACGGAGTAAAACCACCCGGTAAGAACCCATTCTATAATGGCGGTCTGGTGTTTGATGAGCTTTAACTTTCAAGCAATTAACTTACTATATTTATAACACAAATTAACTGTTGGCAGATAAAAGTCGACAATCGATAACATTTTACTACATTCTACTCTAATCCTTATGCGTGATTTTTTGTGATTTTTTAATTTAATGCAATCTTTTAAATTTTTATTTATTGTACATAAAATATGGCATAACATGTTTTTTCCAAACAAAAGTGAACATGATTATAATTATTTAAGAGTAAAAAAAGTTTAAAAATATATAAAATGGATAAAAACTCTAAGCGGTTTGCTGCCGGGAAACATAGGGTATTTCCCCTGAAAATATTCCAAGCGTATTTGTTATTCCCGGCCGCAAGATTAGGAGTCCTGAATGGCATTAGGCTGCGGAATCTCTGAGAGGTTGAATTTAAATGTTGTTTTCTCGGAATTACTTACGAAAACAAATTGTTCATATTACTCTCCGAGAGCATTTGTTTTCTGAACATTCTGGGCCGTTATCTGTGCTATTAGCACCGAACCCACACCACTTTGAGTGCATGTAGGGCCCATTCGATACTTACGCCATGCCGTAACACAATAGCTCTATGTTGATAGGGAGGCTTTGGTTAACCATGACTAGCGTTTATCGGATGTTTTTCTTTTTTACTTAAAATTACTTGGAAATGGCGATAATTTTAAAATAGTCCATCAGGGGTTGGAGGGGGGCTGGTTGCTTCCCCATTTTCACTCCTTTAGCTGTTGCTCATTTTGCTTTCAACAACATACTAAGCAGAAGTAAAATGTACCATGCACAAATTTATCATTTTTTCTTTTTCATAGGTCATGGGTTAACTGCATACAAGTATGAATATTAATATTTTATTTATTTATTTTTGTCGCACTTAGGGAAAACACAATACGGAAGAACCTTTGTAATTTGGCATCTTATTAATCAGGCTCTCTATAGTCCAGCATTTTCAGACGACGCTAATCGCTATTTACGACTTTTTTCAAGGTATAGTCGGTATAGTTTGCCAACCAAAGGTAACCAATCGTAACCAATGGTCATTATACGCTGTTCGAAGCTGCTACTGCCGCTTTTTGTGGCGCGGTCGTCGTTAATGGCCATTTATTACAATGTTCCTTCTTTATTTGAGGCTGTACAACATGTTTTCTTCGCTATCGACCACTTTTGCAGCATTCCAATCATTATCTTACACATATCACAGGTTAAAATCATATTTTTTTCGAGGAATGAAGGAGTAACATAGGCCCCGGTGTGTCATATTGACTTCTTCCATTAATCCGGCAAACCCACTGATCCGGCGCCACCTTGGTATAATACCTGTTGGATTTGTGAGACTAAAAGTACCGGGTGTCCCTTGCGCTGATAAATAAACCGAATAGTATGAAAACAAGTTGGTGGTAAGATGAGCTTTTATATTTATTTTCAACAAGTGTCTTAAGTTTTTTACAGATATGAACAAACTCAATACACTTCTATATGTGCATCTCGGGTTACCTGTAAATCTTCTAGGTGACTTTTTGAGTTCTGATTTACTAACAACCTTTTTTATTTTATATGTCACTTTCCGAATGATGGACGTCACTGCATTTATTATCCCCTTTAGAGTTTTTAAATTCGGAACTGGGGAAGAATAAAAGAAAATCTTTGACAAACCCCTATAAAGAAATCCAGAGGGATCAATCGTGTCGTGAATAGTGTCGTTCGTTTTTGTAGTGCATCATAAGTAAACTACATTGTGGTAAATCAGCCGAGCTTAGGTATTAACAAATTAATGAGGGAAAAACTAGATGAAATTCCCTTATAATTAAACAATATATGCAACAGCATGTGGGCAAGACTTTGTGGACACCGGGTGTAAATAAACTTTCATATAACACTTATTAAGCTTCGACTTATTACAGTGGTTATTAAACATATTGTATAAAATCATTAATTGTTTGAATAATGCTTGTACACTGCCTCCCGAAGACTCCAACCGTCGCGTCGTGTCGGTCCAGTAAAATCATGGTTTTAACTAGCCCGACAAATCATAGACTCAGCAATACGCCCGACATACATTTCCAGCATCAAGTAAGAGTAAATCATTGCCGACTATAGAAAGGTGGGTAAATTCTCCGTACAGAGACGGCTCATGAAGTGTAATTTTTCAAAAACGATAATATTTGTTTTAGATTCGATTAAACGGCTTAATGTTTCAGTTTAATTTTTAGCCCAGAATTGATTAAAAAGGGGCTTTACTTAAGAATTATTTCAGTATTCTGACTGATTACACGTAAGCTTGGTGAAAATAAACTTTAAAAAAATCATTCCTTCCCTTAAATTTCAATGTGTGGCTCATTAAAAAAATCACATAACTAAAAAGAGAATTTATTAAGTAGAAATTTGATTGGTTTAATAGTTTTCTTGCAATAAAAATAAGATCATTCAATATCTGAAAATACTTTTATTAAATGAATAATTTTTCAGTGGTTTCCTTGTGTAATTTTTTTACCTTAAATGTGAATTATGCTTAACATTGGATTTCGTCTTTCGGTTGAAAAGATATTTTATAGGACAACTATATTATATAACTATAGGGAAATCAACAAAAACACCATCCATTCGTTCATTTTTATACAATCTTTTATGGCTGTATAGTCTCTTTTTAGGCATATAAGATTGTAATTTGTTCGAAAGTTCACGGAAAATGCTAATCTCAATCTTTGTTTCGTCACTGTTGATTACAAAGAATCGCTTTATTTGACTAGTCTGTATCCCTTATGTTTGGTTGGTAGAGGGCTAGTTGTTGATCATATCATTCACACAATTAATGATAATATTAATCATACAGCAACTTAAAAATAAGGTTAAAACCTTAAATGTAATTTAAGACATTTCAACGCACCTCCTAAGAAAAAAAACTATACTGCTAATGTAAAAAATACTAAAATATTCTCAATTTATATACATAAAATGTGAGGTATTGAAAGTCGTCATGCGTAAAAAAGTACCTTTCATTCGGTCAAAATACTATGAAATACCACTTGGTATCAGTGGGCCTATTGGGGGACAGCGAGATAGTTTGGGGTGAAAATGTATGTAAATCCAGTAGTTACACCAGTAGCTCTATGTAAATGACTGGAACCTAACGCATTATTTTAATCAGTACATGGGCCAACGCCTATAATTGCAGTTTTAAACAAATTTCCTATTTTTGTTATCGATCTAATTATTGGAGATGTGTTACATATGGCTTGTTTGTTCTTTTTCATTATTCGCTTTTTAGCATCAACTATGCAGAAGCTTCAATACCCTAAATTTATTTTCTATTCTTTTAATTGCTTTTAATACTTTGGATGGAAATTTAAATATAGCTTTTCCAGTTTATTTACTAAAATTTTATAATAAAATTAAAGTACGTTATTTATTTAACAATAGTATTTTAAGGGGAAAATATACTCTCTATGAATTATAACAGATACATTAAATTCCTCTTAGCAATCTTTATTAGGTTTACTTTGATAAGGTTTAATTTTCAATTGTAGAAATTGATTATTTGGGAGCAAAATGAAATTTGGCCAAAAACTTAGTCGATCTTTACCCAAGTATTTAAACATATTTCTTTGTCGACTAGTAATATATATATATATAAAATATTCTTCATCCATAAATATTACATTTCCGACCAATACATTTTAAAACAACAATATTTTTTCTTAAAAATGAAAGTTTGAACAATTCTTTTAAATTAATCCTTCAAAAAACAATTAAGTTTGAATAATTTTGAAGTAGGCATGACAAATCTCATTATTTACTTTTGACATCTTTCAGAACAACAAAAGTAATATATTTATTTATGGTATTAAATTTAAAGGTATTATGGCTACCTTTAAATGACATTAAAGTGTGTATAGTCATGAACATACATATGAAGCCAATATGGTTTTATTTAAAAGCAATGATAACGGGAAACGGAGAACGGAATATACGCTTTTCGAACCATTGTAAAATTACGTCTTTTGATAACATTTTATAATCCTGCCCCCTAATTATAGATTAAGAGACATTTAATCTTATACCTCCTCCACCCACCCAATGGGCATACATTCCATTCAATGGACGTTAGCATAGACTGTGGTTAAGAGTTAGGTTTAGGTCCAAGTTTAAGTTTTAATTGAAAGGGAAGCTTAAATCTACACAACTTCCTTTCTCCTAATAACTTTTAGTATTTATTTGTCAGTATTATTACCAATTGCATTCTTCGATGGTAAGTATTTTTGTAAAAATGAATTACAACTCAGAGTTTTTAAGTAGCTTTAGAGATTTACATGTCTGCATGTGTACAAAGAGTCATAGAAAATATTTATAAAACACATTATATTGTTAGATATTGTAGATTGAATTTGACAACTGTGTAATTTGGCAACCAAGGGGAAAATGGAAATGCAAAACGGCAATATTGTTTCCGGGGCTAAGGCTAAAGTTTCAATAGAATCATTATTATTTTATTTGAAAACAGTTTTAGCTTAATTTGAAATAATAAACCCGTCAAGGGGAGAATATGCCTCCACGCTATATTGTTAAAGCACCACAAGGTTTCCTCACCGTTTATGCAATATAATGTCCTGACGACAGCTTCTTGATCTTTCCATGATATTTCTGAGATATGGTCTCCAGGTCTACTGTTGTTTGTTTTATGATATAGTACCAGGTTAACAGAGCCTTGCTCATTGGTTTTAATTCACTTTTGTTATTGTATCATGGTGATCAGGCGTTGAAGTTTAGGCCAACTAGGCCTACATCTTTTCACAAGTCACAGCTGTTTCAAAAACCAATGCTTAAAAGTAGCATTCTTTTATTTTTGTTTACCTTTCGCTGTTATTTCGTTGCCTTGATGACAATGTAAAATTAGTTTTAGACCAAACACGATCTAACCTGGGGTTGAGGCTGTTTGTAAACTTATTTCTGGCCCAAAACACTATCAAATGAAAAATTTCAGCAAAATCTACACGCTAAATTTCGAAATCGATGGAAAATACATTTCCACAGACACTTCTCGTATTATAGTATGGGATTATTGTAAGTTTCGTTTAGTTTACTTTAATTTTTTCGATTTTATTTGAAAGTTGTATATTTTGTAGGCCTAAGTGATTTATAAAGGTTATACGAATTAAAAAACCCTCGTTTTTGAGCTAATTATGTTATAGTGGGATTCACGAAAATAGTCCGATGAGAGTCGATGCATTGTTGCCACATTTATTCTAAAACACATTTTTATACTGTATTACACATGGTAAACATAACCACAAATGACAACATTGCAGGGCGAGAGGGTGTGAGGGGGGACACAGCTGTTAAAATTTCCATCGGACTATTTTCGTGCATCTTACTATAGTAAGGTTATTAGCAACAAGAAAAGTTAATACGAGTATTTAAATAAACAAAATATCACAGAATGCTAAGTAAATTTGAAATTCTCACTTTTATAATTTTTTTCATTACTTATGGGGTTTTCATATTATGTATTTTAAAAAATAATAAAATAAACAGGCCAGTTTATGTCATGGTTAATAATCACCTATCTATAAATTCGATTGAAATTAGAAAACTCCAAGGTTTATTTTATAATAATGGTACTTCAATAAATTGTATAATTGAATTACACGTTGGTTATAATAACAAATGTTTTTTTTTATATTTTCAAACTCATAAAGTAGGTACTAATTTTAATAACTCTCAAAACTCGATACTCGAATACTCTCCCACAAGTATTAAATTATTCAAAAATATAATGACGATATACATTTAATAAGTTACTGTGAGTTACAGTTGTGTTGGCTAAAAATGGTAACTACGACCACGCCAAAACAAAAAACATCAACAAATTTCTCAATTTTGTTTATGGTTGTAAGTCTTCATCCTGGTGGCATTAAAGTGCTTATAGAGTTCCTGATTTCTTAGTTTTGAAAATGTGAAGGTTCATAATCGTAAAGCATTTGCGTTTTTATTAAATAATCCCAAACTATTAATAGGCCTAGTATTAAAAAAATTTAAAAACTGAGATTTGATAAAAACACATTTAATCAACCCCAATTCTTAATTCTTACGAATAAGTATATTCTTATTTAGCAAAAGCAAACTACGAAGTGGATTTTTCCGTTTGAATGATTTTGTTGAAAAGGTGTTTCTGATTCTCCGGTCGCTGGAGCGGCTAAACTGAAAAGCTGCATCATGCATTTCGTTGCTATCACTTAAGTACATATCTTGTACTTACATGTTTTCTGGCAGCCGTTTGTGTTTTAAGTTAATCTCATGCACAGTTCATGTTTATTTTAACACTTTTTTTATTAGCTTGATACGTGTTGTTTACAATCAGAAACACTCATCTTTACCGTATAGTATGTATAATATGAAGCGTAAGTGCAGGTGTATCTTTGAGCGTTACGTTTGTGTTTAGGCTAATTAATATTCCTTTGAAAAGAAAAGACTGCATGCACAAAAATAATATACATATGTGCCCTTATAATTGAGCACTTGCACTTTATTCAGAGGCAGTTTCGCTTGAGTTTTGTATCTTACATTAGTATTTCAAAACAGCTGATGACTGCAAATACATGGTCCTAATTATGGAACTTTTATTTGCGAATCTCAACCCTTATCATGGCATACATGGCAACGCACGTAAACAAATATTTTATTGTTTAGTCTCTCGAAAGTTGATGTGATTTAATAATACCAATATCCAATATAATCCATGCCCTCTCTCTCGTCTTTCTCCCCTCACAATCCCCTGTGCCTTTGCATATCGCAATCACAGCATAATTTACAGTTTGACCCCGCGTGCACCAACGTTTGTAGTTTTGTTGGTTTATAAGGTCGAATAATTTTCATGAAATAATATAACCTGATAATTTCCGGGCACATAATAATGTCCTTTTAGGATAGCATGTTACCAACAAGTACAGCGAAGTTTTTAATATGCAGTTTACACTTAAGATACGGTAACTGTAATATAGTTTACAATTATGCGAGTTTTCTTAAACGTTTACCCTGTTGGTGTCCGAATTTACCTCTATAATTTGATCAAATTTAAAAAGAGATCTAAAGGAATTTCTCATTTATAGGATTTATAAGAGCTCCATCCTGATCTTGTCCCACCTGATTTTCTCGGCTAGCCGTCCTTTTTTACTGCAGTCCACTTAAGCTCTTTGATTAGTATTTGACATTGTTCCGTTTCAATAAATGTTAAAAACAGTGTTGAGTTCTTTTCCGTCAAATAGGCTGTGTTTAATTTGAATATCGAAAAGGAGAATAGATTAGATGATCGATGAACTTGGACAGTTTCAGTTGGTAACAATTGATATTTTTAAATAAGATATTTAACAGGTAACAAATCTTGTTTAAAATTAAAGCCCTAGTGTATACAGATTTGAAAAATGATATAAATTGTTGTTGAATTAATAATTTTAAAATACGATTATGTCTTAACTTGTAAAAGCTATTTATTTTAATATTGGCTGATTTAACGACGTTTGAATTTTAAACTCTGCAATTTTTTTATTTGTTGATAAGTTAACAACAATTCATATTGTTTATTTATATATTTTGTTTATGGCACTTTCCCTACTCATTTTAATTCTGTACACTAATAGTCAGAATTTAGAAAATTTCTTTAAAGCGATTACTTTCTTAGGGGAAATGTGTTGAATGTTCATTTTTATAGCTTGATGTGCTGGTATTTTTTATTAATCCTACAGGAGAGAATGAACCAGAGAGAACTTCGTAAACCGAACCCTCTATCCCCCGAAGAAACTGTGAAAGTTTCACTCTTCCTTTAGGATTTCAGAAAAGTGGGTCCGCCATGCCTACTTAAGTAAATGTAAATGTATGTTTTTGTAATGTCAGTTTGATATACTTATTTGCGCAGCCATCCAACCACCATTAGGACAAAGATCAGCATTCGACTATTGTAATATTTAAGTACAAACTCTACGTCAGAAACACAAGAAAAACTGCCGGGTTACTCGAAATCGTTAGTCAGCTCCTCATGCAGAACTAAAATGAAGTGTTTTACACTTCCTCCTTCTTATATATATATATATAGTTCTTATATATATATATATATGTGTGTGTGTGTGTGTGTCTATAATATGTATGTTTCGGGTATATATTTAGAGAATATAAATTAAAAACAATAGGTGGACAGTAGGCCTAAGTCTCAAGTAGTTTTTATCGCATAAAGTAACATTATGGTAAAAAATATTTCTAAAAATATTAATATATTCAAATTTTTTATTGCACATTCTTGAGGATTATAATAGATATTAATTAATTGTTAACAACTGACCAAACCGATCAAAAATATATTATTCAAACATATACTGTTAGAGAGTTTGAAGTAATTTTACAGTGCAAATAAAAGTTTATTATTTATTGTTTATAGCTATTACGAACGTTGAAAACAACATTTACATCGTGAAAGATATAAAACTTATATAAACCCAAGATGAGGACAGCATAAATATCCCGTTTCATCTAAATATTTAATATCAAAATATGCGTTTAATTTAAAGTTGTCTAGTGTTTCAATAACAACAAACACTGGTTAACAAAATTGATATGACAATTAAGAATAGATGTAGTTACAACAGATTTTATATAAAGTACTTTTTAGAGGCTTAAAAAGCCAAATAAAAAAATGGAACAACAAAGTTTTGAGCACATTTTTGTTTACATTAGTATGTAGTCACCGATTTAATAATTATTTTAGTAAAAACTTCTCCTTAAAAAGGTTTCTGAGGAAAGTTATTATATATGCACCAAACTGAAAACTATCTCATTATTTTGGTAAAAAATTTGAATAACTCAATTGACGTTGAACATATTACACCGAATCTAAATAGTAAAAATATATAAAATATTATACAGTGCTCTGAAACTCTATAAATACTGTATGGTAAGTATGAATAAAAATAAAAACTAATTAAAATTATGATAGAGCGTGTTCTTTAAAAACAAAAACAAAAAGAATAAAATTTTATATCACAGAAGCAAAAGTCGCTTCTGGCCCAAAAGAAATTAAATATAAAAATTATTGTAGATTTTTACCTTGTTTTCGATGAACGCAAAGAATTCCAAGTGGCACAAATGATGACACGTGTTGAAACGGTTGCGCGCAATCACATGGTGTGGAACGCCGCTCCGGTGAGGGATGAGCATGAAACTGTGACGGCGCGGCGACCGTCCGGCGGGGGTGGGGGGTGGGCGGCGGGGTGGGGGGTTGGCCACGCCCACGGCACCGCCCCACCATTCTTGTGACCACTATCGCCTAAAGTGCCTCCATGGTTATAATAAGGGTGTGTGGGATGGGTGCCCAAATCACCCGCCAAATTGCTCATTTAGTTAATCTTGTAGACTCTAGACACATTTCCCCCAACTCCTACTTCTTGATCTCCCCTCCCCCCCTTCCCCCACTCACCACTCACCCCCTTCTGCCGATTGTTCGTTCTGTTAGCTAATGTGGAGACACTAATGTATATTATTGAATGTTAGCTGCTCGTTTGCCGGTCTGGTCTCGGGATAAAAGCTTTGCGAGCTTATTAAACTTTAGGAGTGAAAAACGTACCGACTTTGTCCGACTTTGTATATACGTAGTTGTCTTACTTAAACACCAGATTTATAAAAAGCTGCACCTCAATAGGGGTTTTTTTTTATTTTAAAGTCTATATTTGCATTTTTTAGTTAAAATTTATTAATAGTTATTTATGCAACAAGTGCGGAAAGTGCCAATTTGCCGCACTCGAAAGAAATGCTTATGCACGAGCCGCAGGCGAGTGCGGAATAATTTCTCTCGAGTGCAGTGAAGGCACTTTTTGCATATTACATTTTTCCTATGACTGCCAAATATTTACAAGTATAAATGTTTAATATTTATGATAGCCTATATTATGCACTTAATAAATTTAGTTAAAAATTCATTGGATTTTTCATGTAGAAGATTTAACGCCACTGTTTTAGCAGTCTTAGCAAGACCGTCAGTGAATAATACACTTAAATCACTAAAGTCACTGTCATAGTTGATCATTGTGCACCTAACTTACACACAGTCTCACCTATAGCTGGTTTGTAGGTTATGTTTATGTTGATTCAATCGAAAACGACCACAAGAACAATAGATCAGATGTTTATATCCAGTGTTGCCAACTTAATTCCTGACTAATCAACGTTTCCGTGCTGGCTAATGCATATTGTTTTGTGTTCTGGTGTTTAAACACTGGAGTGCGAAAAGTAAATCTAGCGTGCGCAAAGCAAATATAGCGTGCGCAAAGCAAATATAGCGTGCGCAAAGTAAAATGAACACGGCAATCACCTTGTTTTGCGACGAGTATCGAGTGTGTAAACAACTCTTTTCACGGACAGTCGTAGGAAAAATAACTGTTTTGGACTCTCCTCTCTCGCACCTACGAAAATATATATCCAAGGAGTGCCATGGCTTTCCACACTCCCGATCAACAATATCCGCTTTTGGACGACTCCCTGAAGGTGTGTTCTGCATATTTAGCCAAATGCCTGCGGTAAAGTAAACCGCAACCTTCTCATTGACAAGTTGGTGGGATATGGACCACTTTGTGGATCACTGCTTAGATGGTTTTACAGAGACTTGACGAATCGATTAAGTTCTGGCGAAAACGACCACAAACCAAGCCCTATGCAACATCACAGTCACCAAGAGCTTAAAAATCGGTTGAAAATTGTAGGAGAAGTTGCAATTGCAAAATAACCTTCATGTATGAAAAATATATAGATTTTGTATAACTGAAACATTTGTTCTTCAGGTTTTGCTAGCATTCGTATAACATCAGGTGTCTAATGATTCAATCATAAGATTAACATTGAAACTCTGCCAACCCAGCCCGTAGGGCATAGCCCTGGGGGGCGATTTGAATTTTAATGTTAATATTCTAATCTTCAAGACCTTTCTAATGGAATATCTTTCGACATACCGTGCCGGTCTTGCGACAGAAGGATTATGGAACATAAGTCTCAAATCACATTAAGGCTGATTAGACCCCCACAGAAACTGTAATTCACCAGGCCCGTGGTCCTCAAACGGCAGTAAACCCAAAATCGACAAAACACTGTGAGTGTCAGTGACAGAACTATCCAACTACTTCCCATCCTTCGTTTGTGAGCAACGCCCCCAGATAAGGCTGTAGGGCCACCCATAGCCGAAGCTATGTGCCGAGCATGCCGGCAACCACTTTCCCCCTCGAGTCCAACCTAATATCTGGACTGACCGAAGCCAGGGGCTTGAACCGAATCCCGAGGTTCCCATTTTAGGGTTTACTTGGGCCGTGGGTAATTCCCAAGAGGGATAACAATGTCTTTGGGTTCCTGCACGCCCTAAATAAGGCGCCGGTACGCTGCAACCACGACAGAAGTTGACGGAAGCCCCATATTCCCGACACCCTGACTCATTACATTCTAATGGTGAAGCTGGAGTGAGTCACCCAGTATAAGTTCGCGATTGGCAAAGCCACTTCCGCCAGGGCTCGGCACAGCCGAAGCTGACCTTCAGTGTTAAAGAGAGCCACGCCCGTTTACCCAAACCCGAAGGACTGGTATTGGGCAGTGGACACCCCAGTTCTAAGGGTAGCACGGGTTGAAGTACAACGCGTACCCGATACTTGCGGGAACCGGACGAATTTGAAACAGGAAGTTGTAGTATCGTTATTGCACGAGTTAGGGAGATCTGGATCACGTCGTTGTCTTAAGTATTACTTGCCATTTTAGTTTAAATGTATAATTAATCGAAATAGCGTCTTGTTTTTTTTTCTCTTTTTTTCCATTCGACACTTTTAAAATTGTAAATATATTATAAAACAGACACAGCTAATCATATTTTTATTTCAAATTTAAAGATCAGTTAAAACGACAAATTGTAAGCCGAAACACATTGTTAAGATAAGTTTTCACTCATTCAATTCAACAGAAACAGTAAAAAATAAAAATACAAACTTTTGTGTAAGAATAGTAATCACAAGCTTAACGCTCTAGTGTTTGCGTGCGGATTGGCCTGCTTCTGCACCTTAGGACGTTCCATCAAAGAATTCTTAAATGTTTTGGGTGTAGAAGGCGCCGAGTCAATTATCTTGACCATTCATGAGCGACCCGGACTTTGACTGTATTCCTCCCCTCCCCCTCACATCTTTGGTCAGCGCAGCAAATCAAATTATTACAGCAGTAGTCATTGAGCTGGCGTCTTTGTGTAAAAAAATCATTCAACCTGTTTTAATCAATTCTTTAATCTAAATTAATGTGTTTTATTTACCATAACAATTTACAAAAACTGCCATATTTTAATGCAAGAGCAAAGCATGTCAATAAGTTATTATTCTTTTTTATTAAGAATAGTGAATTTTTCTATTATTGCTTTATATTTTAGTAGTAAGGCTAATTTAAGTCAAGTAGATTGGTTTCAACTTTGTTGTTATCATCTAAGGCATGTTTTGTTTCTGTGATGTAATTTATGTTATTGGAAAAAATAAAGAATTTTCCATTTCATGTCATTTCATTTCATTTCATTTCATTCCATTCCATTCCATTCCATTCCATTCCATTCCATTCCATTCCATTCCATTCCATTCCAATTCCATTCCATTCCATTCCATTTCATTTCATTTCATTTAATTTTAATTTCATTTCATTTCTCATTGCAGCAGATTTAACTATGTCAATGTTTTTGGTTTTGTCAATATTTACGTTTACAGGGCCGTTTTAATTTTTATTTTACTTTTTTTTTAACATGAAAACTCGTTTTAACAATGATTTTTGGCTTAGAAGATTGCCATTTCAACAGACATATGAATTTTTATAAGGGTATGCTTTGCTGGTGTATAGTTTTTTGCAATTAATGTACAATTTTTAACAAAATTGTTGTATGAAAAACAATACTTTATTGAATACAAAAACATTTCGACTAAAATGACGAGACATACTTAAAACAACGATATAACCCAAATTCTTCTAACTCGTGCAGTAACGATACAACAGCTGTTCTAAACTTAACAGGTTACCATAAGACACCCTACCCCTACAGGTGTAAAATAAATAATAATAAATAAATAAAAATGTCTTTATTTATCCAGCGATTTTCAGTAACAACTGTTTTTCAAAATAACTTTCGTCCAATAAGTCTTTTTTTTTATAAAAAAATGTAGGGTTTACTTATTTGCTGTATGCCGTGCACCGAAATTGCTATCCAAATTTTAATCCTCAAAAGGATTCGCTAAACCCACGACATAATTAGCGATCCTCGCCTAGCAGGAAGCGAGGGTCCAGACTATATTCTCAGTGTCCCGTGCAATGGCTCTAGAATGTTTCACTGTCTTGACACTCTGTCACTTTTGAAGGCGTAGGAACTCCAAGATGCAATGGACTAACTCATACCACCACTATGCATCATCACCTTATAAAACTAGGAATACGAGGAAGGAAAGTTGCAAAACTATTGATTTTGCCTCACTTAATAAAATCTTGACGAGGTTGGGGATGTGTTCCTCGATCTAATTGCCATCCAGCCAGCAATCAATAAGCTGACAAATTTCGCTGTCTATTTAACAGAAACGCATATACATTGACGAAATCTCTCGTCCCACCGAAGACCTGGGCAGAGCACAGGGCGAACATGTGGCGGACGACCAACGCCTGCGAGAGTTTCCATTCTCTCTTGAATGCTCAAAGCCCAACACATCACCCTAACATTTATGTGTAAAAAAATCTTAAATCTATCCTGACATTATTTGACCCTTTATTTGGAGTTATGAAACATAATTTTTTATTATGAATAGCATAAAATAGTTATCGCGAAATCCTCTTAAAATTGTTCTTACGGAATTTAAATACAATATGGCGGCACTCCAATCCCCTCTTAATAGTTAAGTGCGATGGTTCTGTGTCCACGCCATTTAAGGCCCTTCTGGAGGTTCCCCAGGGCTCCCACCTCGGGCCTGTACTCTTTAACACCTTTATGAACATCAGTAATGTTATTCACTCTAACTCCCCCATGTTTGCGGACGACCTAAATGTTTTCTACGTCATTTCCACAGCAGCTAATTACACCAACCTTTAACGTTCTTTTAACAACGTTTGTGATTGATGCATCATAAATGTTTTGAAAAGTGTCGACAGACAGTATAAAATATTTAGTTGTTAACATGTCTACGTCTATTAGTCCACAAAACCATTTATTCAACCATTCTGCTAGAGTAAACTCCTTGCTTGGATATACATTTCGATCAACTCTTCCTACACCCTTGTCATTTTATAAAAACTTTGGTTTGCTCCATTGGGTCAGTCATCTGGTCACCTCACCAGAAAAACTTGTCCAGCCAACCAAGTACAGCAAATATAAAGCTGATTCATCAGGATGCTTGGCATTCGACTTCGATACTCCTTCCGAACTACCATTGTCAACCAAGATATTTGCAAAGTTTGAAGAAAATTGTAAGAGCTGTTCTAGACGTCCGAGTGCATACATACATGCAAATATACCACAGAAGTATTTGAGTATATATAGGATATCTACAGTTCATTTGAATTTAGGGCTTTTGTTAATGAAACTGAGAAATAGGCATATGTCGGTTTGGCAATGATAAACGAATTTTAGTATTACAAAAGAATGAAACCTTATGAAATCAACATAACTTCCATACAGTGATGATATATTTATAAAACCTGTTAATTGTAAAGGTTAAAAGGTAGTTGTCCCAGTTATTGACACGATCGGAATTTATATTAAAATAATAAAGTGTTTTACTTTTTAAGAAGATAACATTTAAATTAGATTTTAGTGTGTTGATAGAGCAAGAGAATTATTAAACTTAATTCCCGTCTTTTAGTTAACAAAATAATAATAATTATTAATATTATTATTTATTGCATCAATTATCAGTTGCATCAATTAATTGCACTTAAGCTTTGTAATGTGGATCTGAGAAATTCTGAACAACTCAGCTTAAGGAACACCTAAATCTAATTTATCTCGATTAGTATTACAATTAATTCTTTCTTTGTCACTACAAAGTGACAGGTGAAAAACTAATAAATAAATTAATATTATGTTTATCTTTATGTACATTTTATCTGGATATATTTATAAATAAGCTAGATTTTAGGTACAACACTTGACCCTCTGGCGGAGAGAACAGATCACACAATTGATTAAAATAATAATTTTTTGTTAGCAAATACATTATAGTAAATGAGAAAAAAATAATAGCAACATGCAACAATCGATACAATGGCTATCCCAACTCCAGGCAATCTTAGGTGAAGTAAATGCACACTGTAATGCAGCAATGTAGACTCATATCGTTAACTGTGCTCTCGTCGGAGATTTAAGTTTGGGGGTCAAAGTCTGACTTAATACGTAGGTTCAATTACAAATTGCATTAGAACACTTTCACAAATCATAATATTTTATGATGTTATACACATATCTAATACAGCTCCCGGGAAAAAGGTTTGAAAAAAAAATGAAAAATGATCAAAATCTTAACAAACAAACCGATATTAACGTTTTAAACAAAAATTCAAATCAACAGTAAAACAATCAATGTCAAAAATTTTCATTTCCAAGATTTGATGAAGGTAGTTAAAAGTTAAAACCTTTAGTATTATGCACTTATGAATAGACTTCTCATCCAATGCATTTGGTTGGATACCGAAATTTGAAGGGTTCGAGTTTGCCGCTCCAGTGATGTTATTGCATAATCGATATTGTTATTATTCACCTGGATATACAGGTGCAAAAACACCTATCCTATTTTTATTGCTGCAAAAACACTTTATCATAAACATACCTAACCCTCAGTTTCATCGTTGGTTAAGAAGAGTGATAATACTGATTGACGTATCATGTCATGTTCGCAGCGGAAAGTCGAGCCACTGGAAATTGGTATCAATCACGACTATAATATGAGAAGTATATTTACGTTAGTGTATATAGCCAATTATTAAATTCACTATGGAGATAAATAAACAAATACATTTATACAAGGGATTGGAGTTAATTAATCCCCGAATTGGCTAACTTTTGTGAACTGTTACAGATAAAACTAAATTACTTTGTACAGTACATAATTATTATTTGTTAAATCAATTTTTGAAGGAGCTATCAGTTGTCTCGTCCCCTGTCACGAAGGGGGGGGGGGCATCCCACCAAGAGTCAGAAGACAATCTTAAACGTATAAGCAAGTAAGCACCTCTTCAAAAAACATAATATTAAAGATTACCTCTTAGTAGATTACATCATGAGGCAATCCTGACTTTAAATATAGAATAGAGACAAAATGACAGGAAATAAAACTTTCTTTAGTACTCATATGAATAAACCTCTAAATTGCTATAACTGAAATGTTATTCGACCTTTAGAGTTCGGATTTGTTGAATGTTACTCTGAATTCGACAACATTTAAAATGCTTAACGTGTGAAGTTTTCACAAAATTATTATTTTGTGAAGTTAAAACGATGACTATGTAAAGTTAATGTTAAAGCCAAGGAAGTTTTCTCTAACACGTTCCTGGGAGAATTCCCTTAGAGAAAGTCTT
Source organism: Neoaliturus tenellus (assembly GCA_030545055.2). Taxonomy (NCBI): domain Eukaryota; kingdom Metazoa; phylum Arthropoda; class Insecta; order Hemiptera; family Cicadellidae; genus Neoaliturus; species Neoaliturus tenellus. The sequence continues at coordinate 1,125,192 of CM061535.1, read as the reverse complement.
TGATAGAATATAATTTGGCCTCAGACACATCATACACAGTCATGCACAGCTTTGAATAAGAATTAAAAGAGGCATTGTTGTTGTCAGATATTATTGTTGTCGCGGTACATTATTGTTATGTATGTCTCAAACACGACTTCAAAAAGTCAAGTAAGTTCTTGCAATTTAAAGTTTCGTTCAAAAGACTATTTAAAAATCCCTATACTGATGGCATTTTTAATTATTTGTAATGATTAATTTTATCTTGGGTTTCAATTTATATCCGTAGTGGAGGATAGAGTCACAAGATCATCGATGCTCAAAAGGTTCAAAAGTCGATTATATAAAAGTATAAGGTTTCTGGTACATGGAATAAATATTGAGTAATGTTTGTTACAGTAATTTTATCCGCTAATCTTACCATGTTTCCACAAATAAATGGATGTTGGACAATGTTCTTGCCGTTTTCCAAAGTTGACATGTTTCCCTAATCTTGCCATGTTCCACAAGTTAGTGTATGCCCTTGATCTTGTCATATATCCACAAATGGATGAATGTCCCTAAACTGGCCATTTTTCCACAAGTTCATGTACTGATCTTGCCATGTTTTCACAAGTGTTCGTATATCCCTAAACTTGCCATATGTGTCATAAGATGATGTAAGCCCCTGATCTTGTCAAATTTCCACAATTTGAGGTATACGTTTATGACTTTGTCATGTTTCCACATTATGATGGTTTATTATGTTGAATTTGCTATGTACTCGAGCGTAAGGTTTGTGCCCCTGTTTTCCCCTGTTCCCAATGCAAAATTAGACGTAATATTCTTTCACATTAGAATGATTACGACATTAGACAAACTCTTTTGATAACCGTGTTTTTATTTTTCTAGTTGTTTTAAATCAACTCCCTCTTTGTTTAGCTCTTGAAATTACGCTTCTGCGCTTTAGCCTCCAAATCTGATGGGACCATTTTTAAGATGTGATATCCTTGTTACTACCTATAAACAATTTGTAAGTCTTGTTTCACTTGCATTACAAGTGGCAGCAATCCGTGTTAGTACTCAAGAGCTGTGTTTTGATTATAGGAACTTATCGAGTCGAAAAATCAATCAATCAATCATGGACTGAGATAGCGACGCCACTCGACCGCTCTTCAACTAATTCCAAATTGATGGATCATCGACGAATAATCGAATTTTTCAACAGATAAGCTACCTTCTCAGTCCGATCGCAGGATATTTATCTGTCAGTCGACGAGTCACAAGAGCTTCATGCAAATTAGTTTGATATGTTTCTACTTTTATAATAAAAGGTGATGATTTTTACAAATAACACATTAATCTGCTGAGAAAGGAAAAGATTCTTGTTTGAACCTGTGATATGATTCCGTACCAAACTGACGACACTCTATTATCTCATTGTCTATACCTTCCTTTGAAAAAAATCATAAACAAGGTGTCCAGCTTCAACCTATACAAACTTTTCTAGATTATTCAGCAAGCCAAAATAAACATAAAGTTTCATATAAACACATGTCCTAGAATGTTTCGTTAAGCCTCTATTGCCATTTTGTTTTTTACACTTAATAATTTTTATTTCTGTGACGGGTATTGAGTAGTTTGACATGTATCTTTAACACACCAATGTTCATTTTCAAGTAAAAAATTATTTTGTTCTGATTTGTATTTCAAAAATGGCATTTAAAAAAATCATTAAACTCAAATATCTCAAAAATGGTATATTTTAATGAAATTTTACAAAAGACAAAAAAGTTGACTAATTAAATTATCTACACAATTATGTGATGTTTATAATTATCTTACAACAAATAACGTATTTATTGTGAATTTTTGCAGAAAAACATTGATTTTGTAATAGGATAATTAATACAAATTTAGAATCTTTTAACAGAAAAATCGCAATAACTCCGTTATAATTTGTCTGATCTTTCGAAACTTGGTATTATTGCTTACATACTTTAACTTGGTAACTTTTTTAAAACTAGTAAAATTTTTATAAAATGTACCTTTTTCTGGTATTTAAGTTAAACACTTTTAAATGGCTGCCATTTAGAAAATAAAAATTAAAAAAAATCCTGAAAATGATCATTGGTGCACTGTAATAAAGGCATATGCCAAATACGAATTCAATCGAAGAATTGGGCAAGAAGCATGCTAATAAGCTGCTTAGCCTCCAGCACCTGAGAGTCGGATGGGTGGGTTGCAGGCTCAAACGGAGGGTGATCGTGCAGAGATGTTTCCGGTGTCTCGCATTCTGTCACTCCTCCCGTACCTGCAAAGGGCTCGACCGAAGTGCCAACTGCCTTCGGTGTGGAGACCAAGGCCACAAGAAGAGAGACTGCACCACGATTCTCTCCTGCTTACTCTGCAAGGAGACAGGATCCGCTGGGAATGCTCATGGTCACTAACCCGGTTTTGGTCAGTGCAGTGTTTTTTGAACCGCTCTCGAACAGGCAAGAGGCAGAGGCCAGTAATCCGCGTCCTCCAGGCCAACCTTCAGAGATCCTGGGGGCTGATAATCCTCTAAATCAGCTCGCCGAGAAACCGGTGCAGACGAACTTCTGATTAGTGAACAGTATCAGGACAGCGACTCAATCTTGTGGATTCCAGACAGTCTCAGTACTGCTGCCTTCTGGGCGCGCAACTCACAGGAAGTTTTAATGCGGAGTCAAGGACGCTGCCGAGGATTCGTCTAGACTAGGGGTAGGGATGTAACTCTCTTCAGTTGCTACCTCATTCCAAACGAGGCCATTCAAGACTTCCGTGACAAGATCGATAGTCTCCGGGTTCGTCGTCCTCAACTAGGTCGACACGCCTACTTCTCGGCGCCCCGGGTAGAGTGGCACAATCCCTGACATAACCTTCACGTCTAGGTCGCCTCTGTCGAGGATCTCTAGCTGGAGGGTGTTGGAAGATTACACGGGTAGTGACCACCAGTATATTGTTTTTGATATTCATGTCATAGACCGTAGAGTTTCCGCATCTCAGGAAGGGGCAGGCCGAAGTTCACCGAAGTCATATCTCGGGGAGCGCATGATAATCCTGGCGAGGCTGGCGCCGAGGCATTGGTAACATCCACAATGGAGCTTATTGTCTCTGCCTGCGACCGGTCTATACCGGGAAGGAAACTCTGTCGTGACAAATAAACCGTCTAATGGTGGAGTGAAGAGATTGCGGAACTCAGAAGAACATGCCCTTAGAGCCAAACGTGCCACCACTAGAGCGAGAATTCCACAGACAGAGTTCTTAAGTTGGTGGCCTCCAAAGCTACAGAAAGTCTGTCAGCCGGACCATCAACAGGAGAAAGGTGAACCGGTGGAGGAAACTATTGGACGATGTAGATTCCGATCCATGGGGTATAGGTTACTAAGTCGTGGCACAGAAACTCGGGCCAGAGGCCCAACCGACCTCGGCCACGGTCCAGAAACTCGTGGCTCCTTCCATCATGGAGGGCGCCACAATGGAGAGGATCGTCGCTGCCCTGTTTCCTGTACATCCACAGCGACTGCTTGTTGACTTCGAACGGGTGTAGGACGTTCCACTCTTTACCATTGTAAAGAGGACGGAGTTGGAAACCTCCTTTCTCACACTGAAGAGCAACAAGGAGAGGAAAGGCGATTTATCAGACACAAGGCGAGATCGGCAAGGTTGCTGCAAGATCCGAAGAGCGCGCCCGAACCTTCCAGCAGTGGCAATACAGCTGGGAGCATGACACCCGAGGTCGATGGACTGCGCGACTCATCGAGCATGTGTGGGTGGAAAGGTGGCATGGCGGGGTGGACTACTACCCCTCACAGTTCCTGACTGGTCACGAATATTTCAAGTCGTACCTGAAGCGGATGGGCAAGACTGGTTCATCGGATTGCACCTACTGCCCGGGCGTTCCGGAGACGCTGGACATATCCTCTTTGGCTTTCCGCGTTGTGAAAGGCCCCGCCCGGAGGCCACAAGGAAACTCGGTGTTTTTCGGTGGACACAGTCTGCCAAACGAGGAATTATGGAGGATGGTGGCAACTGGGATTGTTCATCACAGTTCGTGTGGGGCATTGTCTTAGAAAAGAAAACCGATCTGGGCCGTGATGTAGCCCAGATCCCTTGACCGAGTGGCTGGATAAGAAGCGAGCCCCACAGGCGTAAGCCAAATTTAGGTCTAGCCTGACGTAACGTGATAAACAATTCCAGATTAGAATCCTTAAGAGTACATGAGGTTTTATAGTTTCTAACCCCCTTTTTTATTGAAGTCCTACACAGGTTACGTGCGTAATTGTTTTTCCTTGCCTCACCATAAAAAAATGAACTCAATACATCTACCCGTTACGAAAATAAAAATTATCAAGTGCAAAAAATAAAATGGTTGCTAGCAACTTAATGAAGCATTTTTGGACATATTTGTAGATGAAACCTATTTTTTATTTTTCTTGTTGAATAACTTGTGAAAGTTTTTAAAGGTTGAAGTTGGACACCCTGTATACAGCCAAATCTACTGTTTTAAATGTACATTTTCATATATTTATAAAATGTTATAAATAAATCTAATTTTAAACAATTTAATACTTATTTATTTATTAAAAATTGATGGTAAAATCATTTTTAACAGTACCAAAACAGAACAAAAGTTGTTAACAAATGGTTCAGTGTGATGGGTGTAGTGTAGGTGTAGTGTGTGATAGGTGTGATAGTTTAATGTAGGATCACCTACTTTAAAGTGATTTTACACGTTAAATTGTCTTTCTTTTTTACATTATCACTATTGTTTACAAACCTATTGAAAAGTGAATAACTAGGCCTTTACATTACATTATTACTAGATTGCTTTTTATGGATAAAAAAAAATTCCAACAAATTTTCAAACCGTTACAGTAGTATATTTTGGCCGTATACAGGGTTTCCAGCTTCAACTTCTACAAACTTTACCTGTTCAACCTCTCTGGAGCTTATGCTACCATTTAACCTACCATATCTGCTAACCATGTTATGGTTATGCTCTATGCCTGTTTTGTAGGGTTCATATAGATCTCTGCTTAACTTTTTAAAGCTATAAGAACTTGCTATAAGCTCTTACTGTGACAAAAACGGCATAGACTTGAAATCGGTGGCCGAGAAAATTAGAAATAAAGGGCTTACATTAGAAAATATTTGTCTAATGCAAACTGCCATCATTTACCTTCCATCTGTAATTCGTAACTTTCAATGCAGCAAACCATGCACCTCATATGGTTATTTTTTTTTTTAGATTTTTGGGAAGACTTAGTAAAATTAAACATTGGCAATTAGTATTAGTAATATGTAACACCTCTACTCTTCAAAAATTTTACGAAACTTTTATAGGTTTTTTTTATTCTCATCTATGATGATTATTTCATTTTTCTTAAATGTTTTACAAAGATTCCGGTATATTTGTTGAAGTTTTCGCTAACCCTAATTGACTACATAATTTTACAAACAAACTGATATTTACGTTTGTTTCAAAATTAAATCTATACTTATTTAATAGGGTTTTTTGTCTTGAGAACTTCTCCTACAATATTCAACCGATTTTCAAGTTTTTGGTGTCGTTAGATAGGGCTTGGTCTGTAGTTGTTTCCGCAAATAACTGGTGAGAATCGGACTGAAAATAAAGGCGCTAACCACCATTGAAATCTCAAAATTTCCCATTAAAATAACATTGGAATTGAATAAAGCATTTTAAACATCTATTAATAATCAGCCTTAAATATGTTTAGTTATTTGTGATTACAGATATTCTCATTATTATATTGGTCGGATGTCATTGATTTAGATTAAAAGTTTGTATGGTATTAAAATAAATTGCTCCATTTCTAGCAACACGTATACTAGTTCTATAAAATGGGTTATCGATTAAATTAGTAACAAGGTTACTTGAAAAACAATCTTTTTATTATAAATGGCAGTAGAGCTTACGGTTTTGCAGATGGGATACCACTCGAGGCGTAGGCTTAAGGCCTAACAAGTGGTGGAGCGCATAATTTATAATAAAAAAATTGCTTTTTAACCATCAACTTTTCCACTCATTAATTTTATGAAATGCACTGCAATAACATTAAACTGAAAATATATAATAGTTAGGTTTATATTAATTGTATTTTAAGAAAAGTTTCTACTGTACTTTATCTGCCATAGAATGTTCTGGCAAGCTAATGCAATATAAAGCTCGATTGTTCTGCGTTTTTTTTAATACAAAAATTAAACTCACATTAAAAAAGAAGTTTGATCTAACCTTCTCTCTAATTTTAGCTCTACTTTAAAAATTACATCAAAATACTCATTGTTAAAATACTCATTGTTAAATATCATTGTTAAAAAGTTATGGAAGATTTTCATTTGTCACGTTACCTTGCTACAAAAAAATCTTCATAACAAGTTAAATAGCCCATTTTAAAAGTAATCTTATTTACCAAGATCAAAAATATTTTGCAAATTGTAAAACCGATTTCAAAAACAACATATTGTATGCCCAATATAAATGATAATTTTCTTAACATTAATAAAGAGGTGACACTCAATTAAACTACCAATACGTATAAAGATAGACAAATCAGTAAGTGGTAACTCATGTAAAATTAGGCTGATATTATAACAGATTGTGACATATAAATAAATGTTGACTGGTGATAAGTAATCAGTTATCAATTATCAGCGCATTACGAGAGAGTGGCAATGAAGTGTGACATGTGTCAACCTCTTTGACAGCTTGTACAACTTGAAACCCCCAAATATCTCCTTCTGCCTTCTACTGTCCGTTCCCGATCATTTTGGCTCATCGATGTCGCCCTGGAGAACATTGCGAGAGAGTGTTAATGAAGTGTGGCAAGTTTCAACCTCTTTGACAGCTTGTACAACTTGAAACCCCCAAATATCTCCTTCTGCCTTCTACTGTCCGTTCCCGTTCTTTTTGGCTCATCGATGTCGCCCTGGAGAACATTGCGAGAGAGTGTTAATGAAGTGTGGCAAGTTTCAACCTCTTTGACAGCTTGTACAACTTGAAACCCCCAAATATCTCCTTCTGCCTTCTACTGTCCGTTCCCGATCTTCTTGGCTCATCGATGTCGCCCTGAAGAACATTGCGAGAGAGTGTTAATGAAGTGTGGCAAGTTTCAACCTCTTTGACAGCTTGTACAACTTGAAACCCCCAAATATCTCCTTCTGCCTTCTACTGTCCGTTCCCGATCTTTTTGGCTCATCGATTTCACCCTGTAGGACGATACGGAAGAGTGACAATGAAGTGTGATATGTGTCAACCTCTCTGATAGCTTGTACAACTCGAAACCCCCGAACCTCTTCCTGTGCCTTCTACTGTCCGTTCCCGATCTGTTTGGCTAAGCGATGACGCAATACCGAAGACAATAAAGTTTACATGTAGCCTAATAAACTCTTTGAGAGCTTTTGTAACATGAAACCAACCTCATGTCCCAAAGGAGACATTTTATTTGCATTCTATGAGTATTTTAATCCACTAAAATAACTTTAAATTAAATGTTAAATCATGGACTGCATATTAAATTATTTGCTGAATCAGCTGTTCTTTAAAAACTTTGTATACGTTTGTTTATTTATTGTTTTGTTTACCTTGGAGATATTGATTTGTGCTTCTTTGCTTTGATTTTTGTAAAATGAAATAATTTTGTTTTCTTTTTTGTAAGAATTAAAAGTGAATTTCGTTTTCATGTACAGAAGCTCAAGTGTTTATTATTTTATTCAGATAGATTTAGACTAGATTTTCTAACATGGCGACCAAAATGACAGGACAAGAAAACCTTGAGCTAATTAAAGCAAATAAACAGAGAGCTGCCCAAAGAACTGCCTTTTCACTTCTCTACAATAAGGTTAAAGAGAAAATAGATTGTGAAGCTAGGGACTTGAGTGAAATAGAGGGAAATATGAAACTTTTACAGATGAAAATTGATCAATTAGCTGTACTAAATAAAAAAGTAATGGAGAAGCTACTTGAAGCGGATTGTCCAGAAGACCAGCTCAGTGAGGACCTCTTGGGATGTGATGAGTATCTTAACAAGTTCTTTACAATTAAGGCTAAATTTGACAATCTGATAAAATTAAATGAAGAACTTTGTAGCCGTAGTAGTAAAAGTTCCAAATGTACCTTAGTGAATCCTTGTAAAGCTAATATCAAACTACCTAAAATTGAATTTGTAAAATTTGACGGTGATTTGAAACGTTGGTTGCATTTTTGGAGCCAATTTAAGAAAATTCATGAAGATACTAACCTAAGTAATGAGGATAAGTTTCAATTTCTAATACAAGCTACAGAACCTAAATCTAGGGCTAGAGATATTGTTAACAGCTTCCCACCAATAGACGAAAACTATCCAAAAGTCATTGAATGCCTAAAATCCAGGTTTGGTAGGGATGATTTACAAACAGAAATTTATGTAAGGGAACTTTTGAAAATTACTTTTCAAAATTTTTCCGAGAAACTCCCAATCTCTAAACTCTATGACAAGATCGAAACACAACGTAGGGCTCTAGATACTCTTGGAGTAACAACAGACAAGTGTGCAGCTCTACTGTACCCTTTAGTTGAGTCATGCCTCTCTGAGGAGCTCCTTAGAGCATGGCAAAGATCTCTTAATCGTTCTGAGGATAAACCACTTGATCTTAAAACTAAGTTAGATTCCCTAGTTTTGTTCCTGAAAGATGAAGTTGATTCAGAAGAACGAATCAAATTAGCAGTAAGTGGATTTGATTCTAGCAACTTTGGAAACAAAAACCAGGTTAAATCAGGTAAGAATATCAGTCAGAGTAATGGTAGAAAACAAAATAATTTAACGATCAAAAATCATGATACAAGAGTTCAATCAGCAACTGACTTAGTAGATGTAGAGTCAAAAACATCTCAAAATTGTGTATTTTGTGATGGATCTCACAATAGTGAGAATTGTTTTAAAGCCAGAAAGTTTTCTTATGACGAGAAGGTAAATGTACTTAAGAGCAAGGGATTTTGTTATTTGTGTTTAAAACCTAAACATGTAGCAAAAAATTGCAAGTCGAAGTTGAACTGTATTATTTGTGGTAGACGACATGTTCCTTTAATGTGCGATAAAATTTCGTCCACTAAATCAAATGAGAGTCATAACCAAACTTCTGAACCCCAAACTGAAAACTCGCTGTCAGCTAATACAAGGTCAGAGGTTTTGTTACAGACCTTAAATGTTGTTATAAGAAGTGCTTGTGGTCATAAAACAAAGAATGTCCGAGCGCTGATTGACACAGGATCGCAGAGGTCGTACATTACAAAAAGTCTTGCACATGAGATGAATTACGAACTTTTGCGAAAAGAGAAATTGCAGCATTGTCTATTTGGTGGAGTTAGTTGTGAGGTAGAAGAGCACAAGTGTTATCGTGTCAGACTACTAAACCCAGATACGAACTACGCCTGTAATTTTGAAGTTTTGGACAAAGAAAAGATTTGTAATTCCTTACCTGTTTCAGGAGTAGGAGAATGGATAAAAGAATTAAAGCAGTTAGGAGTTAACATATCTGACACTGTAACAGGTCCTATTGACATCCTGATAGGAGCTGACGTAGCTGGAAAATTGTTAATGGACCATCGAATCATGCTAAGTTCTGGACTTGTTGCGGTACAAACCTTACTTGGTTGGACCATTTTGGGGAAGACTCCAACTAAAGAAACTGCTACCCAAGACAATGATCTTTCAAACATTGTGATCACACAAACAATGTTACTGAAGGATAAGCCAATTACACAGTTGTGGGAACTAGACATAATTGGAATTGAGGATCCAAATATGCGGAAGAGCAGAGTGGAAGAGGAATCAGAAGCAACTGATTTTTTCAACAAATCTGTCCACATTAACAGCGATGGTCGTTATGAAGTACCACTACTTTGGAAAGAAGGTCATCCACCTTTACCATCAAATGTTAACATCGCAACTAAGAGACTGGAATCAACAAAAAAGAAGTTACAGGAAAAGAACACTTTTGATGTTTATGACAGGGTATTCAAGGAATGGGAGCATGAAGAAATCATAGAAGAAGTCCCATATACTTCTGATTTTGGTAAGTGTGGACACTATTTACCTCATCGGCCAGTTTACAAAGAAAATAGCACCACAAAGGTAAGGCCTGTTTTTGATGCTTCGGCTAGGGAATATAATCAACCATCTTTAAATGATTGTTTGAGCAAAGGTGCAAACTTAATCGACTTAATCCCCTCTATTTTGTTACGTTTTAGATTAAATGAGATAGGTGTTATTTCTGATATTAAAAAGGCTTTTTTGCAAATCAGTTTGTGTGAATCAGATAGGGACTTCCTAAGATTTTTGTGGTTTGATAAGGATGGAAACATGAAAATTTATCGTCACAAAAGAGTAGTGTTTGGTGTAACCTGTAGCCCTTTTCTGTTAGCAGCCACAATTAACTATCATTTAAAGTCAGCAATGAATGGAACAAACTATTTTAAGCCATATGTTGAACAACTTATGCAGAGTTTTTATGTAGATAACTGTGTAACCAGTGTAACTTCAGAATGTGAGCTGAATAACTTTATTGACCAATCTTCTAGAATATTTCTTGATGGGAAATTTGAACTTCGAGGGTGGGAGTTTACAGACAAAAACCTCCCTTCATCTACTCCACCTGTCACAGTATTAGGTATGTTATGGGACAAAAGAGAAGACATGCTTAAACTCAATGTCGAAACCCTTAAATCTGTTGATTTAAAAGTAGTAACTAAGCGTAAAATACTTTCCGTTACTGACAAAGTTTATGATGTACTTGGAATTTCTTCACCTGTAACCCTTTTCCCCAAAATTCTGTTACAAAAAACTTGGTCTATGAAACTAAACTGGGATCAAGAAGTTACAGATGACATAAAATGTAATTTTCTCAAATGGGCCAGGGAATTGATCTATTTATCCGAAATCCGTGTTCCTCGATTTCTGTTAGGAGATAAAAGATCTTGGAGTTTACACATATTTAGTGATGCTAGTAAACATGCTTATGCTTCTGTAGTGTTTTTGAGGGCTGCAACGGGAGACTCAATCACTCTACATTTTATAGCAGCTAAATCACGAGTAGCACCGGTCAAAGACTTATCAATCCCTCGTTTAGAACTGCTGGCAGCAACCATTGGAGCCAGACTTGGAAAATCTGTTAAAGATAACCTTAACATCCCTGATACGGAGACACATTTTTGGAGTGACTCGACGACCGTTATATCTTGGATTAAAAGAGAAGATAATTGGGCTACGTTTGTTTGGAACAGATGCCAAGAAATTCGAACATTAACTTGCAAAGACTCCTGGAGATACGTACCTGGACCTCTCAACCCAGCTGATTTAGCCAGTAGGGGATGTTCAGCTAAGGAACTAGTTGATTGTAAATGGTGGGAGGGTCCTCATTGGTTAAAGTTGTCCCCTGAAGAATGGCCAAAAGGTAACTTTATTTGTAACGAAGAGGACATTCAGAAGGAAAAGAGAAAAGGAATAGTAGCAGTATGTACAAATGTGGAAGATGACTCGAACTGGTATTATAAATACTTCAGTAGTTTTGAGAAGATTGTAAGAATGATTGGATGGATTAACCGATTTTCTAATAATTGCCGAACAAAAGAAAAGATTAGTGGTCCTCTTACAGTGGAAGAAATCGAAAAGGCGGAGATCAATGTTTTGAAACTTGTTCAGCAAGAGAGTTTTTGTGGAATTAAAGATCACAAACTTGCCACGTTATGTCCTTTCGAAGACCAAACATCCTGTGGTCAAAATGTTGGTCTACTCAAAACATGTCAAGGCTTGTCACGTTGGAGTTCAATGTTTGTTAAGTATTATTCGTGAAAATTTTTGGATTTTGAATGGAAGAAAAACTTTGAAATCTGTGATCTCGACATGTGTTAAATGCAAAAGATACCAAAAGAATCATTTTAAGACTGGACCTGTAGGTCTACCAGAAGACAGAGTGGCGGACACTGCAGTGTTCCAAACTAGTGGTGTAGATTTTGCTGGACCTGTTTATTTACAAGATGGACGGAAAGCTTGGATCTGTTTGTTCACTTGTGCCATGTATCGAGCAGTTCATCTTGAATTAGTTTCAAGTTTATCGACAAACGAATTCATACAAGCTCTCAGGCGCTTTATTGCAAGAAGAGGTAGACCCTCAATAATATACAGTGATAACGGTACTAATTTTGTTGGCACAAATAATTCTTTACAACAAATTGACTGGAAAGAAATCGATGAGTACAGTACCGTCCAAAGAATTAAATGGAAGTTCAACCCTCCGGCTGCACCGTGGTGGGGCGGTTGGTGGGAAAGATTGATAGGTATGATGAAGCAACTTCTTCGGAGATGTCTTGGTAATGCAAGTCTAAGATATGAAGAATTACACACTGTGTTATGTGACTGTGAATCAGTTTTAAATTCACGACCAATTACATATATTTCAAATGATGCAAATGACTTAATACCTTTGACACCTGCTATGTTTTTAACGTATAGAACAGAAACTAAAACACCTGATTTGGACAAGATTGATCAATGTGAACTAGACCGCAGAGTACGTTATCGCCAAAAACTAAGAGAAGATCTTAGAAAGAGGTTTCGCAGTGAGTATTTGGGACATCTAGTTTTGAAATCAAAAGACTCAACTAGAAGTTTGGACGTTGGAGAAGTAGTTATTATTGGACTGGATGACAAGAGACGCGTAAATTGGCCATTGGCAATAGTAGAAGAACTTATTCCAGGTAAAGATGGCAAAGTTCGTCTTGCTAAGCTCAGAACCAATTCTGGGATAATATTGAGGCCTGTTCAAAAAATATACCCTCTTGAAATAAGAAGTTGTAATGAAAAAGAAGCTCTCCAACGCAAAACAGAGAAGTTAAGCAAACCCAAGGAAAAAAGTATGACATGTAATAATAAAAGGCCATGTGTCTCAAGAAGTGGGCGCTTGATAAAAAAACCATCAAGATTCACTTAAATTTTAGAGCCTATGAAAAATTATGTTGAGGCACCTGTACCCATTCGTGCCTCAAGGTGGGAGAATGTTAAATCATGGACTGCATATTAAATTATTTGCTGAATCAGCTTGTAGTATACTTAATCAGCAACTCAATCAGCTGATATTAATTTAAATTGGCTTTCTTACCTTGTTTGTTTACATTTCTCTGTTAACAATTTCAAGTTGATAACTAATACAGTATTTATTCAAAATGTCTTCTTATTTTATATAATTACCAATACAGATACTACAAATGGCGCAGTCCAATAACCGAACCAATGATTTACGGATAGATGCTTTTGATGGTAACTCTGAGGATTGGACCTACTGGCATGAACGTTTTAAAATAGCATTGCGGAACAGAGGAATCAAGAATGAAGATACAAAACGAGACCTATTACTAGGTAACCTTGGCCCTCAGCCATTCAAGCTCGTTTTCGACCACGCACGACCTGCTCCCGTCAGTAATCTTCATTTCACAGAAATTATTGACATACTGAAGAAATACTACACAAAAGTGTCTGCACCGCTGTCACAACGGGTTGTCTTTGCTCGCCGTTTCAGACAAGAAGGCGAAACTGTGAGTCACTTCGAGCTTGCCTTGCGCGAGATTGCAGGACTCTGCGACTTTGGCGACAACTTGAATGAAAGGTTAAGAGATCAATTTATTCTGGGCATCAACAATGATCGCTGGCAACTTGAACTTTTACGCTTACATGCTACGGCAGATACTACATTGGAACAAGTCACAATCACTGCAACGTTGTTGGAAAATGTTGACAGTCAACAATTACAATTCCGTGATACACACACAACTGTCAACAGAATTAACAACAGTAACAAGCAGAGTACTGTAGAAGCTACTCCATCGAAACAAGATGCAAGAAGAAACACTACAAAAGGAAACGTATTACATCTTAACAAAACTACTGACTGCATTCGGTGTGGCTACAAGAAACATGAACAAGGAACGAACTGCCCAGCTCTCAACGCTACTTGTAAAGCATGTGGAGGAATGAATCACTTTGCACGAGCATGTCTTAAAGTGGGTAATGCGGTCATTAATAAAGGTAAGCGACTTAATATGATGCAAAATAGACCCGCATCAAGAAACTCTAGTGTTAAGTCTTTTTCCGATACAGATCAAATACAAATGATAAATAAAGGTTCAAAGGTTATGCTTTCAGTCAAGTTAAACAAGCATACGGTTTCAATGTTGTACGACCCGGGTGCAGCATTCAGTATCATTAGTAAACATTTATGGGAGAAAATAGGATCACCTAAACTGTTTCCCGCTGAAAACCTAAGTGCATACACAGGTATACCAATTAAGACTTTGGGGAAAACGCATATTTCTGTTGAAGCTTTTGGTTCCGAACGTAAGCTACCGGTAATCGTTGTTAAGAAAAACGACATTCCATTATTCGGTCTAGACTGGGTCCTTGATTTTAACTTACCACTGCCACCCGGGGCTAAAATATATACATTGTCCAAGCAGGAAACAAAGAAAGTGACTGAACAAACTGTACATGACATTGTTAAAGATTTCCCAGAGGTTTTCAGTCCTTCTTTAGGCACAATCAAAAACCACAAAGTATCTTTTCACATGGCTTCAGATGCAGTTCCTGTAGTTTCAAAACCACGCCCAGTCCCTTTTGCTTTACGGGAATCTGTGGAAAATGAAATTAAACGACTAGTAGATAGTGGAATTTTAGAACCAGTTGATGCTAGAATAGAGCCTATAACTTGGGCTTCGCCCATTGTAATAGTAGTGAAATCGTCTGGAGCTATCCGCATATGCGCGGATTTCAAAAATACCATTAACAAGCATATGCTCCCTGATAAGTACCCTATGCCCACATTCGAGGAAATCACCTCAAAGCTTACAGGAGGCCAGGAGTTCTCTGTCATAGATCTCAAAGATGCATATCTGCAAATGGAGGTCGAATCATCAGTACAACAGTACCTGATTATTTCTACACACAAAGGATTTTTTAAGTATAAACGCTTACCCTTCGGAATCAAAATTGCTACCGGGGTTTTCCAGTGCAAGATGGACCAAGTACTGGCTGGCTTGCAAGGAGTCGCTTGTCTCCTGGACGACGTTATAGTCACTGCCCCAACGAGAGAGGAACATATAATACGTGTCAAAGAAGTGCTGAGGCGTTTTCAAGAATCTGGGATCCGTGTTCAAACGTCAAAATGTAAATGGTTTCAAGATTCCGTTAACTATTTAGGTCACAGAATCGATAGTGCTGGTATACACCCAACCACAGAACATCTAGAAGCGGTGAAAAACATGCCATCACCGAAAAATGTGAAAGAGTTAAGATCGTTTCTTGGGTCGATCAACTATTACAGCAAGTTTGTTCCCCATTTACAGAGTCTGTGTGTTCCATTACACAAACTACTAAAGAAAGGAGTGAAATGGCATTGGAGTGAAAAACATGAACAAGTAGCAACGCAATTGAGGCATCTCCTGACTACAACAGACACCCTGGCTCACTATGACGAATCGCTACCTCTGATCCTCGCAACTGATGCGAGTGAAGTTGGTGTCGGAGCTGCTCTTTTCCAAAAATATCCTAATGGGACTGAGAAACCTTTAGCATTTGCATCAAGACGCCTCGATCAAGCTGAGTGCCGATACAGTGTGATAGAAAAGGAAGCACTAGGTCTGGTTTTTGGAGTCTCTCGTTTTGAACAGTATCTTTATGGAAGACATTTTGAAGTTCGCACGGATCATAAAGCTCTGGTTAAAGTCTTTGGTGAACATGATTCAATTCCAAAAGTAATATCAAATCGTATCGCTAGATGGGCATTAACACTAAGTGCCTATGACTATTCGATCAACTACCAACAAGGTAAAGACAACAAAACAGCAGATCTGTTATCAAGATTCCCCTTGCAATCAACGACCAAATCTACAGAAGAAGACCAGGGTGGCAGCAACAAAGCACATCTTTTCCATTTACGTTCACAGGACTTACCCATGTCTACAAAAAGTTTGCAAGAAGCGACCAAAACTGATCCTACACTTTCTAAAGTGGTTAACTATTTGAAAAGTGGTTGTTGGCCTCTAGACAAAAATCAGGACGTAAATCTTCAACCTTACTACAACAAACGTGAAGAACTTTCTTTTGAAAATGGAGTTTTACTTTGGTTTGGAAGATTAGTCATACCTGCAAAACTTAGACCAAGAGTGATGGAAATACTACACGAAGGACATCCAGGCATTGTAGCCATGAAAGGGAAAGCGCGCTTCCAGGTCTGGTGGCCTAAACTAGACAAGGACTTAGAAGAACACACTAAACATTGCGTTGGGTGTCAAGAAAATAGAAGCAAAGACCCTGAGTAGTGTCAAATTGTTGGTGCTGGCTCAGTTCAAGGTCACCTGAGGGATGACGTCATCGAGGTCAATGACCTCACCGATGACGTCATCGATGACGTCATCGATTGCGTCATCGATGACGTCATCACTAATGACGTCATTTCTATGACGTCACACCCATGACGTCACAGAAATGACGTGCTGATGACGTTATCACCCCTTACGTCATCAAAATGACGTCACCGACGCCACTGAGGTCAAGGTCACGCCGAAACTTAAAATTTTTTGGCACTTTTGCCGTTTCTCGCACTACGCTCCGAGTTTCAGTCAGAGTCCCCGTGACCTTGACCACTTGGAGCGAATTTTCGACGAGAAACGGCAAAAGTGCCAAATTAAACTCGAGTTTCTGACATGACCCTGCCTAAATGGGCAATCGGTTATCCCTCAGGTGACCTTGAACCAGCACAACACCAACAATTTGATATTACTGCGACCTTGAAAACCTAACAACGGAGCGCCGACACCGATGCGCACCCACGACAGCCACCGAGTGACTGACTGTCAGGCTCTGTGTACTCTAGGTATATGGGGAAGTGGAGGGGGAAATCTCAAGGTCATCCAAATGGAGTTTTAAAAAAGTTGAAGAGTAGAAAGACTACTCTTGTGCTTCCTGGGCGACCTCATCAATTTCTAACGGATCTGTAAACCAATCCGATCTGTAGCGGCAGGAGTCCAGAAAACAGGTGCACCACCCATCAGGTTGTCCGTAGCATTTCCGACAATTGGTAAGATTGGAGAAGTGAAATTTAATACACCGCTGCGGACAACAAGTATAAAAGTATTTGGATTTGTAGATTTTGAAAGTTTGTAGTACCGGTGGTGGCAGCTGTTGGTTCTTGCATCTACACCTGCAACATCCGAAGCATTCACATTGCCGGCAGGCCAGCCCATCCACTTGCCACTTTGGTAAGAGGAAACACTTATCCTCACAGCAATAGGTTGTCCCCGTCTCTTCCTCCCAACGCTTCTTTGCACAATATGTGACGCCTTGTATCTCCAAACACCTATGCTCGCAACATGAGATGCGCTTACTTTCCATAGCTGATGTTGCTTTGACGAGGGAGCACGATGAAGTGATGCTGTGGTCAGTGGGAATGGGGTTTATATAAACTAAGGTGGGTGGAGGGGGAAAGGTCAAGGTCATCCAAATGGAGTTTTAAAAAAAGAAAAGAGTAGAAAGACTACTCTTGTGTATCTATAGCGATTTCATTCATAGTGAGTGCTTCTGTATGCCAAGTTGATCTGTACTGACAGGCTCCTAAATAATGTTTGCAAAAACCTGCAAAATGATTGTTGCACAATTTGCAGCCAGTTAGCTGTTTTAGTGTGAATTCAATGCAACGTTCAGGGCAACAAGTGTACTTATGCCCTCTCATCTGGTACACATGGAATGTCTTCAACTCCGGTTTCGGCTTCTTCCAAGACTTGCACTTACACATGCATTGACCAAAAGCTTCACATTTTCTACATGCCAGGCCATCCGCAACATCAATGTCATTTGGCCATGAAAAACATTTCTGTTCGCAACAGTAGTTGAGATGACTCTCCATGTTGCTGTGGTGAAGGTGCGCGATGAAATGATGCTGCAGTCATTGAGAGTGCACCTTAAATAAACTCAGTGGAGGGGGAAAGGTCAAGGCCATCCAAACGGAGTTTTAAAAAAGATAACTAGTCGTCCTCCTCCTCCTCGTCCGTTGTACTTAGAGAGCTGTCAGACGAAGAGCCCCGTGCAGGTGCTCCCCAGATGAAAAACAAATCAATTTTAAAACGAAGACCAGGATCTTGCATAATCAATTCCTTTAATTTGTCACATACTAAGTCCACCTTGTGTAAGGTGTCAACAACAAGCTTCCAATTCGTTGGCTCAATATAACTTGTAGTAGAGTCTGCCTCGCTGATAACCACATCCTCCGGCCGTATTGGAGTGTAAAGATGTGTAAAGTTCTTCGGCTGTAGCTGAGGTTCAGGCTGGCTGGAAGTGGAAGGTTGAGTGTGGACCCCTGTCGCATCGAAATCCATAGTCATTCTACATTCAATGTTGGGGTTTTCGTTTAATACATACACAAATTTCTCATGCAACATATCCACTTCTGCCGAGTCTTGCAGATGAACATTCCAGGAAAATGGCCATTCTTCATCCGTAGTGGAGTCAACTCGAGAAAGAGTGCTGTCCGCCATGATAGCTAAGCAAGGAATGATGTGAGCTACAGACTGTGGGAACAGTATTGAAATGTAGAGGGGGTAAACCAAAAGTATGTGGAGGGGGAATCTTCAAGGTCATCCAATTTGAGTTTTAAAAAAGGAAATAGTGAAGGGGGAATTTTCAAGGTCATCCAATTCGGGTTTTAAAAAAGGAATGAAGGTTACTCCTCTTCAGCCTCGTCATCCACGTTGTCTCCCACATCTTCATCAACGTCAGACTCACCGTAAGGATAGATTGGTGACATAGGTGAATATTGTGGAGAATGTTGACCGTTGTTGTCGTCCCCTTGCATTCTAACTTGGGACCAATCATATTGTAAATTCATTTGAATTATCATCCCTGGGTTGTCCCGCAGTATTTCTTTCATTCGTTCACAAATGGTTTCCAAATAGTGAACACTGTCGATGGAAAGTGTCCAACCTGTACTCGTTTCAACATCAGTAGTTGAGTCAGCTTGGCTGATGGTGTTGTTGTCTGCCATGGTTGCTTGTCGGACAAGGAATGACGGTTGATGTGATGCGCATGCAGGAACATGGCGAAGTGGTGGGAGGCTTGGCGGAGTAGTGGGGGAAGTTTCAAGGTCATCCAAACGGAGTTTTAAAAAAAAGGAAAACTTACAAAGTAACATTGAAACCTTCCAATTGATGGTGGCGGGCATTTTCTTCCGCAACCTTGCCGACACATGTGACTATGCCATACAGTATGAAAAGTACAACCATAATAAGGCCGAACAATAAAAGATAGCCGTTGACTATCATGATATTTTCAGAGTGGATCTGTTTTCTTCTTATCGCCCTCTCCTGCATTCTCTTTTCCAACTCGTGGACGAAGTCACAACATGCGTGAGGACATCTTTCATCTGTTGGTAGGTTTGCCATTGTTGATGTTGTCGGTGTGGCTGTTGAAGATGGAATGAGGTTTCCAATTACGATGTGGCATGTACATCAATAGTCAAGTGGTGGGGGTAGGAAAGCAGTGGAGGGGGAAGTTTCAAGGTCATCCGAATTGTGTTTTAAAAAACCTATCTTGTTACTGAGCTTATATGTCAGTAACAAGATAGGTGTTTCGCACTTTTACTTCTTTAATATAATGAAAAAATATACATATTCTACAATGGTTAGAACAAGAAATACAACTGCTAGTCAGCTGAAGTAGTCCAAGTTGTCTGGCTCGGTCTTCATGGATGCTGGTGAGGAAGCTGTCGAGGAGTGTCCAGGCTCTTCCTTTGACTGCCGGGTGTTCCGTATATTACAAGCGTAAACTTGCACATTTATACGGTAGCCTCGTGCCACCATGAGCTGCAACTCCTTGTACAAGTCGTTTAGCTCCTGCTGAGTCTTGATGCTCACCTCCTCGTAACTTGCGCAACTGACGTTCAGAGACATCCTGATGTTGCTAGGTTGGCTGCTGGAGTAGAAATGAAGCCGAGGCACAGCGTTTGGAGGTACATGAAAAAGTGGTGGGGGTAATGGTGGTGGGGGTATGGAAGATCCAATTAAACACTTCTAAACTTTTTCCATCGATACAGTGGGATGGAACAAATAGCACAGGTGTCCTTGTAGTTTTCAAATCTAAACATCGGTGCTAGAAATCCGAACTGTTTTCTACCACCTTCCTGTACGAACCGTCGAAGGTCTCTGACGGCAGCATCGCCACAAGGCCTACAAAACTTTTCCCCGTCTTGGAACCTATACCAGGAGTATCCCGAATACCCTCTATTATCTTTCTTGTACTCTTCGATATCCTGCTTTACTGTTATAGGGATATTATCTTGTAAAGCCGTCTGGAATAAAGATGCGTCAGTTATAACTCGTTGTAAGCAAAGCTCGTACAAGGTGCTCATCGTTTGCTAGTTGGCAACAGACTGACCGTTTTTCGCATCCAAGCAGGTTTGAATCCTAGTGCGGTAGTGGGGGTAATTACAGTAGTGGGGGTAATTGTGAAATGCAAAGGTCAAAGGTCAAGGTCACCCGCGAAGTTTAAAAAAAAATGCAACATATCAATACGTGAAGTCTGTCACATATTGATATGTTGCATTTTTTTGTTTTTTATTTTTTTGTCTTTTATGATTCGTTTATTTATAAAACATTACAACAACAACATATGTACAACATTAAAACTTAAATCTAACACTGCTGCTTGTCAGCGATGTGGATGGTCAACTCTGTAGAATTGCTACCCGTGCAGCCGTGGGACACCAGGTATAGACACCCGGGTTGAATAGAGCGAAGATCCTCGTTTTGTAGAAGATGGACGAATCTCTTGGGCAGGTACACCTGGAACTTTGGTTCATCCCCCGGAGTAAACGGTGCCTCGCTGAGACTGCAGCAGATGGCCTCCCCAACTGTAGTCTCCATCTTCTTCATAGCATGGATTATGTAGTGCTTCTCGTCTTTTAGTTCCGAGCACTTCTTTACAGGTAATATTGTTGACTTGGAGTGAGCATTGAACTGCTCGACCAAAGTCTGAAGGAACTGGTGAGATGCCATGGTCAGGTTACAGATCGTCTTCTTGCTCGGAGATGTTGTCGTCTCGGAATCTCGAGTAATACTCATGCCAGGTCCCAGTCTGCTCCCCACTTATATACTCTCCGTTACCCCCACCACTCCCCACTTCCCCATTTTGAAGGTAAGAGGCGAGTTTATAGGCATTTTTCAAAGCGCAATGTCTATCTTTATCATGTTCTGGGCTTTTAGTACAAATACATATGGTTTCCAGCATGTATTGATAATTCTTATCCAATTCCACATCATTAACCGGAACATGAGTAAATCCTTCGATCCATCTTTTCTTTTCCAACCCCTTTGTGTAAATATTGGTAAACTTGTCTGAAAAGTGATGCATAATGTGATACAAGTCCGTGTAACTTGTAAAACCATCATACCAATCGATATGATGGAAGTGTTTTGAAATCCATCTGTTGGTAGTAGCGGCTTTACTAGTTAAAGACGAATAAGAACATGGTGGTTTAAATAAAAACGAATAAGGAACACTTGTATTCATGTCCAAAAACACAAGTTCTTTTATAATGAATCTATCATCATTACCACGAAACGCTTGAAACTCAATAATACCAGGCTTGGACTTTACTTGTTCTTCTTCTCCCTTGTCCATTTCGAAGGTCACACGTCTGCTCATTACGAAGTCAGGAGGTCAACTGATTTCCACACCACGGTAGGTACTACTTTTATACCAGGCCGTACAGTTGTTGGCGCGTTGGTGTATATTTAACGTGGGCACCGTCCCCAATAGGCCTAACCCCACAAAAAGTTGGTTATTGTTTTAAAAACTAACCATTGTCATTTAAGTTTCCATCTTTATATTTTCCTTGTTTTCGTTTTCATCACTAACACTTGATTCTTCTCCTCCATCTTCCTCTTCTTCCTGTTTTACTGATTTCTTATGTAGTTGAGCGTACTTTTCCAATTGTCTCCACATTTGTACTTCATGAGGAACTCTATTAAATATAGAAGTATCCACAGGTCCGTATATTATAGGTGCGTCCGGTTGTTTGTCCAAAGTGTCTTCCAGATAATCTTTAATAATCGAACTTGAAAACACCAGTTGTCTCAAGTATCTTGTTATAGGTTCAGTAGCACAAGTTAAAATGAAAAAACTCCTCTCGATTAAGTTGAATTTTGTTATCATGTCTTGTTGTGTCTCTAAACCGCAGCTGATGATCACCACGTTGTTTAATAATATCGATTTCCACATTTGAATCCAAAAGTCCTACTCTTGTCTTTCTTCCAAACATGTTACTACTTAAATAGCATTCTAGCAGATGCAAGTGTTTCATAAACGATTCCCAAGCACTGTCCGTAAACAAAATCATTTTGGGTCCGTGAGTTAAAATTACAGTAGGGGAATAATCTGTCGATTTCATAACACCGATTAAAACACTTTTGTCCAAACTGGAAGAGATTGGGTAAAATATTCGCAAAAATACCTCACTCAATATGTTTGGAGAAATATTATCTTCAATATCCCTTTTTCTCTTTTGTATAGTCTTTCTTCTTTTACCTTTTTCTTCAACATTATTACTGGCGTGAAGTTGTCCGCAAACGTTTTGTTCACCTCCTTCCTGGTGACCTTGAGGATCTAAAAACTCAGATATCTCCTTCTCAATATCTACCACATTTTCAGGTGTACCACTAGGAGAAGCCATATTGAATACGATGCTACCCATACAACAGTAGGCAACAAACTGATGAGGAGCGGCCTGTACGCTCTGCTTTTATACTCGCGGAATGAAACAAAACCGGTTTTTACAGTACATTCTTAACAATTCCAGTTAAAGGTGTGTATGTTACAATTTTGTCATGTAGAATTAAACAGTATGCAGTTGTATTAGGCGGTATAGCCGCGTTGAATTCCATTTCTATTTTTATATCCACACTTGATGATTTTACTGATTCATTTTGTTTAGAACAATCAATTACAACTATTGGGTAGGCATCGAAATATTTTGAAGGTGATAATAAAGGTGTATTTGCTTTACCGTAATATGAACTTTGGAATCTTGCGTACATATCGTACAATATACTGTATTTCTTCTTAGTGAATGACACATTTAAATTGTCGTATGGAAAGAATTGTGAATTTAAATAAACTTTAATATTTTTCAAGTCACAATGATCAAATTGTCCTGCATGTTTAGTGATGTCGTCTCTTCTACCTGTTTGTAAACCAAATATAATATACCTGGCTCGTTCTACATAATTTGATGTTTTAACAGTCCAAGTGTGTCGATCCGTAGTAGGTAAACTGGGATGCTCATGGAATTCCCAACTTCTAAATGGAATAACAATATCACGATCGGCTTTTAATTTTCTTAAAAGTAGCATTCTATGCTCGTCAGCTAATTTAACATGTGGAACTCTCCATACAATTTTGTCTAATTTTAATTTCCATTCTAAAGTCGCATCAGTCGTATTATCTGCAGCTTTAATAATGTCTTTATCGTTAGAAGACCTCAACAAAACTAATTCTTGTTTAACGTTTAATATTATTTTCCTATAATCTTCAGCAAAACCAAGCAACAAACGTAATGGAATATGAAAATCAAAATATCCATCTGAATTTGGAGTGATCGTGTCAATTGTAGGTAATACTCATCCGGCAGGTTTAAGTAAATTGGTTTCATTGGGTGTTATAGATGTTAGTCCTTTTAAAGTCGTTGTAATACCTACTTTTTTAGTAGAATCAACTGTTACACCTGATATTTCATATCTAATTTCATCAAACAGGAAAGCCATAGGATTATTTATAAATGGAACTGTTGTACCAGCAGTAGTACCGTCCTTTTTAGTAACTTTTCCTTCAATATACAAGTAACTTTCACATGGTAGTGTGTAAATGTCTTGATGTTGTATGGGAATACGAATTTCATCGTTATTGTTTAATTTCGATGAAGTGTAAGGGTTGTGGGTGTGATATTCTTTTTCCCATAGGGTTTCGTCGAATGTTGGACCCTGCGCTATATCCAGTATATCCATAATCGGTTAATTTTAATCCAACTCTCTCTAAGAAACGAATGTTCTCGCGTGTTAACTCCTCCACAGCTGAAGAGCTACTAATGCGGTTTCCCGTAGGTTGTTCGCTTTTAAATGTTAAACCCATGGTTTTGTATTAAAGTGTCGATTTTAAATGTAATCTAATCGTAATAGGCTCTTCTCTGAAGTCTACCAAGTTACCGTCTTGATCCAATACGCTCAACACGATGTCTGAAATGAAAGTGGTGTTCAACGGTAGATATACCAGGTTTTGTGGCTTTTCAACAATTTTAAATCCAGGTGGTACACTTGGGTAAAATGTATGTATGATATGGGTGTTAGCCCCATCCCTGTAAGCTCCTTGTATAATGTTACAAGTTATGTCTATACTATTGACTTTTAATATTGTTACTGTTTTCTTACCGGAATGTGTTACATCTGGTTCTAAAACAGGCTCATCGTTGGAAAATCCTAATAAATCACCAATTGAGTTTGGTTGAGTAAAATCTATATAATATTTGGAAGTAATTTCAGCTTTCATCGTATTATTATTACCTTTTAATGTTATATTGTCTTTTCCCATTTTAGTTTGCAAAAATTCATTTATATGATCAATTTCATAAGAACCTGTGGGTAACCTGCACTCTTGTAAGTCTGTAAATTTCCCACTGGCATCTTTTCCCTTATAATAATGCAATACGTTATTTTTACCTTCCGTAACATTGGGAATAGAGTTGTAAGTTGTAAAATCCAATAGTGCCGCCTCCCAAAACCTTCCTTTTTGCAAGCGTAACGCTGGAAAAAGGATACTTCGTAAAGTGGACGATTTTCCTGTTAATGATACCGTATAGGAAGACATCTCAATAGTGACTGATACTTTTAGCTAGAAATTCCAAACATAAATGGCCGCATATTGAAGTATTATCAGGTTGTTCTCTTTTATAGTTATAATATATGTTTTTAGCAGATTTAAAGTAATTTTGAAGTTCTTTTGGTGGTGGCAAATTACCGAAACTATCAAAATAATATACATTGTTATTTAGTTTCTTATAACAAACCCAATGGGTGCCAGGCCCTTCAGTATTATCCAAATTTACAATTCCAGTCTCGTTTTGCCACATTTTCTATGGTAAACTGTCTTTCATAAACACACCGCGGAAAAATGGTATTTTTAAACAGGAAATATATTTAAATAATTCAATATTGGTTAATGCTTTATGTGGTATGACCAATTGATTTTTTTAATTTAATATGCACGATAAGGTCTTAGGTAAAGACCTGCCCCGTTTTTTACCATTGACCACACGGTGGGCTTCTTCCTGCCTTTTCTGCTAGATCGTCGTCTTCTTATATTTCCTCCATGTTTTCTTGTGGTTGACTTCCTTTTTACCCTTCTTCTCCTCCTTTTTCCACCTCCTACTGCTGTTTTAGCCTTCATACCTGCTGTTACTGCTAAAGCTGCTGCTTTTTCTGCTATGCTAGCGTCACTTGATTTTACTCGTTGCCAAGCTATGTCCGCAAGCTTTCTGTCTGCTATAGACCTATTTTTTGAATCGGCAAACGTGGAATACGCGATATCGTGTTCTTTACAAGCCTGATCTAACTTATTTATGCCAGGATCACCTCTTTCCAGTCGTTTTTTCAATTTAGTTCCTGGTCCGCAATACTGATAACCTCCCGGTATATGAAATTCGTATGGTAAAGCGTCTATTGCTCTATTTACGATAGATCCTACTGGAATACGATTTAAAGCTTTACTTAACAGAGAAACCGCTGTGGACGTGATCCCACCTCCTTTCCTTGCAGTGTCTCGATATGGACTGATGTACTTGAACGTCATTATTGTCCTTTTATAATCGCAATGTGCAACTCATGTGTTAACCCTATGACGAGTTGGACATAAATGAAATCGTTTATTGGGATCTTATATTAAATATCAATATCACCCCAATCTGATGATCTAAACTTTTGCGTATTAGGGTTAATAAAGTATTTTTTAAAAATTTCCCGTTTAATCCAACCACCTCTCGCGGCTTCGTCCCAAATTTTATGACCTGGTCCTCCTTGAAGAATTTCCGGTGTGAAATGATTGTGAAAATCAAATAACGCATTACCTAAAACTTTTACAAGGAAATTAACAGTGACGGCATTATCTACATGTTCAGGGTCTTTAAGGTCTGTTATACGTTTATTATTACAAGTATACACTTTACTATCCTTAAATGATGTTGTGATGGTCTGTCCTACAGTTGCAGCATCATTCGGGTGTCTTCCTGCTCTCAAGTTTGTAATATTGTTATTATTACATGTAAAAACTGCAAAGTGTAAATTTGGATCTAGATGTACGGTTTGTGATAAAGCAGCTGCATCATGATCCTCATGACCCCATGACACGTTTGATAACTTTTTATCCATGCAATCCCAAGCATTATTTTTGTATGTTAATAAATTAAATTTTTCATTACCTTGAACAAATTCATCCCCTTGCTTTGATACTACTTGATTTTGTTTTACAAAAGAGGTTGTTTCTTTTTTTAAGGCTTCCATCATTTGACCCACTGTTGCACCATCTGATGGCGCCGAACCATCTTTAACATTTGCTAAACAATTACCAAAACAATCTATAACCCCTACATCACGTATGATACAATGATCTTTTATATATTTGAGGTTTACAGCATCATTTTCATTTTTTGGATAACCTATATCGTTAATAACAAATTTATAAAAAGAAAATCCATCTTTTGTCTTTTCAGGTATCAAGGAATGTAAATAGCGTCTATTTACGCTGTCTTTTGCATCTTTAGGGTCATCTACGTTGGATATACGTTTATTGTTAGCACTATACGTTTTCCCATTGAATTTTAACGTATTTTTTAATTCAGATGACAAATAACCTTTGTTTATTGCATCACCGTTTTGATTTGGTTTACCAAAGTTGATGATTCTATGATCTTCTGCGTCATATGTGTTATTTTGTAGTCTTAATGTTGGCGATATCTTTTCCTTTAATATTTTTAAATTTATTGCATCGTTTTCATCCGTAGGATCTTTTATGTTTTTTAGCCTTTTATTACTCATATCATAATCTCCATCAGGTGTTTGTGGTAAACCAGCACTTCTTTTTAAACTATTCGCATAATATAACCCATCCGAGGAGTAACGTCCGAACTTGTCGACACTCATGGTGCAACTGAATAGTATTCTAGGGAGTAACGCATTTTTATGAGATTACCCCACGGTTTCGGAGTTCATCCACTAAAGCCACCCATTCGTTTTCCAATCCAGTATGACCCGCTTCTTTAGCTTCATGTATTAGTTTCATTCTATCCACCAATTTATTGATATTATTGTAATAAATCACATTTGTGTTATATAATTTCTTCATTAAACCTGTACCTGTAACAGACTTACTTCTTTTTCTTCGTTCCTGAGCACTTACATCCAAAGTGGATGCCATAAATCTTCGTTTTACAGGTTTTCTTTGTGTTAACGGCATTGTTTGTCTTCTAGTTGGTATTAACTTGGATACAAATTCTTTATATTTTAAAGACTTAGATCTAAAAGGAGGCTGGTCAGGTAAATACTTTCTCCTATATGCATTTGTCTGTTCCAAAATATTTTTATATGCTTCCATGTCTTTTTCTTTCACTAACGATACTGAAGGCTTATTTTCAAATAATAATTCAAATAATCCTTTTGTGCCCTTATACCTTTGATCACCAATAACAATATTATCATGTTCGTCAACGTTTAACGGGCTATTACCTATCATTAAACCATCTTCTGTTAATCTCGCTCCATAACTATGGTAATTCTTATTAGGAATTGTTCCAGCTAACATTTTTACCATATATTTCCTTCCTAAAGGTCCTTTGTTATGAATGTTTTCACCCAACAAGCTTATGTTTGACGGTCCTTCTCTTGCCTCTTCTCTTTTTTCCTCTTCACTAGCAGTTGGTGCTTCTTCTTCAGGTCCCCTTTCACTATATCCTGGTGATTCTAGCTCTCCTTCAGATTCTGCTCCGGTAAAGCCACTATATGTAGAGGATTCCGGGTCTTCATCACTAAAACCTTCATATTTTACACTTTCTCTTTCAAACTTTGTGATAGGTGCAATTGCATCCCCTTCCAATACAGGTTTAGCGAACTTTTTGTTTAATTGTTTCAAAGGTTCAGTAATAGGTTTAAAAGTAGATTCAAGGAATTTCCCCCTCTCGCTAATACCTAGTTTTAATGCTCTGTTTTTAGCCCGAATAGAATCACTAAGTGATTTTATTTCTCTTACTAATTTTTCTTGGTTAACCATGTTTGTAGCAAGACGTGTTGTACAACAATGAATGTTTTATACCATGTTCAATGTATTAATATAAATTTATCAAATCCTATCCTGTATCGACCATTGTTTAGCGGTTGTTCCTTCATAATTGTTAGGAACCCATACTTTTCAGCCCAAGCCTTTCCACATAACTCTTTAAATCGTTCAAATGTCATATCCGCATTTACATGATCAAAATATATATGTTTTAGGTTGGTTTCGTCCTGTTTAAATACAATTAACATGTTTGCATTGTCTCTAATGAGTTGTTTTGGTATTTTGCTGTAAGTTTGACCAATATAAATGCTATCTATGTTGTTATGTCGACCCATAGCGAAGTAATTCCTTATTGTGTTTTGGTTTTCACAAGATACATCGTCAAATATGAACACGGAGAATGGTTTAGCTTCTTGTGGTTGCATGACACTCTCGCTTGCATTAAACTTTAAATATTTAACCTCAGGCACATTATTCAGTATCTTTTCCAATAATTGATACTTTGGTTGTTGTAGTGATTTTGAAAATACATATAGATTGTTAAAACGTAATCCTTTAGGGTTTGTAATCAAATTGAATACCACATTAGTTTTTCCACAGTTGGAAGGTCCGGTAACCAGACAGCGCACGGTGTTTGGTAACAGATTGCCATGTTTCCCACTATTAAATTCTGAATTATCCACTGTGAGTTCATCTATATTATTAATAGTAAAACTCTCCTTTTGTGGTATTATCTCCATCCTTTGTAATGGTTCAACTTAAAATGATTCTCTATCGTTATATCAAATCCTTTTTAGGTATCCAAGAATCTTCTGTCTTATTAAATCCTAACCATCGTACTTTAACCTTATCTTTTTTTCGTTGCAACACCTTTTCAACTAAATATACATCGCCTACTGTTGATTTTAACATTTCATGTCCATAAAACCCTCCTTCTAGCAATTGTCCTTTATTATCTTTTAAAATATATGTCTCGGGTACTGTAGGTTGTACTTTGAATACAGTAAAAACCTCATTGGTCCAATTTGGCAGATATCTTTTACTGAATACACCTTTATATTTACTTATTCGCACTTTATCACCCACATTAAATTTTTTAGGCTTTAGTTTTTCAACCTTTGGTTTAGTATTCATTTTTATACGTTTTAATACAAGCTTTTCGTTTTTACTAGTTACTTGGTTTGGTTTCATCCCGATAGTCCTATGAAATTTGTTATTGTAATCGTTTATAAGTTTTGGTAACATATCAATCCATATGTGCGATCCTCTGTTGGAAAACATTTTATACATTGCACTTTTTAAAGTTCTGTTGAATCGTTCGATTATTGAGGCTTTTACTTCTGAATTGGTTGAGTAATGGTTTATATTGTGTTTTTTCATTAAATTTGCAAATTCCTTATTAAAATATTCTTTTCCATCATCTGTTTGTAAATGTTTAATAGTATGTTTGTCTCTTTGTATAGCTGTTTCCATTGCTTTTGTAACACTTTTGCCACTTTTATCTTTTAGTGGTAAAGCATCTGCCATTTTTGAAAAACAGTTAATAACAGTCAATATGTATTTATATCCTTTATTTTGTTTGCTATAAGGAATCATTTCGATTAAATCCGCTTGATATAAATCATTAATTCCTTTTATCACCGTATTTCTTCGTGGAAACTTTCTTCTTGCAGGTTTATGAAGCTCGTTGACAATTTGTTGCTTCAAGTCCTTCATATTGCAAGTTTCAATGTTTGTTGTGCCACATGTATAATCACAATGAATGTTGTTTTAAATATTCACATCATTTATATGGGTCAAGGTCATCCAAATTTGTGTAAAAAAATGGGGAACACGGCGTTGGACTTGCCGTGTTCCCCATTTTTTTACGGAAGGAGAAAGGAGTAAGGTCGAAGTTGTAGAAGGACGAAGAATAGGTTACTAGTTGAGAGGGTTTAGGGAGTAATGGCCGAAAGGAAGAGTGTGGATTTTGTCGGGCATAATATGTCTTTTATCATCCCGGGCTGACAGTGCTTTTTTAATTTTGGTGACACTGTAGACTTGATGCTTGAAGCTTCGGATATTGTTGAATGTTGCTGATATCGTAGTATCTTCAAACAAACAAGTCTTGTAGTGGTCAAATGTCACGTGTTTTTTCAAATAAGATGTCTTCACTCCTTTTGCTTTCTTGACTGTCGGTGTGTTGTTCTCGTGGTACATCTTAAATGAATACAATTTCGCCATCAGCGCCACTATTTCTTCTAAAGGCATTCCATTTGCTTCATCTTTGAATTTTCCAATTACTTTTTTATTTCTTTCATTAAAATTTGGATGGTTCTTCGGATAGTCAGAAAAGTCGAAATCCTCTTTGTATGGAAAAGTCCTTAGGTCTTCATACATGTCCAAAGTTTTTATCCAGTAGATAAACGCGTCCGTATCCATGTATGCGACTCCAATGTTTTCCCTTCCGTAGTGTTTAACCATTTTGTTATAATGGAAATCATACATCAGGGTTTTACTGATGTCCAAAATCGACATACCTATGTATAACGGACGGTCCATGACTATTGTTGTTTTCTTCATACTGACAGCGACTAGATTTTCGTTTATAATCATGGATGTTCCAAAATTTGGTTTTTGCACTAATTTTTCCAATTTCCTAGGATCACTTACTAATTTTACATTTTTGTGTTTTCTTTTGTTCTCCAAGGTTTTTCCAAAGATGGCGTTGTTCATTAATTTATAGAAGTCCTTTTCAAATGCTGTTGTCGCTGCAGCTCTTCTTGTAGTGTTGGAATCAATATATGGTTTCAACCAACAAGACTGGGTGAATTCAATTGCTCTATGAATTCTCACTATACGTAGACCCAATTCAAGAGCCTGTTGAACTACCCAGTAGTGAGCCACATAGCGATCCTTATTCTCCAAGGTCATCATCAATTTTGGCCATCTTCCTGTCGGTGAAACTTCAGTCTTGGCTAGGAGAGGCAAGTCGTAGTGATGGTCATGAAGGTGCTCCGGATATTCAAAATCACAGTCCAGAATATAGCCTTTTGGACCATTTTTCGGAATCTGTGAGATGTCTCCGATGGTGGCCGGGTCGATCCATTTGAAGTCAGCGTAGGGAAGCGGATTTGACATTGCCCAACCATAAAGGTTGTTTGCGTCAAAGTAGCCAAGGTAGACCGATGGTTGTTGCTCGTCGAAGCCGGGGATGTACTTGTTGTTGGCTTTGACATGACGTGTTACAGCTTGTGTCAAACCGCCCCGTACACCAGATTCCATCATGAGCACCATATCAATATCCGTTAGAAGTTCCAGTCGACAGTTGGTTGACTTTAGCATAGCTTGCCATGCTAATCCTGGAGATGTGTACGAGTGTAGAGGGTCCAGTCCATAGGCGGAGAAGCAGGTGTTTCGAAATTCTTCCATCACATCGCACAGCAGAGTTACATCCAATTTTATATAAAAGTCGGAATATTCCCCTAAGGTTTGAATGTTTAGTTGGTTCCAAACATTACAAGCATGATTGTAGTCTTCAACGGAGATTTCACTTTCGTTTAATTTACTGTTGAAGGCTTCAATCGGTGGCAGACTGGTTTCTTCAAACTTTTCTGTAGATGTTATATAATCATAGGGGAAAACTCCTTTCCGTAATACTAGGTCCAATTTATCCTCAGATACAATTTTGCTGGTTTCTTTTAAGTCTTCTCTTCTTAGGTTCTCTGACAATTTGGCTAAACTAGATGGCATAAATCTGTAAGAGTCTACGAAGCGAAGTTTAATTTTACCTACTGTTTTTGAAAAGCTGATGTACTTTTCCAATGTTGTAGCAAGAACATCAATTTTACCATCATCTCTTCCTAACTCTGGAATAATAAAGTGGGAGTCGTAGCCGCTAAGATTGTGTAAAACGACAGGAATAAAGTTTGGCAGTTTGTAATTTATATTGCATGAATTACAAGCAGCTCCTCTGTATAACCCTGTCAGGTGATCGTGATCTTTTACTTTTGGATTTTCTTCACTGAACATCTTCTTGCATAAATAGCATCTTGTCGCTAAGTTGTATTCTTCTTGTTGATTTTGGTTTAAAGGTTCCATAGGTACAATATTACCGAACAAGCGTTGAACCTTTCCAGCAATATCGTACAGTTGGTCTACAAAATACTTAGCGGCTTCTTCACCACGGTAGAGTATTGGAGTGGATGTTAAACCATAGTCTTGCAATTGGTTTTCAGACAAGGTTGATTTAACTAGTAAACAAAAACTGTTTGGCTGATGCAACTGATATTTTGTTCTTCTAGTCACTTCGCCGTCCGGCAGCTCCTGTGGTCCTAACGTTGATTCAAAATCTGCGGAGACCACTAGTGGAATTCGGTATTGGTGAACTGTCTTGTTAAATTGTATTGAAGCTCGGGTAGGCGGTGGAAGACTTATCTTTACTTCATAGTTCTCGTTGCAAAGTCTTTTATGTTCCAATAACCAGTCCAATCCTCCACGTCTTGAATCTTTCCAAGAAAAGCAGAAACATCTCTTGCAAACTGTAATCCTATTTACTCTTTTGGTCAATTGTTTTACAACTAACGCTTCAAAGTCTTTTATCCATACATAATGGGAAATTTCACCCTTGGTTATCAATAGCAAATCCGTATGGTTTCTTTGCTCAACCTTTACTACCCGCAAAGGATAAACGTTGTTGGAATCATCCAGACCAAAAACATTGACTGAAACGCCAGGATTTTTCTTTTCAAATTTGTCAATATCTTTTAAAGTAACTGGGTAAGTAAGACCTTGAAAGTTGTAGCGGTGTTCATTTTCGTAGTATTCTCTACCAACTCTACAAGGATTGTTTTTAACATACTTGGTTAACATTGCATACTTGAAACATTCATTACCCTCATTTTGAACATTTCTACACGAGTTAGTGTTTTGGATTTTCTTTGGTAGAGGGATAAAACTACTACCTCTTAAACCATATCCATGTTTATGAACCCTAACATCCATACCTTCGATTGATGACAAGGTCCATCCAGATCCTCTTCCTTCATGTTCTTGGAGTTTGGTTATAAGTTCCTCCAAGCATTCTTCAATAATATCATCAATGTCGGAGGTGAAGGTAAGGGTTCGATTTTTGGTAATGAATGCTCTCAATGCTGTTTCACCATCAGTATTGTTAAACATAGCCTCTAACACCATTCCAAATTTAATAAAATTTAGCCTTTGTAATTCTTCCCTCAACGTTTGACCAACAAGTTCCTTAGCCTGGGTTATGAATGTTTCCAATTCCAATTGAACGTTATTAATTTTGAAATGTGTTACAACTCGTCCTGGCAAGGCTGTGGTGCGCAGTTGTCTTACATCTTCCAGTTCTTCTTCTTCCATATCCTCTTCTTCGGTGTCCTCTTCTTCAATAGGTCTTGTAGCAGTAGATGGTCCAGCACCAGCAAATTGTATCACACTAGGTCTTCTTCTTTGCATTTGCTGTAGATAGCTGTCCCAGTAGTTCGTCTGCTTCTGGTGCTCTTCCAAAAACCGGTCAATTGAGTCTAAGTCTATTTCATCCATGGTAATATCTTCTTTTCTATCTTCGTCTTCATGTAATTCTCTGTGTAGGGTGAAAAGATCTTCGTCTTGAAAGATTTCCCCACAAATGTCGCAAAGAGCCATTTCAAACAGTTTGGCTTTGAATGCACACTCTGTGAATGTCCACGCAATAATGAGCAGCGTGCTCGACCGGGACCCTTTATATCCGAGGCAGATAGGTGGGAAAAGTGACGTCATATAAAACAGGTTATCAATCATGTGCTAAATTTAGCCTTTACACAACCGTTTGTAATAAATTTATCAGTAGGCTTGATAAATTGATGATATTTGGTCTAGATTCAATAATTTGTACAAGTTTTTTTAAAGACGTCTGTTTGAGCAAAATTTATGTAGGTCAAGGCCATTTGGAATTATTATTTTGAGCGGGGGATAGAGCACTAAGCAGCATCATTTACTACAAAGTGCTCTATCCCCCGCTCACATTCTTTTTTTTTAACTTTTTGTTTAAGCTTTTACAAAGGTGAAACATCACCATCAGAGTCGGAATCATCCTCATCACGGAATAGGCAGCGATGACAATACATAATTCTTCTGGCAACTAACATCCTATCCATTGGACGATGAGGAGTGTCTTGTTCTTCTTCTTCTTCTTCTTCAATTTCCAATTGGAATTCCATTTCCGACTCAGATGACGACTCTAATGTTTCGTAGGCGTGCAAGTCCACCTCATTGTCCGTTGAACCAGCTTCGTCAGAGTCCGTTTCAATATCCATTATTTCTTCCTCCTCCTCTTCCTGATCAACCGCAGGTAGTTGGTCCTCTGCTTCTATAACTTCTACAGGTATTACCTCCAGAATTGAAAGAATTCTGTCGCGATGGAACACGGTGTTGTCAAGTGGAGCCATGGTATGAAAGTGGTGTATCTATCCAATTGGTTTGCCCTTTTTATACCCCCACCAACTATACATTTTATGTGGGTCAAGGTCACGTAAAGATACCCTTTGAGCGGGGGATAGACCACTAAGCAGCATGCTAGTCCATTGCCGCAAAGTGATCTATCCCCCGCTCTATTCCGCAGACCACACTCAAGTCCAAGTCCACATCCAAGTCCACATCCATATGTTACACTTTATTATTACTGCCACCAAGTAATTGTCACTCGCACATTTACTTGGTTTTGATAAAGGTACTGCACAAACTCCATATTGGTTGTTGGTTCGTTATACAAATGCATCATGAAATATGCAATCTTATCGATTGCGGCATTGTCCAACGGTTCGCAATTCACAAGTTCCAATGTGCCCTGGCTGGTCTTATCCTCTATAAGTTCCACCACTTCGTTGATGTCTTCTTCCAAGAGGATGAACTCAACACTGAAGCTCTCCATCGTTGTTGATAGTGTCTAGACAAATGCTTGACTAAATGCTTTATTCATCAGTCCTACATATATACCAATTTCCCCCTTCCATTACCCATTCCCCCTCTACCTTTATATGGGTCAAGGCCATCCAATAATACCCTTTGAGCGGGGGATAGACCACTAAGCAGCATGCTAGTCCATTGCCGCAAAGTGATCTATCCCCCGCTCTGTATTCCACACAAGTCCTAGTCTTTACACACACACATAAGCCCCCCAGTCTTTTACACTTACTCATATACTCTGTCCTCCCTGCCAATTAAGAGTTCCCCATGTTTGCCACTATTTTCAATTAACCTTTCCAAGTCCCAAAACACAATGTCCAAATTAACCAAGTTCGCTCGTCCAATTTGAAACACACTATTCCCCCCAAAGTCACTTGCTCTCACTTGTTGTCCTGTATACTGCTTCTTCTTCCACGCTACAATCACTACCCTACCTTCTTCAACAACCATTCTTTTAACATTATCATACACCTTCTTCAACATCCCTCTACAGTTTAAATAGTTTATGGTTACATACTCCCACTCCTTACCAATGATCAGTGATCCACTCATTTTCTAGCGTTCCACTGGAAGGTCCAAAGCAGAATGAAGTCGGGATGTACAGACCCCCTCTTTTATACCAGTTAACCGGTTGTCCTTCGTTTAAAGTGGGTCAAGGTCATTCAAAAGTACCCTTTGAGCGGGGGATAGACCACTAAGCAGCATGCTAGTCCATTGCCGCAAAGTAGTCTATCCCCCGCTCTGTATTTTACACACACACACACACACACACACACACACACACACACACACATGTCCCTGTCCAAGTCTTTCATTACATACCTAATATATATTCACTTCCTTCATCATCACTATCACTCATCTCCGTTTCTACAAACTCCATCGGGTTAAAATTAAATTGTTTCAATTGTTCTTTTAGGTTTTCAATTTGTTGGTCCTTTACTTCTAAAACACTGTGAAGGTGTGATATGTAGTCTGCTGCCTCGTTGATGCTTGTTACTCTGGGATCAAGTAACTTCAAGCTGGGAACTACACCCTGCAGCCTAAAGTACGCCATACGCCTTTCTTGCTCCTGCCGTTGACCAGGACTGAGCAAGCCTTGCCCGTCTTGGCTCACCTCCAGCAAGGTCCGTAGCATCGGAGCTTTGCAGGCGTTTGCCCGAGCAACAGTTATGCTATGGAATGGTCGAGCAGGTCCACGAGTAGCAGGCAGGACGTTGGCAGCACGCCTTCTTGAAGAAGAAGCCCGAGAAGTTTTGCAGTTGGAAGCCATGTTGAAGTGCGGTATTCAGCTAAGCGATACAAAGCAGAATAACCAAACTGCACATCAATACCCGTATATATACACTTATCAGTGGTGGGGGTACTAGCTAACCTTGGTAAAGTGGGTCAAGGCCATCCAAAAACATTACCAGAACGGGGGATAGATCACTAAGTGGCATGTTAGTCCATTGCCACAGAGTGATCTATCCCCTGCTCTGTATTTCACATTCACGCACACATTCATACATACACACAAGTCCCAGTCCAAGTCTTTACCCACACACCTATCCACTCTCATCCTCACTATCATCACTGTCCAACAGGCTTTCACACTTCCTAATTAGTTTTTCCCATTTACTCCGGATATGAAGTAGCTCCCTGCGAGTATTCTCTAGCATTCTGTCCCTTTGCTCTATGACTTCGTCGTACCACTCGATGATGTTTGGTGGAGTCTGAGTTGATGCGTCCGTCGTGGTTGGTTGAGAAGCTCCGCTGCTCCGCAACTCCTTCCTCACAGGACCAAAGCCGGAGAATCGGACACGACTCCTTGACGAAGGCCCCGATCGGATTGGTCCAATGCTCGGGCTGGAGTTGGAGGCGGCCGGGCCAGAGGTAGAGGCTGGGACGTTCATAGCAGACATGGTGGTGTTCAGCTTAACGGTGTAAAGCAGAATGAGAGGACGGTTGATCACCACTCCTATATATACCCGTTTTTAGTGTGGGGATAACACGAGGGGGGAGGGGGAGGGGGGGGGGCCTAAAGAAATTTTGCTTAGTCTTCCCGGTCATCAGTTTTACATACCTTTAGCACACCCATTATTTTGGTTTCTTCAATAACTTTACACACCTCAAACACCCAAGCAAACAGCTCATCTATGTTGTTATAATTAATTTTTGTCCAGTGTTCATACTTATGAGTTTGGTTGTTTATAATACATAGATAAAATGTAGACCCGTCTCGTCTTATACAATACTCAACTTCCATTCTATGCTGGTTTAGCACTTCCCAAGCATTGTGTTGATCTATCAAGAAGTCACCACCTTTGTAATTGTACCGTGACATGTTTACCACGGAGCACAGAAACAGACTGAAGCAAATGAACGGCTCATACAAGCTTAGTAAGAGCGTTAGAGTGGGGGTATCACGTGATACACAACATTAGTTGTAAGGTTAGCACTTTACTTTAAACAGTAATTTATATGGGTCAAGGTCATTCAAACTTTGAAAAATGTTTACCTCCAAACACTTGTAGCAAGCTACAAGTGTTTGGAGGTAAGTTTTTATTTGTTAAAGATTTTTTGTACCTTAGTCTTCACCCTCAAGGACACGGTTTGAGATTGTCCTAGTGACTTTACGTCACCGCCAGGTTAAAGTATTATACAAGTCAAGTGTTTTTTTTTTTTTTTTTTTTTTTTACCTGACTTGTATAATACCCCTCTCCCTTACTTTAAGAGGGTTAAGACTAAATTTGGAAAAATAATTTGGAAAAAGACTTTTAAATATTGTCCAACACAACCTAACAATTTTGAATTTTTTTTAGTGGGCCCATGTCCTAGTCCATTTCCCACACGGTTTGGCATCCTTCCCTTCGTATTAGATAGGCTTTAGGGATGAAAAATTCTCTTTGCACCATCCGAGGTGGTACTTGCATTGTACAAAGGTGGCCTTCACCTTTTACAACGATTTCTACTTTTTTATTACCTGCTCCATAGGTCTGACCAATAAAATAATATTTTTCATCAACCTTTAGCCTTCTAATATCCCGCGGTTGCGGGCCGTGGGGATGTCTGAACTTGAACGTTTTAGGCTTAATATAAAGAGTGTAGGGTTTGAATTGCCGAAATTTGACTGTACTTTTAAGGTGTCGTTGGCAGCGATCTCCTTCTGCACAGGCAAGTTTCTGACAACACAAAACCCCAAACTTACTTGACATCCAAGCGTAATCGCATTTCTTACCCTTGCCAGCAGGGGCTTTAACACGCTTACGTTTTTGTGTTGGACTTTTTAGTGGAGTGTCTTGGAGCTTCTCCGAATTAGGCTGGCTAGAAGGAATGGGGGTGGAAGGGGGTAGAAGGGGCAAAGATTGGTCAAGAGGAATGGAGCAAACAATTTTGGGTGGGGTAGGGGAACGTGTTAGGTCTATGGTGGGAAGTTCGGGGGAAAGGATGGATTTTTGAGGCGATTTGGATGGCAGGTCAATAGTGGGAAGTTCAGGGGAAAAGATGGATTTACGGGGTGGTTTGGTTGGTGTGGACGGCATGGGGGATATGGGTAAGGGACATTGGGATTTGGTATAGGATAAGATTTTCCGGGTTCTGCTGTAGGGAGTGATCCTCGACCTGGACGTCTCTTCAAAGACCGCAGACTCCGATCCTGAGTCCGATAGCAGAGAGAGTGCTGGAGACGCTACCGGGACTCGACCTGACGACTTGACGAGTTCTCCTGACGATGGCAGTGCACCAGCCTCTTCCACTGTCGGCAGCAATGGCGACAGGCTGGGCATTGAGGCGGGCTGTGGCGGCGGTGGCGGCGGCGGCGGCATCGTCAGGCAGCTCAGGATGTTCGCAGTCATCAGGTATTCCAGGATCGAAGTGGAGGATGATGAGGGTTGAGACGTGTCGGTCGAGGTTGAAGCTGGCGGGTAGTTTTTCAGCTTGAGACCCATTTTACCCATTTGAATGAATGAAGTAAATGAAAAGAGTAGATGTTAAGAAAGAAGTAAAGTGGTTATAAAAATCTCGAGAGTAAGGGAGTACCTGTCCGTATGGAAGCTTGGACCGGAATGAGAAGTGCGTACAGCCCGGGCGCCTTATATCCCCACCGGGGCTGCCACGCCCAGGATATCAGGGGTGGGGGTGGAGGGGGGGGGGGTTCGCACTTTTTGTCGGGGGGGGGGGTTCGCACTTTTTGTCGGGGGGGGGGGGGGGGTAATTTAACAAAATAAACCCCACTTGGGGCCTTTGTGTTGACATCGCTAAAGCCTCCTAAAAGACCCAACTATAGACAACTCCAACTTTGTGTGTTACTAATACCTAACTGTTTGATTTTTAAAAGACCTTAATTTATTTACTGTGTTGATAAGACCGGACTGTTAAAGATTTTAAAAACCTTTACTTATTTAGGTCAAGGTCATGAAAAAAATTTAAAAAAATTAAGCCCCACACCCCCCTATGGGGGTGTGGGGCACTTGGGTTGTCATCGCTGTAGCCTCCGAAGAGACCCAACTATGACAACAAGGCAACATCCAATGTCGTGTACCCTTCGCCACGCAAGACTTGTAAACATTTACTGCATTGTCTTTTCAGTAGCTAACAAAGATTCATTTACATAATGTTGAGTTTCCAGAAGGAAACAAACTGAGGACACCCTAGTGGCTTACGTCCTCGTCCGAGTGCAGAGGCCGCCGCAACCTTTTGCATGCCAGCGTACAAACGGACATGCTCCCAAATGCCATCCGCAACCTTTTGCATGCCTGGCAGGAGCCTACCGATAATTAAAATAGGCTTTACACGGGGGGCCTACTCCCGTAACCTATCTTTAATATTTTTAATTTAGCAATGCATTGAATTTTTACAAGTCTTTGTGGGTCAAG
>CM061535.1:475000-480000 GCA_030545055.2 Neoaliturus tenellus | reverse complement strand
GGTCGGTCGGTCGGTCGGTCGGTCGGTCGGTCGGTCGGTCGGTTAGTCAGTCAGTCAGTCAGTTCAGTCGGTCGGTCAGTCAGTGTGTCAGTCAGTCGGTCAGTCAGTCAGGCAGTCAGTCAGCTCGGTTGTTCGGTCGGTCGGTCGGGCAGGTCGGTCGGTCGGTCGGTCGGTCAGTCGGTCAGTCAGTCGGTCAGTTAGTCAGTCAGTCAGTCATCCAGTTCGGTCGGTTGGTCAGTCTGTCAGTCAGTCGGTCAGTCAGTCAGTCAGTCAGTCAATCAGTTCGGTCGGTCGGTCGGTCTGTTGGTCAGTCAGTCGGTCAGTCAGTCAGTCAGTCAGTCAGCTCGGTCGGTCGGTCGGTCGGTCGGTCGGTCGGTCAGTCAGTCAGTCAGTCAGTTCGGACGGTCGGTCGGTCAGTCAGTCGGTCAGTCAGTCAGTCAGTTCGGTCGGTCAGTCGGTCAGTCAGTCAGTCAGTCAGTCAGTTCGGTCGGTCGGTCGGTCAGTCGGTCAGTCGGTCAGTTAGTCAGTCAGTCAGTTTGGTCGGTCGGTTGGTCAGTCAGTCAGTCAGTCAGTCAGTCAGTCAGTCAGGTCGGTCGGTCGGTCGGTCGGTCGGTCGGTCGGTCGGTCGGTCGGTCGGTCGGTCGGTCAGTCAGTCAGTCAGTCAGTCAGTTCGGTCGGTTGGTCGGTCAGTCGGTCAGTCAGTCGGTCAGTCAGTCAGTCAGTCAGTCAGTCAGTCAGTCAGTCAGTCAGGTCGGTCGGTCGGTCGGTCGGTCGGTCGGTCGGTTGGTCAGTCAGTCAGTCAGTCAGTAAGTCAGTTCGGTCGGTCGGTCGGTCAGTCAGTCAGTCAGTCAGTCAGTCAGTTTTGTCGATTTGTCGGTCAGTCGGTCAGTCAGTCGGTCAGTCAGTCGGTCAGTCAAACAGTCAGTTAGTCAGGTCGGTCGGTCGGTCGGTCGGTCGGTCGGTCGGTCGGTCAGTAAGTCAGTCAGTCAGTTCCGTCGGTCGGTCGGTCAGTCGGTCAGTCAGTCTGTCAGTCAGTCAGTCAGTCATTTCGGTCGGTCGGTCAGTCAATCAGTCAGTCAGTCAGTCAGTCAGTCAGTCAGGTCGGTCGGTCGGTCAGTCGGTCGGTCGGTCGGTCGGTCGGTCGGTCGGTCGGTCGGTCGGTCGGTCGGTCGGTCAGTCGGTCGGTCGGTCGGTCGGTCGGTCAGTCAGTCAGGTCGGTCAGTCAGTCAGGTCGGTCGGTCGGTCGGTCGGTCGGTCGTCGGTCGGTCGGTCAGTCAGTCAGTCATTTCGGTCGACCGGTCGGTCGGTCGGTCAGTCGGTCAGTCAGTCGGTCAGTCAGTCGGTCGGTCGTTCGGTCGGTTGGTCGGTCAGTCAGTCAGTCAGTCAGTCAGTCACTCAGTCAGTTCGGTAGGTCGGTCGGTCATTCGGTCAGTCAGTCAGTCAGGTCGGTCGGTCGGTCGGTCGGTCGGTCGGTCGGTCGGCCGGTCGGTCGGTCGGTCGGTCGGTCGGTCAGTCAGTCAGTCAGTCAGTCAGTTCGGTCGGTCGGTCGGTCATTCAGTCAGTCAGTAAAACAGTTCGGTCGGTCGGTCGGTCAGTCAGTCAGTCAGTTCGGTTGATTTGTCGGTCAGTCGGTCAGTCAGTCGGTCAGTCAGTCGGTCAGTCAGTCAGTCAGTCAGTCAGGTCGGTCGGTCGGTCGGTCGGTCGGTCGGTCGGTTGGTCAGTCGGTCAGTCAGTCAGTCAGTCAGTCAGTCAGTCAGTCAGTTCTGTCGGTCGGTCGGTCAGTCAGTCAGTCAGTCGATCAGTCAGTCAGTCAGTCAGTAAGTCAGTTCGGTCGGTCGGTCGGTCAGTCAGTCAGTCAGTCAGTCAGTCAGTTTTGTCGATTTGTCGGTCAGTCGGTCAGTCAGTCGGTCAGTCAGTCAGTCAGTTAGTCAGGTCGGTCGGTCGGTCGGTCGGTCGGTCGGTCGGTCGGTCAGTCAGTCAGTCAGTCAGTTCCGTCGGTCGGTCGGTCAGTCGGTCAGTCAGTCTGTCAGTCAGTCAGTCAGTCATTTCGGTCGGTCGGTCAGTCAATCAGTCAGTCAGTCAGTCAGTCAGTCAGTCAGGTCGGTCGGTCGGTCAGTCGGTCGGTCGGTCGGTCGGTCGGTCGGTCGGTCGGTCGGTCGGTCGGTCAGTCGGTCGGTCGGTCGGTCGGTCGGTCAGTCAGTCTGTCAGTCAGTCAGTCAGTCATTTCGGTCGGTCGGTCAGTCAATCAGTCAGTCAGTCAGTCAGTCAGTCAGTCAGGTCGGTCGGTCGGTCAGTCGGTCGGTCAGTTCCGTCGGTCGGTCGGTCAGTCGGTCAGTCAGTCTGTCAGTCAGTCAGTCAGTCATTTCGGTCGGTCGGTCAGTCAATCAGTCAGTCAGTCAGTCAGTCAGTCAGTAAGGTCGGTCGGTCGGTCAGTCGGTCGGTCGGTCGGTCGGTCGGTCGGTCGGTCGGTCGGTCGGTCGGTCGGTCGGTCGGTCGGCCGGTCGGTCGGTCGGTCGGTCGGTCGGTCAGTAAGTCAGTCAGTCAGTCAGTTCGGTCGGTCGGTCGGTCATTCAGTCAGTCAGTAAGTCAGTTCGGTCGGTCGGTCGGTCAGTCGGTCAGTCAGTCAGTCAGTTCGGTTGATTTGTCGGTCAGTCGGTCAGTCAGTCGGTCAGTCAGTCAGTCAGTCAGTCAGTCAGTCAGGTCGGTCGGTCGGTCGGTCGGTCGGTCGGTCGGTTGGTCAGTCGGTCAGTCAGTCAGTCAGTCAGTCAGTCAGTCAGTCAGTTCTGTCGGTCGGTCGGACAGTCAGTCAGTCAGTCGATCAGTCAGTCAGTCAGTCAGCCAGTCAGTCAGTTCGGTCGGTCGGTTGGTCAGTCGGTCGTTCGGTCGGTCGGTCAGTCAGTCAGTCAGTCAGTCAGTCAGTCAGTTCGGTCGGTCGGTCCGTCAGTCGGTTAGTCGGTCAGTCAGTCAGTCAGTTAGTCTGTCAGTTCGGTCGGTCAGTCGGTCAGTCAGTCAGTCAGTCAGTCAGTCAGTCAGTCAGTTCGGTCGGTCGGTCGGTCAGTCGGTCAGTCAGTCGGTCAGTCAGTAGGTCGGTCGGTCGGTCAGTCAGTCGGTCAGTCAGTCAGTCAGTCAGGTCGGTCGGTCGGTCGGTCGGTCGGTCGGTCGGTCGGTCGGTCGGTCGGTCAGTCGGTCAGTCAGTCAGTCAGTCAGTTCGGTCGGTCGGTGGGTCAGTCGGTCAGTCCGTCGGTCAGTCAGTCAGTCAGTTAGTCAGTCAGTTCGGTCGGTCAGTCGGTCAGTCAGTCAGTCAGTCAGTCACTCAGTTCGGCCGGTCGGTCGGTCAGTCGGTCAGTCAGTCGGTCAGTCAGTCGGTCGGTCGGTCAGTCAGTCAGTCAGTCAGTCAGTCAGTCAGGTCGGTCGGTCGGTCAGTCGGTCATTCGGTCGGACAGTCGGTCGGTAGGTCAGTCAGTCAGTCAGTCAGTCAGTTCGGTCGGTCGGTCGGTCAGTCAGTCAGTCAGTCAGTCAGTTAGTCAGGTCGGTCGGTCGGTCGGTCGGTCGGTCGGTCGGTCGGTCGGTTAGTCAGTCAGTCAGTCAGTCAGTCAGTTCAGTCGGTCGGTCAGTCAGTGTGTCAGTCAGT
Source organism: Neoaliturus tenellus (assembly GCA_030545055.2). Classification (NCBI taxonomy): domain Eukaryota; kingdom Metazoa; phylum Arthropoda; class Insecta; order Hemiptera; family Cicadellidae; genus Neoaliturus; species Neoaliturus tenellus. The sequence goes on along the minus strand of CM061535.1, from coordinate 476,369 downwards.
CGGTCAGTCAGTCAGGCAATCAGTCAGCTCGATCATCCGGTCGGTCGGTCGGTCAGTCGGTCAGTCGGTCAGTCAGTCAGTCAATCAGTCAGTCAGTCAGTCAGTTCGGAAGGTCGGTCGGTCAGTCGGTCAGTCGGTCAGTCAGTCAGTCAGTCAGTCAGTCAGTTAGTCAGGTCGGTCGGTCGGTCGGTCGGTCGGTCGGTCGGTTGGTCGGTCGGTTAGTCAGTCAGTCAGTCAGTTCAGTCGGTCGGTCAGTCAGTGTGTCAGTCAGTCGGTCAGTCAGTCAGGCAGTCAGTCAGCTCGGTTGTTCGGTCGGTCGGTCGGGCAGGTCGGTTGGTCGGTCGGTCGGTCAGTCGGTCAGTCAGTCGGTCAGTTAGTCAGTCAGTCAGTCATCCAGTTCGGTCGGTTGGTCAGTCTGTCAGTCAGTCGGTCAGTCAGTCAGTCAGTCAGTCAATCAGTTCGGTCGGTCGGTCGGTCTGTCGGTCAGTCAGTCAGTCAGTCAGTCAGTCAGTCAGTCAGTCAGTCAGTCAGTCAGTCAGGTCGGTCGGTCGGTCGGTCGGTCGGTCAGTCGGTCAGTTAGTCAGTCAGTCAGTTTGGTCGGTCGGTTGGTCAGTCAGTCAGTCAGTCAGTCAGTCAGTCAGTCAGGTCGGTCGGTCGGTCGGTCGGTCGGTCGGTCGGTCGGTCGGTCGGTCGGTCGGTCGGTCAGTCAGTCAGTCAGTCAGTCAGTTCGGTCGGTTGGTCGGTCAGTCGGTCAGTCAGTCGGTCAGTCAGTCAGTCAGTCAGTCAGTCAGTCAGTCAGTCAGTCAGGTCGGTCGGTCGGTCGGTCGGTCGGTCGGTCGGTTGGTCAGTCAGTCAGTCAGTCAGTAAGTCAGTTCGGTCGGTCGGTCGGTCAGTCAGTCAGTCAGTCAGTCAGTCAGTTTTGTCGATTTGTCGGTCAGTCGGTCAGTCAGTCGGTCAGTCAGTCGGTCAGTCAAACAGTCAGTTAGTCAGGTCGGTCGGTCGGTCGGTCGGTCGGTCGGTCGGTCGGTCGGTCAGTAAGTCAGTCAGTCAGTTCCGTCGGTCGGTCGGTCAGTCGGTCAGTCAGTCTGTCAGTCAGTCAGTCAGTCATTTCGGTCGGTCGGTCAGTCAATCAGTCAGTCAGTCAGTCAGTCAGTCAGTCAGGTCGGTCGGTCGGTCAGTCGGTCGGTCGGTCGGTCGGTCGGTCGGTCGGTCGGTCGGTCGGTCGGTCGGTCGGTCGGTCCGTCGGTCAGTCGGTCGGTCGGTCGGTCAGTCAGTCAGGTCGGTCAGTCAGTCAGGTCGGTCGGTCGGTCGGTCGGTCGGTCGTCGGTCGGTCGGTCAGTCAGTCAGTCATTTCGGTCGACCGGTCGGT
>CM061535.1:417500-465000 GCA_030545055.2 Neoaliturus tenellus | reverse complement strand
TCAGCTCGGTCATCCGGTCGGTCGGTCGGTCGGTCGGTCGGTCGGTCGGTCGGTCGGTCGGTCGGTCGGTCGGTTAGTCAGTCAGTCAGTCAGTCAGTCAGTTTAGTCGGTCGGTCAGTCAGTGTGTCAGTCAGTCGGTCAGTCAGTCAGGCAGTCAGTCAGCTCGGTCATCCGGTCGGTCGGTCGGTCGGTCGGTCGGTCGATCAGTCGGTCAGTCAGTCGGTCAGTCAGTCAGTCAATCAGTCAGTCAGTCAGTCAGTCAGTAAGTTCGGTAGGTCGGTGGGTCAGTCGGTCAGTCGGTCAGTCAGTCAGTCATTCAGTCAGTCAGTTAGTCAGGTCGGTCGGTCGGTCGGTCGGTTAGTCAGTCAGTCAGTCAGTTCAGTCGGTCGGTCAGACAGTGTGTCAGTCAGTCGGTCAGTCGGTCAGTCAGTCGGTCAGTTAGTCAGTCAGTCAGTCATCCAGTTCGGTCGGTTGGTCAGTCTGTCAGTCAGTCGGTCAGTCAGTCAGCTCGGTCGGTCGGTCGGTCGGTCGGTCGGTCGGTCAGTCAGTCAGTCAGTCAGTTCGGTCGGTCTGTCGGTCAGTCAGTCGGTCAGTCAGTCAGTCAGTCAGTCAGCTCGGTCGGTCGGTCGGTCGGTCGGTCGGTCGGTCAGTCAGTCAGTCAGTCAGTTCGGTCGGTCGGTCGGTCAGTCAGTCGGTCAGTCAGTCAGTCAGTCAGTCAGTCAGTCAGTCAGTCAGTCAGGTCGGTCGGTCGGTCGGTCGGTCGGTCGGTCGGTCGGTCAGTCAGTCAGTCAGTCAGTAAGTCAGTTCGGTCGGTCGGTCGGTCAGTCAGTCAGTCAGTCAGTCAGTCAGTTTTGTCGATTTGTCGGTCAGTCGGTCAGTCAGTCGGTCAGTCAGTCAGTCAGTTAGTCAGGTCGGTCGGTCGGTCGGTCGGTCGGTCGGTCAGTCAGTCAGTCAGTCAGTTCCGTCGGTCGGTCGGTCAGTCGGTCAGTCAGTCTGTCAGTCAGTCAGTCAGTCATTTCGGTCGGTCGGTCAGTCAATCAGTCAGTCAGTCAGTCAGTCAGTCAGTCAGTCAGGTCGGTCGTTCGGTCAGTCGGTCGGTCGGTCGGTCGGTCGGTCGGTTGGTCGGTCGGTCAGTCGGTCGGTCGGTCGGTCGGTCGGTCAGTCAGTCAGGTCGGTCAGTCAGTCAGGTCGGTCGGTCGGTCGGTCGGTCGGTCGGTCGGTCGGTCGGTCGGTCAGTCAGTCAGTCATTTCGGTCGGTCGGTCGGTCGGTCAGTCGGTCAGTCAGTCGGTCAGTCAGTCGGTCGGTCGTTCGGTCGGTCGGTCGGTCAGTCAGTCAGTCAGTCAGTCAGTCAGTTAGTCAGGTCGGTCGGTCGGTCGGTCGGTCGGTCGGTCAGTCAGTCAGTCAGTCAGTTCCGTCGGTCGGTCGGTCAGTCGGTCAGTCAGTCTGTCAGTCAGTCAGTCAGTCATTTCGGTCGGTCGGTCAGTCAATCAGTCAGTCAGTCAGTCAGTCAGTCAGTCAGTCAGGTCGGTCGTTCGGTCAGTCGGTCGGTCGGTCGGTCGGTCGGTCGGTTGGTCGGTCGGTCAGTCGGTCGGTCGGTCGGTCGGTCGGTCAGTCAGTCAGGTCGGTCAGTCAGTCAGGTCGGTCGGTCGGTCGGTCGGTCGGTCGGTCGGTCGGTCGGTCGGTCAGTCAGTCAGTCATTTCGGTCGGTCGGTCGGTCGGTCAGTCGGTCAGTCAGTCGGTCAGTCAGTCGGTCGGTCGTTCGGTCGGTCGGTCGGTCAGTCAGTCAGTCAGTCAGTCAGTCAGTTAGTCAGGTCGGTCGGTCGGTCGGTCGGTCGGTCGGTCAGTCAGTCAGTCAGTCAGTTCCGTCGGTCGGTCGGTCAGTCGGTCAGTCAGTCTGTCAGTCAGTCAGTCAGTCATTTCGGTCGGTCGGTCAGTCAATCAGTCAGTCAGTCAGTCAGTCAGTCAGTCAGTCAGGTCGGTCGTTCGGTCAGTCGGTCGGTCGGTCGGTCGGTCGGTCGGTTGGTCGGTCGGTCAGTCGGTCGGTCGGTCGGTCGGTCGGTCAGTCAGTCAGGTCGGTCAGTCAGTCAGGTCGGTCGGTCGGTCGGTCGGTCGGTCGGTCGGTCGGTCGGTCGGTCAGTCAGTCAGTCATTTCGGTCGGTCGGTCGGTCGGTCAGTCGGTCAGTCAGTCGGTCAGTCAGTCGGTCGGTCGTTCGGTCGGTCGGTCGGTCAGTCAGTCAGTCAGTCAGTCAGTCAGTTCGGTAGGTCGGTCGGTCATTCGGTCAGTCAGTCAGTCCGTCAGTCAGTCAGTCAGTCAGTCCGTCAGTCAGTCAAACAGTCAGGTCAGTCGGTCGGTCGGTCGGTCGGTTGGTCGGTCGGCCGGTCGGTCGGTCGGTCGGTCGGTCGGTCAGTCAGTCAGTCAGTAAGTCAGTTCGGTCGGTCTTTCGGTCAGTCAGTCAGTCAGTTCGGTTGATTTGTCGGTCAGTCGGTCAGACAGTCGGTCAGTCAGTCAATCAGTCAGTCAGGTCGGTCGGTCGTCGGTCGGTCAGTCAGTCAGTCAGTAAGTCAGTTCGGTCGGTCTTTCGGTCAGTCAGTCAGTCAGTTCGGTTGATTTGTCGGTCAGTCGGTCAGACAGTCGGTCAGTCAGTCAATCAGTCAGTCAGGTCGGTCGGTCGTCGGTCGGTCGGTCGGTCAATTGGTCAGTCGGTCAGTCAGTCAGTCAGTCAGTCAGTCAGTCAGTTCTGTCGGTCGGTCGGTCAGTCAGTCAGTCAGTCAGTTCAGTCGGTCGTTCGGTCGGTCGGTCAGTCAGTCAGTCAGTCAGTCAGTCAGTCAGTCAGTTCGGTCGGTCGGTCCGTCAGTCGGTTAGTCGGTCAGTCAGTCAGTCAGTTAGTCTGTCAGTTCGGTCGGTCAGTCGGTCAGTCAGTTAGTCAGTCAGTCAGTCAGTCGGTCGGTCGGTCAGTCGGCCAGTCAGTCGGTCAGTCAGTCGGTCGGTCGGTCGGTCATCCAGTCGGTCAGTCAGTCAGTCAGTCAGGTCGGTCGGTCGGTCGGTCGGTCGGTCGGTCGGTCGGTCGGTCGGTCGGTCGGTCAGTCAGTCAGTCAGTCAGTCAGTTCGGTCGGTCGGTGGGTCAGTCGGTCAGTCCGTCGGTCAGTCAGTCAGTCAGTTATTCAGTCAGTTCGGTCGGTCAGTCGGTCAGTCAGTCAGTCAGTCAGTCAGTCAGTTCGGCCGGTCGGTCGGTCAGTCGGTCAGTAAGTCGGTCAGTCAGTCGGTCGGTCGGTCAGTCAGTCAGTCAGTCAGTCAGTCAGTCATGTCGGTCGGTCGGTCGGTCGGTCGGTCGGTCGGTCGGTCGGTCGGTCGGTCGGTCATTCGGTCGGACGGTCGGTCGGTAGGTCAGTCAGTCAGTCAGTCAGTCAGTTCGGTCGGTCGGTCGGTCAGTCAGTCAGTCAGTCAGTTAGTCAGGTTGGTCGGTCGGTCGGTCGGTCGGTCGGTTAGTCAGTCAGTCAGTCAGTCAGTCAGTTCAGTCGGTCGGTCAGTCAGTGTGTCAGTCAGTCGGTCAGTCAGTCAGGCAATCAGTCAGCTCGATCATCCGGTCGGTCGGTCGGTCGGTCGGTCAGTCGGTCAGTCAGTCAGTCAATCAGTCAGTCAGTCAGTCAGTTCGGAAGGTCGGTCGGTCAGTCGGTCAGTCGGTCAGTCAGTCAGTCAGTCAGTCAGTCAGTTAGTCAGGTCGGTCGGTCGGTCGGTCGGTCGGTCGGTCGGTCGGTCGGTCGGTTAGTCAGTCAGTCAGTCAGTTCAGTCGGTCGGTCAGTCAGTGTGTCAGTCAGTCGGTCAGTCAGTCAGGCAGTCAGTCAGCTCGGTCGTTCGGTCGGTCGGTCGGGCAGGTCGGTCGGTCGGTCGGTCGGTCAGTCGGTCAGTCAGTCGGTCAGTTAGTCAGTCAGTCAGTCATCCAGTTCGGTCGGTATGTCAGTCTGTCAGTCAGTCGGTCAGTCAGTCAGTCAGTCAGTCAATCAGTTCGGTCGGTCGGTCGGTCGGTCGGTCAGTCAGTCGATCAGTCAGTCAGTCAGTCAGTCAGCTCGGTCGGTCGGTCGGTCGGTCGGTCGGTCGGTCAGTCAGTCAGTCAGTCAGTTCGGACGGTCGGTCGGTCAGTCAGTCGGTCAGTCAGTCAGTCAGTCAGTCAGGTCGGTCGGCCGGTCGGTTGGTCGGTCGGTCGGTCGGTCGGTCGGTCGGTCGGTCAGTCAGTCAGTCAGTCAGTCAGTTCGGTCGGTTGGTCGGTCAGTCGGTCGGTCAGTCAGTCAGTCAGTCAGTCAGTCAGTCAGTTCGGTCGGTCGGTCGGTCAGTCGGTCAGTCGGTCAGACAGTCAGTCAGTCAGTCAGGTCGGTCAGTCGGTCGGTCGGTCGGTCCGCCGGTCGGTCGGTCGGTCGGTCAGTCAGTCAGTCAGTCAGTAAGTCAGTTCGGTCGGTCGGTCGGTCAGTCGGGCAGTCAGTCAGTCAGTCAGTCAGTCAGTTAGTCAGTCAGTTCGGTCTGTCAGTCGGTCAGTCAGTCAGTCAGTCAGTCAGTTCGGTCGGTCGGTCGGTCAGTCGGTCTGTCGGTCAGTCAGTCAATCAGTCAGTCAGGTCGGTCGGTCGGTCGATCGGTCGGTCTGTCGGTCGGTTGGTCGGTCGGTCGGAAAGTCAGTCAGTCAGTTTGGTCGGTCAGTCGGTCAGTCAGTCAGTCAGTCAGTCAGCTCGGTCATCCGGTCGGTCGGTCGGTCGGTCGGTCGGTCGGTCAGTCGGTCAGTCAGTCGGTCAGTCAGTCAGTAAATCAGTCAGTCAGTCAGTCAGTCAGTAAGTTCGGTAGGTCGGTCGGTCAGTCGGTCAGTCGGTCAGTCAGTCAGTCAGTCAGTCAGTCAGTTAGTCAGGTCGGACGGTCGGTCGGTCGGTTAGTCAGTCAGTCAGTCAGTTCAGTCGGTCGGTCAGACAGTGTGTCAGTCAGTCGGTCAGTCGGTCAGTCAGTCGGTCAGTTAGTCAGTCAGTCAGTCATCCAGTTCGGTCGGTTGGTCAGTCTGTCAGTCAGTCGGTCAGTCAGTCAGCTCGGTCGGTCGGTCGGTCGGTCGGTCGGTCGGTCAGTCAGTCAGTCAGTCAGTTCGGTCGGTCTGTCGGTCAGTCAGTCGGTCAGTCAGTCAGTCAGTCAGTCAGCTCGGTCGGTCGGTCGGTCGGTCGGTCGGTCGGTCAGTCAGTTCGGTCGGTCGGTCGGTCAGTCAGTCGGTCAGTCAGTCAGTCAGTCAGTCAGTCAGTCAGTCAGTCAGTCAGGTCGGTCGGTCGGTCGGTCGGTCGGTCGGTCGGTCGGTCGGTCAGTCAGTCAGTCAGTCAGTAAGTCAGTTCGGTCGGTCGGTCGGTCAGTCAGTCAGTCAGTCAGTCAGTCAGTTTTGTCGATTTGTCGGTCAGTCGGTCAGTCAGTCGGTCAGTCAGTCAGTCAGTTAGTCAGGTCGGTCGGTCGGTCGGTCGGTCGGTCGGTCGGTCGGTCGGTCGGTCAGTCAGTCAGTCAGTCAGTTCCGTCGGTCGGTCGGTCAGTCGGTCAGTCAGTCCGTCAGTCAGTCAGTCAGTCATTTCGGTCGGTCGGTCAGTCAATCAGTCAGTCAGTCAGTCAGTCAGTCAGTCAGTCAGGTCGGTCGTTCGGTCAGTCGGTCGGTCGGTCGGTCGGTCGGTCGGTCGGTCGGTCGGTCGGTCAGTCGGTCGGTCGGTCGGTCGGTCGGTCAGTCAGTCAGGTCGGTCAGTCAGTCAGGTCGGTCGGTCGGTCGGTCGGTCGGTCGGTCGGTCGGTCGGTCGGTCAGTCAGTCAGTCATTTCGGTCGGTCGGTCGGTCGGTCAGTCGGTCAGTCAGTCGGTCAGTCAGTCGGTCGGTCGTTCGGTCGGTCGGTCGGTCAGTCAGTCAGTCAGTCAGTCAGTCAGTCAGTCAGTCAGTCAGTTCGGTAGGTCGGTCGGTCAATCGGTCAGATAGTCAGTCCGTCAGTCAGTCAGTCAGTCAGTCCGTCAGTCAGTCAGTCAGTCAGGTCAGTCGGTCGGTCGGTCGGTCGGTCGGTCGGTCGGTCGGTCGGTCGGTCGGTCAGTCAGTCAGTCAGTCAGTAAGTCAGTTCGGTCGGTCGGTCGGTCAGTCAGTCAGTCAGTCAGTCAGTCAGTTTTGTCGATTTGTCGGTCAGTCGGTCAGTCAGTCGGTCAGTCAGTCAGTCAGTTAGTCAGGTCGGTCGGTCGGTCGGTCGGTCGGTCGGTCAGTCAGTCAGTCAGTCAGTTCCGTCGGTCGGTCGGTCAGTCGGTCAGTCAGTCTGTCAGTCAGTCAGTCAGTCATTTCGGTCGGTCGGTCAGTCAATCAGTCAGTCAGTCAGTCAGTCAGTCAGTCAGTCAGGTCGGTCGTTCGGTCAGTCGGTCGGTCGGTCGGTCGGTCGGTCGGTCGGTCGGTCGGTCAGTCGGTCGGTCGGTCGGTCGGTCGGTCAGTCAGTCAGGTCGGTCAGTCAGTCAGGTCGGTCGGTCGGTCGGTCGGTCGGTCGGTCGGTCGGTCGGTCGGTCAGTCAGTCAGTCATTTCGGTCGGTCGGTCGGTCGGTCAGTCGGTCAGTCAGTCGGTCAGTCAGTCGGTCGGTCGTTCGGTCGGTCGGTCGGTCAGTCAGTCAGTCAGTCAGTCAGTCAGTTCGGTAGGTCGGTCGGTCATTCGGTCAGTCAGTCAGTCCGTCAGTCAGTCAGTCAGTCAGTCCGTCAGTCAGTCAAACAGTCAGGTCAGTCGGTCGGTCGGTCGGTCGGTTGGTCGGTCGGCCGGTCGGTCGGTCGGTCGGTCGGTCGGTCAGTCAGTCAGTCAGTAAGTCAGTTCGGTCGGTCTTTCGGTCAGTCAGTCAGTCAGTTCGGTTGATTTGTCGGTCAGTCGGTCAGACAGTCGGTCAGTCAGTCAATCAGTCAGTCAGGTCGGTCGGTCGTCGGTCGGTCAGTCAGTCAGTCAGTAAGTCAGTTCGGTCGGTCTTTCGGTCAGTCAGTCAGTCAGTTCGGTTGATTTGTCGGTCAGTCGGTCAGACAGTCGGTCAGTCAGTCAATCAGTCAGTCAGGTCGGTCGGTCGTCGGTCGGTCGGTCGGTCAATTGGTCAGTCGGTCAGTCAGTCAGTCAGTCAGTCAGTCAGTTCTGTCGGTCGGTCGGTCAGTCAGTCAGTCAGTCAGTTCAGTCGGTCGTTCGGTCGGTCGGTCAGTCAGTCAGTCAGTCAGTCAGTCAGTCAGTCAGTTCGGTCGGTCGGTCCGTCAGTCGGTTAGTCGGTCAGTCAGTCAGTCAGTTAGTCTGTCAGTTCGGTCGGTCAGTCGGTCAGTCAGTTAGTCAGTCAGTCAGTCAGTCAGTCAGTTCGGTCGGTCGGTCGGTCAGTCGGCCAGTCAGTCGGTCAGTCAGTCGGTCGGTCGGTCGGTCATCCAGTCGGTCAGTCAGTCAGTCAGTCAGGTCGGTCGGTCGGTCGGTCGGTCGGTCGGTCGGTCGGTCGGTCGGTCGGTCGGTCAGTCAGTCAGTCAGTCAGTCAGTTCGGTCGGTCGGTGGGTCAGTCGGTCAGTCCGTCGGTCAGTCAGTCAGTCAGTTATTCAGTCAGTTCGGTCGGTCAGTCGGTCAGTCAGTCAGTCAGTCAGTCAGTCAGTTCGGCCGGTCGGTCGGTCAGTCGGTCAGTAAGTCGGTCAGTCAGTCGGTCGGTCGGTCAGTCAGTCAGTCAGTCAGTCAGTCAGTCATGTCGGTCGGTCGGTCGGTCGGTCGGTCGGTCGGTCGGTCGGTCGGTCAATCGGTCATTCGGTCGGACGGTCGGTCGGTAGGTCAGTCAGTCAGTCAGTCAGTCAGTTCGGTCGGTCGGTCGGTCAGTCAGTCAGTCAGTCAGTTAGTCAGGTTGGTCGGTCGGTCGGTCGGTCGGTCGGTTAGTCAGTCAGTCAGTCAGTCAGTCAGTTCAGTCGGTCGGTCAGTCAGTGTGTCAGTCAGTCGGTCAGTCAGTCAGGCAATCAGTCAGCTCGATCATCCGGTCGGTCGGTCGGTCGGTCGGTCAGTCGGTCAGTCAGTCAGTCAATCAGTCAGTCAGTCAGTCAGTTCGGAAGGTCGGTCGGTCAGTCGGTCAGTCGGTCAGTCAGTCAGTCAGTCAGTCAGTCAGTTAGTCAGGTCGGTCGTTCGGTCGGTCGGTCGGGCAGGTCGGTCGGTCGGTCGGTCGGTCAGTCGGTCAGTCAGTCGGTCAGTTAGTCAGTCAGTCAGTCATCCAGTTCGGTCGGTATGTCAGTCTGTCAGTCAGTCGGTCAGTCAGTCAGTCAGTCAGTCAATCAGTTCGGTCGGTCGGTCGGTCGGTCGGTCAGTCAGTCGATCAGTCAGTCAGTCAGTCAGTCAGCTCGGTCGGTCGGTCGGTCGGTCGGTCGGTCGGTCAGTCAGTCAGTCAGTCAGTTCGGACGGTCGGTCGGTCAGTCAGTCGGTCAGTCAGTCAGTCAGTCAGTCAGGTCGGTCGGCCGGTCGGTTGGTCGGTCGGTCGGTCGGTCGGTCGGTCGGTCGGTCAGTCAGTCAGTCAGTCAGTCAGTTCGGTCGGTTGGTCGGTCAGTCGGTCGGTCAGTCAGTCAGTCAGTCAGTCAGTCAGTCAGTTCGGTCGGTCGGTCGGTCAGTCGGTCAGTCGGTCAGACAGTCAGTCAGTCAGTCAGGTCGGTCAGTCGGTCGGTCGGTCGGTCCGCCGGTCGGTCGGTCGGTCGGTCATTCAGTCAGTCAGTCAGTAAGTCAGTTCGGTCGGTCGGTCGGTCAGTCGGGCAGTCAGTCAGTCAGTCAGTCAGTCAGTTAGTCAGTCAGTTCGGTCTGTCAGTCGGTCAGTCAGTCAGTCAGTCAGTCAGTTCGGTCGGTCGGTCGGTCAGTCGGTCTGTCGGTCAGTCAGTCAATCAGTCAGTCAGGTCGGTCGGTCGGTCGATCGGTCGGTCTGTCGGTCGGTTGGTCGGTCGGTCGGAAAGTCAGTCAGTCAGTTTGGTCGGTCAGTCGGTCAGTCAGTCAGTCAGTCAGTCAGCTCGGTCATCCGGTCGGTCGGTCGGTCGGTCGGTCGGTCGGTCAGTCGGTCAGTCAGTCGGTCAGTCAGTCAGTAAATCAGTCAGTCAGTCAGTCAGTCAGTAAGTTCGGTAGGTCGGTCGGTCAGTCGGTCAGTCGGTCAGTCAGTCAGTCAGTCAGTCAGTCAGTTAGTCAGGTCGGACGGTCGGTCGGTCGGTTAGTCAGTCAGTCAGTTCAGTCGGTCGGTCAGACAGTGTGTCAGTCAGTCGGTCAGTCGGTCAGTCAGTCGGTCAGTTAGTCAGTCAGTCAGTCATCCAGTTCAGTCGGTTGGTCAGTCTGTCAGTCAGTCGGTCAGTCAGTCAGCTCGGTCGGTCGGTCGGTCGGTCGGTCGGTCGGTCAGTCAGTCAGTCAGTCAGTTCGGTCGGTCTGTCGGTCAGTCAGTCGGTCAGTCAGTCAGTCAGTCAGTCAGCTCGGTCGGTCGGTCGGTCGGTCGGTCGGTCGGTCAGTCAGTTCGGTCGGTCGGTCGGTCAGTCAGTCGGTCAGTCAGTCAGTCAGTCAGTCAGTCAGTCAGTCAGTCAGTCAGGTCGGTCGGTCGGTCGGTCGGTCGGTCGGTCGGTCGGTCGGTCAGTCAGTCAGTCAGTCAGTAAGTCAGTTCGGTCGGTCGGTCGGTCAGTCAGTCAGTCAGTCAGTCAGTCAGTTTTGTCGATTTGTCGGTCAGTCGGTCAGTCAGTCGGTCAGTCAGTCAGTCAGTTAGTCAGGTCGGTCGGTCGGTCGGTCGGTCGGTCGGTCGGTCGGTCGGTCGGTCGGTCAGTCAGTCAGTCAGTCAGTTCCGTCGGTCGGTCGGTCAGTCGGTCAGTCAGTCCGTCAGTCAGTCAGTCAGTCATTTCGGTCGGTCGGTCAGTCAATCAGTCAGTCAGTCAGTCAGTCAGTCAGTCAGTCAGGTCGGTCGTTCGGTCAGTCGGTCGGTCGGTCGGTCGGTCGGTCGGTCGGTCGGTCGGTCAGTCGGTCGGTCGGTCGGTCGGTCGGTCAGTCAGTCAGGTCGGTCAGTCAGTCAGGTCGGTCGGTCGGTCGGTCGGTCGGTCGGTCGGTCAGTCAGTCAGTCAGTCAGTCAGTCAGTCAGTCAGTCAGTCAGTCAGTCAGGTCGGTCGTTCGGTCAGTCGGTCGGTCGGTCGGTCGGTCGGTCGGTCGGTCGGTCGGTCAGTCAGTCAGTCATTTCGGTCGGTCGGTCGGTCGGTCAGTCGGTCAGTCAGTCGGTCAGTCAGTCGGTCGGTCGTTCGGTCGGTCGGTCGGTCAGTCAGTCAGTCAGTCAGTCAGTCAGTCAGTCAGTCAGTCAGTTCGGTAGGTCGGTCAGTCAATCGGTCAGTCAGTCAGTCCGTCAGTCAGTCAGTCAGTCAGTCCGTCAGTCAGTCAGTCAGTCAGGTCAGTCGGTCGGTCGGTCGGTCGGTCGGTCGGTCGGCCGGTCGGTCGGTCGGTCGGTCGGTCGGTCAGTCAGTCAGTCAGTAAGTCAGTTCGGTCGGTCGGTCGGTCAGTCAGTCAGTCAGTTCGGTTGATTTGTCGGTCAGTCGGTCAGTCAGTCGGTCAGTCAGTCAATCAGTCAGTCAGGTCGGTCGGTCGTCGGTCGGTCGGTCGGTCAATTGGTCAGTCGGTCAGTCAGTCAGTCAGTCAGTCAGTCAGTCAGTTCTGTCGGTCGGTCGGTCAGTCAGTCAGTCAGTCAGTCAGTCAGTCAGTCAGCCAGTCAGTCAGTTTAGTCGGTCGGTTGGTCAGTCGGTCGTTCGGTTGGTCGGTCAGTCAGTCAGTCAGTCAGTCAGTCAGTCAGTTCGGTCGGTCGGTCCGTCAGTCGGTTAGTCGGTCAGTCAGTCAGTCAGTTAGTCTGTCAGTTCGGTCGGTCAGTCGGTCAGTCAGTTGGTCAGTCAGTCAGTCAGTCAGTCAGTTCGGTCGGTCGGTCGGTCAGTCGGCCAGTCAGTCGGTCAGTCAGTCGGTCGGTCGGTCGGTCATCCAGTCGGTCAGTCAGTCAGTCAGTCAGGTCGGTCGGTCGGTCGGTCGGTCGGTCGGTCGGTCGGTCGGTCGGTCGGTCGGTCAGTCAGTCAGTCAGTCAGTCAGTTCGGTCGGTCGGTGGGTCAGTCGGTCAGTCCGTCGGTCAGTCAGTCAGTCAGTCAGTCAGTTCGGTCGGTCAGTCGGTCAGTCAGTCAGTCAGTCAGTCAGTCAGTTCGGCCGGTCGGTCGGTCAGTCGGTCAGTCAGTCGGTCAGTCAGTCGGTCGGTCGGTCAGTCAGTCAGTCAGTCAGTCAGTCAGTCAGGTCGGTCGGTCGGTCGGTCGGTCGGTCGGTCGGTCGGTCGGTCGGTCGGTCGGTCATTCGGTCGGACGGTCGGTCGGTAGGTCAGTCAGTCAGTCAGTCAGTCAGTTCGGTCGGTCGGTCGGTCAGTCAGTCAGTCAGTCAGTTAGTCAGGTCGGTCGGTCGGTCGGTCGGTCGGTCGGTTAGTCAGTCAGTCAGTCAGTCAGTCAGTTCAGTCGGTCGGTCAGTCAGTGTGTCAGTCAGTCGGTCAGTCAGTCAGGCAATCAGTCAGCTCGATCATCCGGTCGGTCGGTCGGTCGGTCGGTCAGTCGGTCAGTCAGTCAGTCAATCAGTCAGTCAGTCAGTCAGTTCGGAAGGTCGGTCGGTCAGTCGGTCAGTCGGTCAGTCAGTCAGTCAGTCAGTCAGTCAGTTAGTCAGGTCGGTCGGTCGGTCGGTCGGTCGGTCGGTCGGTCGGTCGGTCGGTCGGTCGGTCGGTCGGTCGGTTAGTCAGTCAGTCAGTCAGTTCAGTCGGTCGGTCAGTCATTGTGTCAGTCAGTCGGTCAGTCAGTCAGGCAGTCAGTCAGCTCGGTCGTTCGGTCGGTCGGTCGGGCAGGTCGGTCGGTCGGTCGGTCGGTCAGTCGGTCAGTCAGTCGGTCAGTTAGTCAGTCAGTCAGTCATCCAGTTCGGTCGGTTGGTCAGTCTGTCAGTCAGTCGGTCAGTCAGTCAGTCAGTCAGTCAATCAGTTCGGTCGGTCGGTCGGTCGGTCGGTCAGTCAGTCGATCAGTCAGTCAGTCAGTCAGTCAGCTCGGTCGGTCGGTCGGTCGGTCGGTCGGTCGGTCAGTCAGTCAGTCAGTCAGTTCGGACGGTCGGTCGGTCAGTCAGCCGGTCAGTCAGTCAGTCAGTCAGTCACGTCGGTCGGCCGGTCGGTTGGTCGGTCGGTCGGTCGGTCGGTCGGTCGGTCGGTCGGTCAGTCAGTCAGTCAGTCAGTCAGTTCGGTCGGTTGGTCGGTCAGTCGGTCGGTCAGTCAGTCAGTCAGTCAGTCAGTCAGTCAGTTCGGTCGGTCGGTCGGTCAGTCGGTCAGTCGGTCAGACAGTCAGTCAGTCAGTCAGGTCGGTCAGTCGGTCGGTCGGTCGGTCCGCCGGTCGGTCGGTCGGTCGGTCAGTCAGTCAGTCAGTCAGTAAGTCAGTTCGGTCGGTCGGTCGGTCAGTCGGGCAGTCAGTCAGTCAGTCAGTCAGTCAGTTAGTCAGTCAGTTCGGTCTGTCAGTCGGTCAGTCAGTCAGTCAGTCAGTCAGTTCGGTCGGTCGGTCGGTCAGTCGGTCTGTCGGTCAGTCAGTCAATCAGTCAGTCAGGTCGGTCGGTCGGTCGATCGGTCGGTCTGTCGGTCGGTGTGTCGGTCGGTCGGAAAGTCAGTCAGTCAGTTTGGTCGGTCAGTCGGTCAGTCAGTCAGTCAGTCAGTCAGCTCGGTCGGTCGGTCGGTCGGTCGGTCGGTCGGTCAGTCAGTCAGTCAGTCAGTTCGGATGGTCGGTCGGTCAGTCAGTCGGTCAGTCAGTCAGTCAGTCAGTCAGGTCGGTCGGCCGGTCGGTTGGTCGGTCGGTCGGTCGGTCGGTCGGTCGGTCAGTCAGTCAGTCAGTTTGGTCGGTCAGTCGGTCAGTCAGTCAGTTAGTCAGTCAGTCAGTCACTCAGTCAGTCAGTCAGTTCGGTAGGTCGGTCGGTCAGTCGGTCAGTCAGTCAGTCAGTCAGTCAGTCAGTCAGTTAGGTCGGTCGGTCGGTCGGTCGGTCGGTCGGTTTGTCGGTCGGTCGGTCGGTCGGTCGGTCAGTCAGTCAGTCAGTCAGTCAGTCAGTTCGGTCGTTCGTTCGGTCAGTCGGTCAGTCAGTCGGTCAGTCAGTCAGTCAGTTAGTCAGTCAGTTCGGTCGGTCAGTCGGTCAGTCAGTCAGTCAGTCAGTCAGTTTGGTCGGTCGGTCGGTCAGTCGGTCAGTCGGTCAGTCGGTCAGTCAGTCAGTCAGTCAGTCAGGTCGGTCGGTCGGTCGGTCGGTCGGTCGGTCGGTCGGTCGGTCGGTCGGTCGGTCATTCGGTCAGTCAGTTCGGTCGGTCGGTAGGTCAGTCAGTCAGTCAGTCAGTAAGTCAGTTCGGTCGGTCGGTCGGTCAGTCAGTCAGTCAGTCAGTCAGTCAGGTCGGTCGGTCGGTCGGTCGGTCGGTCGGTCGGTCGGTCAGTCAGTCAGTCAGTCAGTCAGTCAGTCAGGCAGTCAGTCAGTCATTTCGGTCGGTCGGTCGGTCAATCAGTCGGTCAGTCAGTCAGTCAGTCAGTCATTTCGGTCGGTCGGTCAGTCGGTCGGTCGGTCGGTCGGTCGGTCGGACGGTCGGTCGGTCAGTCGGTCGGTCAGTCGATCAGTCGGTCAGTCAGTCAGTTAGTCAGTCAGTCAGTCAGTCAGGTCGGTCGGTCGGTCGGTCGGTCGGTCGGTTGGTCGGTCGGTCGGTCGGTCGGTCAGTCAATCAGTCAGTCAGTCAGTTCGGTCGGTCGGTCGGTCTGTCGGTCAGTCATTTGGTCAGTCAGTCAGTCAGTCAGTCAGCTCGGTCGGTCGGTCGGCCGGTCGGTCAGTCAGTCAGTCAGTCAGTTCGGTCGGTCGGTCGGTCAGTCAGTCGGTCAGTCAGTCAGTCAGTCAGTCAGGTCGGTCGTTCGGTCGGTCGGTCGGTCGGTCGGTCGGTCGGTCGGTCGGTCGGTCGGTCGGTCGGTCGGTTAGTCAGTCAGTCAGTCAGTCAGTCAGTTTAGTCGGTCGGTCAGTCAGTGTGTCAGTCAGTCGGTCAGTCAGTCAGGCAGTCAGTCAGCTCGGTCATCCGGTCGGTCGGTCGGTCGGTCGGTCGGTCGGTCAGTCGGTCAGTCAGTCGGTCAGTCAGTCAGTCAATCAGTCAGTCAGTCAGTCAGTCAGTCAGTTCGGTAGGTCGGTCGGTCAGTCGGTCAGTCGGTTAGTCAGTCAGTCAGTCAGTTAGTCAGGTCGGTCGGTCGGTCGGTCGGTTAGTCAGTTGTCAGTCAGTTCAGTCGGTCGGTCAGTCAGTGTGTCTGTCAGTCGGTCAGTCAGTCAGGCAGTCAGTCAGCTCGGTCGTTCGGTCGGTCGGTCGGTCGGTCGGTCGGTCGGTCGGTCAGTCGGTCAGTCAGTCGGTCAGTTAGTCAGTCAGTCAGTCATCCAGTTCGGTCGGTTGGTCAGTCTGTCAGTCAGTCGGTCAGTCAGTTAGCTCGGTCGGTCGGTCGGTCGGTCGGTCAGTCAGTCAGTCAGTCAGTTCGGTCGGTCTGTCGGTCAGTCAGTCGGTCAGTCAGTCAGTCAGCTCGGTCGGTCGGTCGGTCGGTCGGTCGGTCGGTCAGTCAGTCAGTCAGTCAGTTCGGTCGGTCGGTCGGTCAGTCAGTCGGTCAGTCAGTCAGTCAGTCAGTCAGATCGGTCGGTCGGTCGGTCGGTCGGTCGGTCGGTCGGTCGGTCGGTCGGTCGGTCAGTCGGTCAGTCAGTCAGTCAGTTCGGTCTGTTGGTCGGTCAGTCGGTCGGTCAGTCAGTCAGTCAGTCAGTCAGTCAGTCAGTTCGGTCGGTCGGTCGGTCAGTCGGTCAGTCGGTCAGACAGTCAGTCAGTCAGTCAGGTCGGTCAGTCGGTCGGTCGGTCGGTCCGCCGGTCGGTCGGTCGGTCGGTCAGTCAGTCAGTCAGTCAGTAAGTCAGTTCGGTCGGTCGGTCGGTCAGTCGGGCAGTCAGTCAGTCAGTCAGTCAGTCAGTTAGTCAGTCAGTTCGGTCTGTCAGTCGGTCAGTCAGTCAGTCAGTCAGTCAGTTCGGTCGGTCGGTCGGTCAGTCGGTCTGTCGGTCAGTCAGTCAATCAGTCAGTCAGGTCGGTCGGTCGGTCGATCGGTCGGTCTGTCGGTCGGTGTGTCGGGCGGTCGGAAAGTCAGTCAGTCAGTTTGGTCGGTCAGTCGGTCAGTCAGTCAGTCAGTCAGTCAGCTCGGTCGGTCGGTCGGTCGGTCGGTCGGTCGGTCAGTCAGTCAGTCAGTCAGTTCGGACGGTCGGTCGGTCAGTCAGTCGGTCAGTCAGTCAGTCAGTCAGTCAGGTCGGTCGGCCGGTCGGTTGGTCGGTCGGTCGGTCGGTCGGTCGGTCGGTCAGTCAGTCAGTCAGTTTGGTCGGTCAGTCGGTCAGTCAGTCAGTTAGTCAGTCAGTCAGTCACTCAGTCAGTCAGTCAGTTCGGTAGGTCGGTCGGTCAGTCGGTCAGTCAGTCAGTCAGTCAGTCAGTCAGTCAGTTAGGTCGGTCGGTCGGTCGGTCGGTCGGTCGGTTTGTCGGTCGGTCGGTCGGTCGGTCGGTC
Organism: Neoaliturus tenellus; assembly: GCA_030545055.2. Classification (NCBI taxonomy): domain Eukaryota; kingdom Metazoa; phylum Arthropoda; class Insecta; order Hemiptera; family Cicadellidae; genus Neoaliturus; species Neoaliturus tenellus. Next base: position 449,431 of record CM061535.1, on the reverse strand, counting down.
AGTCAGTCAGTCAGTCAGTCAGTCAGTTCGGTCGTTCGTTCGGTCAGTCGGTCAGTCAGTCGGTCAGTCGGTCAGTCGGTCAGTCAGTCAGTCAGTCAGTCAGGTCGGTCGGTCGGTCGGTCGGTCGGTCGGTCGGTCGGTCGGTCGGTCGGTCGGTCATTCGGTCAGTCAGTTCGGTCGGTCAGTAGGTCAGTCAGTCAGTCAGTCAGTAAGTCAGTTCGGTCGGTCGGTCGGTCAGTCAGTCAGTCAGTCAGTCAGTCAGGTCGGTCGGTCGGTCGGTCGGTCGGTCGGTCGGTCGGTCAGTCAGTCAGTCAGTCAGTCAGTCAGGCAGTCAGTCAGTCATTTCGGTCGGTCGGCCGGTCAATCAGTCGGTCAGTCAGTCAGTCAGTCAGTCATTTCGGTCGGTCGGTCAGTCGGTCGGTCGGTCGGTCGGTCGGTCGGACGGTCGGTCGGTCAGTCGGTCGGTCAGTCGATCAGTCGGTCAGTCAGTCAGTTAGTCAGTCAGTCAGTCAGTCAGGTCGGTCGGTCGGTCGGTCGGTCGGTCGGTTGGTCGGTCGGTCGGTCGGTCGGTCAGTCAATCAGTCAGTCAGTCAGTTCGGTCGGTCGGTCGGTCTGTCGGTCAGTCATTTGGTCAGTCAGTCAGTCAGTCAGTCAGCTCGGTCGGTCGGTCGGCCGGTCGGTCAGTCAGTCAGTCAGTCAGTTCGGTCGGTCGGTCGGTCAGTCAGTCGGTCAGTCAGTCAGTCAGTCAGTCAGGTCGGTCGTTCGGTCGGTCGGTCGGTCGGTCGGTCGGTCGGTCGGTCGGTCGGTCGGTCGGTCGGTCGGTTAGTCATCCAGTCAGTCAGTCAGTCAGTTTAGTCGGTCGGTCAGTCATTGTGTCAGTCAGTCGGTCAGTCAGTCAGGTAGTCAGTCAGCTCGTTCATCCGGTCGGTCGGTCGGTCGGTCGGTCGGTCGGTCAGTCGGTCAGTCAGTCGGTCAGTCAGTCAGTCAATCAGTCAGTCAGTCAGTCAGTCAGTCAGTTCGGTAGGTCGGTCGGTCAGTCGGTCAGTCGGTTAGTCAGTCAGTCAGTCAGTTAGTCAGGTCGGTCGGTCGGTCGGTCGGTTAGTCAGTTGTCAGTCAGTTCAGTCGGTCGGTCAGTCAGTGTGTCTGTCAGTCGGTCAGTCAGTCAGGCAGTCAGTCAGCTCGGTCGTTCGGTCGGTCGGTCGGTCGGTCGGTCGGTCGGTCGGTCAGTCGGTCAGTCAGTCGGTCAGTTAGTCAGTCAGTCAGTCATCCAGTTCGGTCGGTTGGTCAGTCTGTCAGTCAGTCGGTCAGTCAGTTAGCTCGGTCGGTCGGTCGGTCGGTCGGTCGGTCGGTCAGTCAGTCAGTCAGTCAGTTCGGTCGGTCTGTCGGTCAGTCAGTCGGTCAGTCAGTCAGTCAGCTCGGTCGGTCGGTCGGTCGGTCGGTCGGTCGGTCAGTCAGTCAGTCAGTCAGTTCGGTCGGTCGGTCGGTCAGTCAGTCGGTCAGTCAGTCAGTCAGTCAGTCAGGTCGGTCGGTCGGTCGGTCGGTCGGTCGGTCGGTCGGTCGGTCGGTCGGTCGGTCAGTCGGTCAGTCAGTCAGTCAGTTCGGTCTGTCGGTGGGTCAATCGGTCAGTCAGTCGGTCAGTCAGTCAGTCAGTTAGTCAGTCAGTTCGGTCGGTCAGTCGGTCAGTCAGTCAGTCAGTCAGTCAGTCAGTCAGTCAGTTCGGCCGGTTGGTCGGTCAGTCGGTCAGTCAGTCGGTCAGTCAGTCGGTCGGTCGGTCAGTCAGTCAGTCAGTCAGTCAGTCAAGTCGGTCGGTCGGTCGGTCGGTCGGTCGGTCGGTCGGTCATTCGGTCGGACGGTCGGTCGGTAGGTCAGTCAGTCAGTCAGTCAGTCAGTTTAGTCGGTCGGTCAGTCAGTGTGTCAGTCAGTCGGTCAGTCAGTCAGGCAGTCAGTCAGCTCGGTCATCCGGTCGGTCGGTCGGTCGGTCGGTCGGTCGGTCGGTCGGTCGGTCGGTCGGTCGGTCGGTAGGTTAGTCAGTCAGTCAGTCAGTCAGTCAGTTTAGTCGGTCGGTCAGTCAGTGTGTCAGTCAGTCGGTCAGTCAGTCAGGCAGTCAGTCAGCTCGGTCATCCGGTCGGTCGGTCGGTCGGTCGGTCGGTCGGTCAGTCGGTCAGTCAGTCGGTCAGTCAGTCAGTCAATCAGTCAGTCAGTCAGTCAGTCAGTAAGTTCGGTAGGTCGGTGGGTCAGTCGGTCAGTCGGTCAGTCAGTCAGTCATTCAGTCAGTCAGTTAGTCAGGTCGGTCGGTCGGTCGGTCGGTTAGTCAGTCAGTCAGTCAGTTCAGTCGGTCGGTCAGACAGTGTGTCAGTCAGTCGGTCAGTCGGTCAGTCAGTCGGTCAGTTAGTCAGTCAGTCAGTCATCCAGTTCGGTCGGTCGGTCAGTCAGTCAGTCAGTCAGTCAGTTAGTCAGTTCGGTCGGTCGGTCGGTCAGTCGGTCAGTCAGTCGGTCAGTCAGTCAGTCAGTTAGTCAGTCAGTTCGGTCGGTCAGTCGGTCAGTCAGTCAGTCAGTCAGTCAGTCAGTCAGTCAGTCAGTCAGTCAGTTCGGCCGGTCGGTCGGTCAGTCGGTCAGTCAGTCGGTCAGTCAGTCGGTCGGTCGGTCAGTCAGTCAGTCAGTCAGTCAGTCAGGTCGGTCGGTCGGTCGGTCGGTCGGTCGGTCGGTCGGTCATTCGGTCGGACGGTCGGTCGGTAGGTCAGTCAGTCAGTCAGTCAGTCAATTTAGTCGGTAGGTCAGACAGTGTGTCAGTCAGTCGGTCAGTCAGTCAGGCAGTCAGTCAGCTCGGTCATCCGGTCGGTCGGTCGGTCGGTCGGTCGGTTAGTCAGTCAGTCAGTCAGTCAGTCAGTTTAGTCGGTCGGTCAGTCAGTGTGTCAGTCAGTCGGTCAGTCAGTCAGGCAGTCAGTCAGCTCGGTCATCCGGTCGGTCGGTCGGTCGGTCGGTCGGTCGGTCAGTCGGTCAGTCAGTCGGTCAGTCAGTCAGTCAATCAGTCAGTCAGTCAGTCAGTCAGTCAGTTCGGTAGGTCGGTCGGTCAGTCGGTCAGTCGGTCAGTCAGTCAGTCAGTCAGTTAGTCAGGTCGGTCGGTCGGTCGGTCGGTTAGTCAGTTGTCAGTCAGTTCAGTCGGTCGGTCAGTCAGTGTGTCTGTCAGTCGGTCAGTCAGTCAGGCAGTCAGTCAGCTCGGTCGTTCGGTCAGTCAGTCAGTCAGTCAGTTCGGTCGGTCTGTCGGTCAGTCAGTCGGTCAGTCAGTCAGTCAGCTCGGTCGGTCGGTCGGTCGGTCGGTCGGTCGGTCAGTCAGTCAGTCAGTCAGTTCGGTCGGTCGGTCGGTCAGTCAGTCGGTCAGTCAGTCAGTCAGTCAGTCAGGTCGGTCGGTCGGTCGGTCGGTCGGTCGGTCGGTCGGTCGGTCGGTCGGTCGGTCAGTCGGTCAGTCAGTCAGTCAGTTCGGTCTGTCGGTGGGTCAATCGGTCAGTCAGTCTTTCAGTCAGTCAGTCAGTTAGTCAGTCAGTTCGGTCGGTCAGTCGGTCAGTCAGTCAGTCAGTCAGTCAGTCAGTCAGTCAGTTCGGCCGGTCGGTCGGTCAGTCGGTCAGTCAGTCGGTCAGTCAGTCGGTCGGTCGGTCAGTCAGTCAGTCAGTCAGTCAGTCAAGTCGGTCGGTCGGTCGGTCGGTCGGTCGGTCGGTCGGTCATTCGGTCGGACGGTCGGTCGGTAGGTCAGTCAGTCAGTCAGTTTAGTCGGTCGGTCAGTCAGTGTGTCAGTCAGTCGGTCAGTCAGTCAGGCAGTCAGTCAGCTCGGTCATCCGGTCGGTCGGTCGGTCGGTCGGTCGGTCGGTCGGTCGGTCGGTCGGTCGGTCGGTCGGTTAGTCAGTCAGTCAGTCAGTCAGTCAGTTTAGTCGGTCGGTCAGTCAGTGTGTCAGTCAGTCGGTCAGTCAGTCAGGCAGTCAGTCAGCTCGGTCATCCGGTCGGTCGGTCGGTCGGTCGGTCGGTCGGTCAGTCGGTCAGTCAGTCAGTCAGTTCGGCCGGTTGGTCGGTCAGTCGGTCAGTCAGTCGGTCAGTCAGTCGGTCGGTCGGTCAGTCAGTCAGTCAGTCAGTCAGTCAAGTCGGTCGGTCGGTCGGTCGGTCGGTCGGTCGGTCGGTCATTCGGTCGGACGGTCGGTCGGTAGGTCAGTCAGTCAGTCAGTCAGTCAGTTTAGTCGGTCGGTCAGTCAGTGTGTCAGTCAGTCGGTCAGTCAGTCAGGCAGTCAGTCAGCTCGGTCATCCGGTCGGTCGGTCGGTCGGTCGGTCGGTCGGTCGGTCGGTCGGTCGGTCGGTCGGTCGGTAGGTTAGTCAGTCAGTCAGTCAGTCAGTCAGTTTAGTCGGTCGGTCAGTCAGTGTGTCAGTCAGTCGGTCAGTCAGTCATACAGTCAGTCAGCTCGGTCATCCGGTCGGTCGGTCGGTCGGTCGGTCGGTCGGTCAGTCGGTCAGTCAGTCGGTCAGTCAGTCAGTCAATCAGTCAGTCAGTCAGTCAGTCAGTAAGTTCGGTAGGTCGGTGGGTCAGTCGGTCAGTCGGTCAGTCAGTCAGTCATTCAGTCAGTCAGTTAGTCAGGTCGGTCGGTCGGTCGGTCGGTTAGTCAGTCAGTCAGTCAGTTCAGTCGGTCGGTCAGACAGTGTGTCAGTCAGTCGGTCAGTCGGTCAGTCAGTCGGTCAGTTAGTCAGTCAGTCAGTCATCCAGTTCGGTCGGTCGGTCAGTCAGTCAGTCAGTCAGTCAGTTAGTCAGTTCGGTCGGTCGGTCGGTCAGTCGGTCAGTCAGTCGGTCAGTCAGTCAGTCAGTTAGTCAGTCAGTTCGGTCGGTCAGTCGGTCAGTCAGTCAGTCAGTCAGTCAGTCAGTCAGTCAGTTCGGCAGGTCGGTCGGTCAGTCGGTCAGTCAGTCGGTCAGTCAGTCGGTCGGTCGGTCAGTCAGTCAGTCAGTCAGTCAGTCAGGTCGGTCGGTCGGTCGGTCGGTCGGTCGGTCGGTCGGTCATTCGGTCGGACGGTCGGTCGGTAGGTCAGTCAGTCAGTCAGTCAGTCAATTTAGTCGGTAGGTCAGACAGTGTGTCAGTCAGTCGGTCAGTCAGTCAGGCAGTCAGTCAGCTCGGTCATCCGGTCGGTCGGTCGGTCGGTCGGTCGGTTAGTCAGTCAGTCAGTCAGTCAGTCAGTTTAGTCGGTCGGTCAGTCAGTGTGTCAGTCAGTCGGTCAGTCAGTCAGGCAGTCAGTCAGCTCGGTCATCCGGTCGGTCGGTCAGTCGGTCGGTCGGTCGGTCAGTCGGTCAGTCAGTCGGTCAGTCAGTCAGTCAATCAGTCAGTCAGTCAGTCAGTCAGTCAGTTCGGTAGGTCGGTCGGTCAGTCGGTCAGTCGGTCAGTCAGTCAGTCAGTCAGTTAGTCAGGTCGGTCGGTCGGTCGGTCGGTTAGTCAGTTGTCAGTCAGTTCAGTCGGTCGGTCAGTCAGTGTGTCTGTCAGTCGGTCAGTCAGTCAGGCAGTCAGTCAGCTCGGTCGTTCGGTCAGTCAGTCAGTCAGTCAGTTCGGTCGGTCTGTCGGTCAGTCAGTCGGTCAGTCAGTCAGTCAGCTCGGTCGGTCGGTCGGTCGGTCGGTCGGTCGGTCAGTCAGTCAGTCAGTTCGGTCGGTCGGTCGGTCAGTCAGTCGGTCAGTCAGTCAGTCAGTCAGTCAGGTCGGTCGGTCGGTCGGTCGGTCGGTCGGTCGGTCGGTCGGTCGGTCGGTCGGTCGGTCGGTCGGTCGGTCAGTCGGTCAGTCAGTCAGTCAGTTCGGTCTGTCGGTGGGTCAATCGGTCAGTCAGTCGGTCAGTCAGTCAGTCAGTTAGTCAGTCAGTTCGGTCGGTCAGTCGGTCAGTCAGTCAGTCAGTCAGTCAGTCAGTCAGTCAGTTCGGCCGGTCGGTCGGTCAGTCGGTCAGTCAGTCGGTCAGTCAGTCGGTCGGTCGGTCAGTCAGTCAGTCAGTCAGTCAGTCAAGTCGGTCGGTCGGTCGGTCGGTCGGTCGGTCGGTCGGTCATTCGGTCGGACGGTCGGTCGGTAGGTCAGTCAGTCAGTCAGTTTAGTCGGTCGGTCAGTCAGTGTGTCAGTCAGTCGGTCAGTCAGTCAGGCAGTCAGTCAGCTCGGTCATCCGGTCGGTCGGTCGGTCGGTCGGTCGGTCGGTCGGTCGGTAGGTCGGTCGGTCGGTCGGTTAGTCAGTCAGTCAGTCAGTCAGTCAGTTTAGTCGGTCGGTCAGTCAGTGTGTCAGTCAGTCGGTCAGTCAGTCAGGCAGTCAGTCAGCTCGGTCATCCGGTCGGTCGGTCGGTCGGTCGGTCGGTCGGTCAGTCGGTCAGTCAGTCGGTCAGTCAGTCAGTCAATCAGTCAGTCAGTCAGTCAGTCAGTAAGTTCGGTAGGTCGGTGGGTCAGTCGGTCAGTCGGTCAGTCGGTCAGTCAGTCAGTCATTCAGTCAGTCAGTTAGTCAGGTCGGTCGGTCGGTCGGTCGGTTAGTCAGTCAGTCAGTCAGTTCAGTCGGTCGGTCAGACAGTGTGTCAGTCAGTCGGTCAGTCGGTCAGTCAGTCGGTCAGTTAGTCAGTCAGTCAGTCATCCAGTTCGGTCGGTTGGTCAGTCTGTCAGTCAGTCGGTCAGTCAGTCAGCTCGGTCGGTCGGTCGGTCGGTCGGTCGGTCGGTCAGTCAGTCAGTCAGTCAGTTCGGTCGGTCTGTCGGTCAGTCAGTCGGTCAGTCAGTCAGTCAGTCAGTCAGCTCGGTCGGTCGGTCGGTCGGTCGGTCGGTCAGTCAGTCAGTCAGTCAGTTCGGTCGGTCGGTCGGTCAGTCAGTCGGTCAGTCAGTCAGTCAGTCAGTCAGGTCGGTCGGTCGGTCGGTCGGTCGGTCGGTCGGTCGGTCAGTCAGTCAGTCAGTCAGTAAGTCAGTTCGGTCGGTCGGTCGGTCAGTCAGTCAGTCAGTCAGTCAGTCAGTTTTGTCGATTTGTCGGTCAGTCGGTCAGTCAGTCGGTCAGTCAGTCAGTCAGTTAGTCAGGTCGGTCGGTCGGTCGGTCGGTCGGTCGGTCGGTCGGTCGGTCGGTCAGTCAGTCAGTCAGTCAGTTCCGTCGGTCGGTCGGTCAGTCGGTCAGTCAGTCTGTCAGTCAGTCAGTCAGTCATTTCGGTCGGTCGGTCAGTCAATCAGTCAGTCAGTCAGTCAGTCAGTCAGTCAGTCAGGTGGGTCGTTCGGTCAGTCGGTCGGTCGGTCGGTCGGTCGGTCGGTCGGTCGGTCGGTCGGTCGGTCGGTCGGTCGGTCGGTCGGTCAGTCAGTCAGGTCGGTCAGTCAGTCAGGTCGGTCGGTCGGTCGGTCGGTCGGTCGGTCGGTCGGTCGGTCGGTCAGTCAGTCAGTCATTTCGGTCGGTCGGTCGGTCGGTCAGTCGGTCAGTCAGTCGGTCAGTCAGTCGGTCGGTCGTTCGGTCGGTCGGTCGGTCAGTCAGTCAGTCAGTCAGTCAGTCAGTTCGGTAGGTCGGTCGGTCATTCGGTCAGTCAGTCAGTCCGTCAGTCAGTCAGTCAGTCAGTCCGTCAGTCAGTCAGTCAGTCAGGTCAGTCGGTCGGTCGGTCGGTCGGTCGGTCGGTCGGTCGGTCGGTCGGTCGGTCGGTCGGTCGGTCAGTCAGTCAGTCAGTAAGTCAGTTCGGTCGGTCGGTCGGTCAGTCAGTCAGTCAGTTCGGTTGATTTGTCGGTCAGTCGGTCAGTAAGTCGGTCAGTCAGTCAATCAGTCAGTCAGGTCGGTCGGTCGTCGGTCGGTCGGTCGGTCAATTGGTCAGTCGGTCAGTCAGTCAGTCAGTCAGTCAGTCAGTCAGTTCTGTCGGTCGGTCGGTCAGTCAGTCAGTCAGTCAGTCAGTCAGTCAGTCAGTCAGCCAGTCAGTCAGTTCAGTCGGTCGTTCGGTCGGTCGGTCAGTCAGTCAGTCAGTCAGTCAGTCAGTCAGTCAGTTCGGTCGGTCGGTCCGTCAGTCGGTTAGTCGGTCAGTCAGTCAGTCAGTTAGTCTGTCAGTTCGGTCGGTCAGTCGGTCAGTCAGTTAGTCAGTCAGTCAGTCAGTCAGTCAGTTCGGTCGGTCGGTCGGTCAGTCGGCCAGTCAGTCGGTCAGTCAGTCGGTCGGTCGGTCGGTCATCCAGTCGGTCAGTCAGTCAGTCAGTCAGGTCGGTCGGTCGGTCGGTCGGTCGGTCGGTCGGTCGGTCGGTCGGTCGGTCGGTCAGTCAGTCAGTCAGTCAGTCAGTTCGGTCGGTCGGTGGGTCAGTCGGTCAGTCCGTCGGTCAGTCAGTCAGTCAGTTATTCAGTCAGTTCGGTCGGTCAGTCGGTCAGTCAGTCAGTCAGTCAGTCAGTTCGGCCGGTCGGTCGGTCAGTCGGTCAGTCAGTCGGTCAGTCAGTCGGTCGGTCGGTCAGTCAGTCAGTCAGTCAGTCAGTCAGTCATGTCGGTCGGTCGGTCGGTCGGTCGGTCGGTCGGTCGGTCGGTCGGTCGGTCATTCGGTCGGACGGTCGGTCGGTAGGTCAGTCAGTCAGTCAGTCAGTTAGTCAGGTTGGTCGGTCGGTCGGTCGGTCGGTCGGTTAGTCAGTCAGTCAGTCAGTCAGTCAGTTCAGTCGGTCGGTCAGTCAGTGTGTCAGTCAGTCGGTCAGTCAGTCAGGCAATCAGTCAGCTCGATCATCCGGTCGGTCGGTCGGTCGGTCGGTCAGTCGGTCAGTCAGTCAGTCAATCAGTCAGTCAGTCAGTCAGTTCGGAAGGTCGGTCGGTCAGTCGGTCAGTCGGTCAGTCAGTCAGTCAGTCAGTCAGTCAGTTAGTCAGGTCGGTCGGTCGGTCGTTCGGTCGGTCGGTCGGTCGGTCGGTCGGTCGGTCGGTTAGTCAGTCAGTCAGTCAGTTCAGTCGGTCGGTCAGTCAGTGTGTCAGTCAGTCGGTCAGTCAGTCAGGCAGTCAGTCAGCTCGGTCGTTCGGTCGGTCGGTCGGGCAGGTCGGTTGGTCGGTCTATCGGTCAGTCGGTCAGTCAGTCGGTCAGTTAGTCAGTCAGTCAGTCATCCAGTTCGGTCGGTATGTCAGTCTGTCAGTCAGTCGGTCAGTCAGTCAGTCAGTCAGTCAATCAGTTCGGTCGGTCGGTCGGTCGGTCGGTCAGTCAGTCGATCAGTCAGTCAGTCAGTCAGTCAGATCGGACGGTCGGTCGGTCAGTCAGTCGGTCAGTCAGTCAGTCAGTCAGTCAGGTCGGTCGGCCGTTCGGTTGGTCGGTCGGTCGGTAGGTCGGTCGGTCGGTCGGTCAGTCAGTCAGTCAGTCAGTCAGTTCGGTCGGTTGGTCGGTCAGTCGGTCGGTCAGTCAGTCAGTCAGTCAGTCAGTCAGTCAGTTCGGTCGGTCGGTCGGTCAGGCGGTCAGTCGGTCAGACAGTCAGTCAGTCAGTCAGGTCGGTCAGTCGGTCGGTCGGTCGGTCCGCCGGTCGGTCGGTCGGTCGGTCAGTCAGTCAGTCAGTCAGTAAGTCAGTTCGGTCGGTCGGTCGGTCAGTCGGGCAGTCAGTCAGTCAGTCAGTCAGTCAGTTAGTCAGTCAGTTCGGTCTGTCAGTCGGTCAGTCAGTCAGTCAGTCAGTCAGTTCGGTCGGTCGGTCGGTCAGTCGGTCTGTCGGTCAGTCAGTCAATCAGTCAGTCAGGTCGGTCGGTCGGTCGATCGGTCGGTCTGTCGGTCGGTTGGTCGGTCGGTCGGAAAGTCAGTCAGTCAGTTTGGTCGGTCAGTCGGTCAGTCAGTCAGTCAGTCAGTCAGCTCGGTCATCCGGTCGGTCGGTCGGTCGGTCGGTCGGTCGGTCAGTCGGTCAGTCAGTCGGTCAGTCAGTCAGTCAATCAGTCAGTCAGTCAGTCAGTCAGTAAGTTCGGTAGGTCGGTCGGTCAGTCGGTCAGTCGGTCAGTCAGTCAGTCAGTCAGTCAGTCAGTTAGTCAGGTCGGACGGTCGGTCGGTCGGTTAGTCAGTCAGTCAGTCAGTTCAGTCGGTCGGTCAGACAGTGTGTCAGTCAGTCGGTCAGTCGGTCAGTCAGTCGGTCAGTTAGTCAGTCAGTCAGTCATCCAGTTCGGTCGGTTGGTCAGTCTGTCAGTCAGTCGGTCAGTCAGTCAGCTCGGTCGGTCGGTCGGTCGGTCGGTCGGTCGGTCAGTCAGTCAGTCAGTCAGTTCGGTCGGTCTGTCGGTCAGTCAGTCGGTCAGTCAGTCAGTCAGTCAGTCAGCTTGGTCGGTCGGTCGGTCGGTCGGTCGGTCGGTCAGTCAGTCAGTCAGTCAGTTCGGTCGGTCGGTCGGTCAGTCAGTCGGTCAGTCAGTCAGTCAGTCAGTCAGTCAGTCAGTCAGTCAGTCAGGTCGGTCGGTCGGTCGGTCGGTCGGTCGGTCGGTCGGTCAGTCAGTCAGTCAGTCAGTAAGTCAGTTCGGTCGGTCGGTCGGTCAGTCAGTCAGTCAGTCAGTCAGTCAGTTTTGTCGATTTGTCGGTCAGTCGGTCAGTCAGTCGGTCAGTCAGTCAGTCAGTTAGTCAGGTCGGTCGGTCGGTCGGTCGGTCGGTCGGTCGGTCGGTCGGTCGGTCAGTCAGTCAGTCAGTCAGTTCCGTCGGTCGGTCGGTCAGTCGGTCAGTCAGTCTGTCAGTCAGTCAGTCGGTCATTTCGGTCGGTCGGTCAGTCAATCAGTCAGTCAGTCAGTCAGTCAGTCAGTCAGTCAGGTCGGTCGTTCGGTCAGTCGGTCGGTCGGTCGGTCGGTCGGTCGGTCGGTCGGTCAGTCGGTCGGTCGGTCGGTCGGTCGGTCAGTCAGTCAGGTCGGTCAGTCAGTCAGGTCGGTCGGTCGGTCGGTCGGTCGGTCGGTCGGTCGGTCGGTCGGTCAGTCAGTCAGTCATTTCGGTCGGTCGGTCGGTCGGTCAGTCGGTCAGTCAGTCGGTCAGTCAGTCGGTCGGTCGGTCGGTCGGTCGGTCAGTCAGTCAGTCAGTCAGTTCGGTCGGTCTGTCGGTCAGTCAGTCGGTCAGTCAGTCAGTCAGCTCGGTCGGTCGGTCGGTCGGTCGGTCGGTCGGTCAGTCAGTCAGTCAGTCAGTTCGGTCGGTCGGTCGGTCAGTCAGTCGGTCAGTCAGTCAGTCAGTCAGTCAGGTCGGTCGGTCGGTCGGTCGGTCGGTCGGTCGGTCGGTCGGTCGGTCGGTCGGTCAGTCGGTCAGTCAGTCAGTCAGTTCGGTCTGTCGGTGGGTCAATCGGTCAGTCAGTCGGTCAGTCAGTCAGTCAGTTAGTCAGTCAGTTCGGTCGGTCAGTCGGTCAGTCAGTCAGTCAGTCAGTCAGTCAGTCAGTCAGTTCGGCCGGTTGGTCGGTCAGTCGGTCAGTCAGTCGGTCAGTCAGTCGGTCGGTCGGTCAGTCAGTCAGTCAGTCAGTCAGTCAAGTCGGTCGGTCGGTCGGTCGGTCGGTCGGTCGGTCGGTCATTCGGTCGGACGGTCGGTCGGTAGGTCAGTCAGTCAGTCAGTCAGTCAGTTTAGTCGGTCGGTCAGTCAGTGTGTCAGTCAGTCGGTCAGTCAGTCAGGCAGTCAGTCAGCTCGGTCATCCGGTCGGTCGGTCGGTCGGTCGGTCGGTCGGTCGGTCGGTCGGTCGGTCGGTCGGTCGGTAGGTTAGTCAGTCAGTCAGTCAGTCAGTCAGTTTAGTCGGTCGGTCAGTCAGTGTGTCAGTCAGTCGGTCAGTCAGTCAGGCAGTCAGTCAGCTCGGTCATCCGGTCGGTCGGTCGGTCGGTCGGTCGGTCGGTCAGTCGGTCAGTCAGTCGGTCAGTCAGTCAGTCAATCAGTCAGTCAGTCAGTCAGTCAGTAAGTTCGGTAGGTCGGTGGGTCAGTCGGTCAGTCGGTCAGTCAGTCAGTCATTCAGTCAGTCAGTTAGTCAGGTCGGTCGGTCGGTCGGTCGGTTAGTCAGTCAGTCAGTCAGTTCAGTCGGTCGGTCAGACAGTGTGTCAGTCAGTCGGTCAGTCGGTCAGTCAGTCGGTCAGTTAGTCAGTCAGTCAGTCATCCAGTTCGGTCGGTCGGTCAGTCAGTCAGTCAGTCAGTCAGTTAGTCAGTTCGGTCGGTCGGTCGGTCAGTCGGTCAGTCAGTCGGTCAGTCAGTCAGTCAGTTAGTCAGTCAGTTCGGTAGGTCAGTCGGTCAGTCAGTCAGTCAGTCAGTCAGTCAGTCAGTCAGTTCGGCCGGTCGGTCGGTCAGTCGGTCAGTCAGTCGGTCAGTCAGTCGGTCGGTCGGTCAGTCAGTCAGTCAGTCAGTCAGTCAGGTCGGTCGGTCGGTCGGTCGGTCGGTCGGTCGGTCGGTCATTCGGTCGGACGGTCGGTCGGTAGGTCAGTCAGTCAGTCAGTCAGTCAATTTAGTCGGTAGGTCAGACAGTGTGTCAGTCAGTCGGTCAGTCAGTCAGGCAGTCAGTCAGCTCGGTCATCCGGTCGGTCGGTCGGTCGGTCGGTCGGTTAGTCAGTCAGTCAGTCAGTCAGTCAGTTTAGTCGGTCGGTCAGTCAGTGTGTCAGTCAGTCGGTCAGTCAGTCAGGCAGTCAGTCAGCTCGGTCATCCGGTCGGTCGGTCGGTCGGTCGGTCGGTCGGTCAGTCGGTCAGTCAGTCGGTCAGTCAGTCAGTCAATCAGTCAGTCAGTCAGTCAGTCAGTCAGTTCGGTAGGTCGGTCGGTCAGTCGGTCAGTCGGTCAGTCAGTCAGTCAGTCAGTTAGTCAATTCGGTCGGTCGGTCGGTCGGTTAGTCAGTTGTCAGTCAGTTCAGTCGGTCGGTCAGTCAGTGTGTCTGTCAGTCGGTCAGTCAGTCAGGCAGTCAGTCAGCTCGGTCGTTCGGTCAGTCAGTCAGTCAGTCAGTTCGGTCGGTCTGTCGGTCAGTCAGTCGGTCAGTCAGTCAGTCAGCTCGGTCGGTCGGTCGGTCGGTCGGTCGGTCGGTCAGTCAGTCAGTCAGTCAGTTCGGTCGGTCGGTCGGTCAGTCAGTCGGTCAGTCAGTCAGTCAGTCAGTCAGGTCGGTCGGTCGGTCGGTCGGTCGGTCGGTCGGTCGGTCGGTCGGTCGGTCGGTCAGTCGGTCAGTCAGTCAGTCAGTTCGGTCTGTCGGTGGGTCAATCGGTCAGTCAGTCGGTCAGTCAGTCAGTCAGTTAGTCAGTCAGTTCGGTCGGTCAGTCGGTCAGTCAGTCAGTCAGTCAGTCAGTCAGTCAGTCAGTTCGGCCGGTCGGTCGGTCAGTCGGTCAGTCAGTCGGTCAGTCAGTCGGTCGGTCGGTCAGTCAGTCAGTCAGTCAGTCAGTCAAGTCGGTCGGTCGGTCGGTCGGTCGGTCGGTCGGTCGGTCATTCGGTCGGACGGTCGGTCGGTAGGTCAGTCAGTCAGTCAGTTTAGTCGGTCGGTCAGTCAGTGTGTCAGTCAGTCGGTCAGTCAGTCAGGCAGTCAGTCAGCTCGGTCATCCGGTCGGTCGGTCGGTCGGTCGGTCGGTCGGTCGGTCGGTCGGTCGGTCGGTCGGTCGGTTAGTCAGTCAGTCAGTCAGTCAGTCAGTTTAGTCGGTCGGTCAGTCAGTGTGTCAGTCAGTCGGTCAGTCAGTCAGGCAGTCAGTCAGCTCGGTCATCCGGTCGGTCGGTCGGTCGGTCGGTCGGTCGGTCAGTCGGTCAGTCAGTCAGTCAGTTCGGCCGGTTGGTCGGTCAGTCGGTCAGTCAGTCGGTCAGTCAGTCGGTCGGTCGGTCAGTCAGTCAGTCAGTCAGTCAGTCAAGTCGGTCGGTCGGTCGGTCGGTCGGTCGGTCGGTCGGTCATTCGGTCGGACGGTCGGTCGGTAGGTCAGTCAGTCAGTCAGTCAGTCAGTTTAGTCGGTCGGTCAGTCAGTGTGTCAGTCAGTCGGTCAGTCAGTCAGGCAGTCAGTCAGCTCGGTCATCCGGTCGGTCGGTCGGTCGGTCGGTCGGTCGGTCGGTCGGTCGGTCGGTCGGTCGGTCGGTAGGTTAGTCAGTCAGTCAGTCAGTCAGTCAGTTTAGTCGGTCGGTCAGTCAGTGTGTCAGTCAGTCGGTCAGTCAGTCAGGCAGTCAGTCAGCTCGGTCATCCGGTCGGTCGGTCGGTCGGTCGGTCGGTCGGTCAGTCGGTCAGTCAGTCGGTCAGTCAGTCAGTCAATCAGTCAGTCAGTCAGTCAGTCAGTAAGTTCGGTAGGTCGGTGGGTCAGTCGGTCAGTCGGTCAGTCAGTCAGTCATTCAGTCAGTCAGTTAGTCAGGTCGGTCGGTCGGTCGGTCGGTTAGTCAGTCAGTCAGTCAGTTCAGTCGGTCGGTCAGACAGTGTGTCAGTCAGTCGGTCAGTCGGTCAGTCAGTCGGTCAGTTAGTCAGTCAGTCAGTCATCCAGTTCGGTCGGTCGGTCAGTCAGTCAGTCAGTCAGTCAGTTAGTCAGTTCGGTCGGTCGGTCGGTCAGTCGGTCAGTCAGTCGGTCAGTCAGTCAGTCAGTTAGTCAGTCAGTTCGGTCGGTCAGTCGGTCAGTCAGTCAGTCAGTCAGTCAGTCAGTCAGTCAGTTCGGCCGGTCGGTCGGTCAGTCGGTCAGTCAGTCGGTCAGTCAGTCGGTCGGTCGGTCAGTCAGTCAGTCAGTCAGTCAGTCAGGTCGGTCGGTCGGTCGGTCGGTCGGTCGGTCGGTCGGTCATTCGGTCGGACGGTCGGTCGGTAGGTCAGTCAGTCAGTCAGTCAGTCAATTTAGTCGGTAGGTCAGACAGTGTGTCAGTCAGTCGGTCAGTCAGTCAGGCAGTCAGTCAGCTCGGTCATCCGGTCGGTCGGTCGGTCGGTCGGTCGGTTAGTCAGTCAGTCAGTCAGTCAGTCAGTTTAGTCGGTCGGTCAGTCAGTGTGTCAGTCAGTCGGTCAGTCAGTCAGGCAGTCAGTCAGCTCGGTCATCCGGTCGGTCGGTCAGTCGGTCGGTCGGTCGGTCAGTCGGTCAGTCAGTCGGTCAGTCAGTCAGTCAATCAGTCAGTCAGTCAGTCAGTCAGTCAGTTCGGTAGGTCGGTCGGTCAGTCGGTCAGTCGGTCAGTCAGTCAGTCAGTCAGTTAGTCAGGTCGGTCGGTCGGTCGGTCGGTTAGTCAGTTGTCAGTCAGTTCAGTCGGTCGGTCAGTCAGTGTGTCTGTCAGTCGGTCAGTCAGTCAGGCAGTCAGTCAGCTCGGTCGTTCGGTCAGTCAGTCAGTCAGTCAGTTCGGTCGGTCTGTCGGTCAGTCAGTCGGTCAGTCAGTCAGTCAGCTCGGTCGGTCGGTCGGTCGGTCGGTCGGTCGGTCAGTCAGTCAGTCAGTTCGGTCGGTCGGTCGGTCAGTCAGTCGGTCAGTCAGTCAGTCAGTCAGTCAGGTCGGTCGGTCGGTCGGTCGGTCGGTCGGTCGGTCGGTCGGTCGGTCGGTCGGTCGGTCGGTCGGTCGGTCAGTCGGTCAGTCAGTCAGTCAGTTCGGTCTGTCGGTGGGTCAATCGGTCAGTCAGTCGGTCAGTCAGTCAGTCAGTTAGTCAGTCAGTTCGGTCGGTCAGTCGGTCAGTCAGTCAGTCAGTCAGTCAGTCAGTCAGTCAGTTCGGCCGGTCGGTCGGTCAGTCGGTCAGTCAGTCGGTCAGTCAGTCGGTCGGTCGGTCAGTCAGTCAGTCAGTCAGTCAGTCAAGTCGGTCGGTCGGTCGGTCGGTCGGTCGGTCGGTCGGTCATTCGGTCGGACGGTCGGTCGGTAGGTCAGTCAGTCAGTCAGTTTAGTCGGTCGGTCAGTCAGTGTGTCAGTCAGTCGGTCAGTCAGTCAGGCAGTCAGTCAGCTCGGTCATCCGGTCGGTCGGTCGGTCGGTCGGTCGGTCGGTCGGTCGGTCGGTCGGTCGGTCGGTCGGTTAGTCAGTCAGTCAGTCAGTCAGTCAGTTTAGTCGGTCGGTCAGTCAGTGTGTCAGTCAGTCGGTCAGTCAGTCAGGCAGTCAGTCAGCTCGGTCATCCGGTCGGTCGGTCGGTCGGTCGGTCGGTCGGTCAGTCGGTCAGTCAGTCGGTCAGTCAGTCAGTCAATCAGTCAGTCAGTCAGTCAGTCAGTAAGTTCGGTAGGTCGGTGGGTCAGTCGGTCAGTCGGTCAGTCGGTCAGTCAGTCAGTCATTCAGTCAGTCAGTTAGTCAGGTCGGTCGGTCGGTCGGTCGGTTAGTCAGTCAGTCAGTCAGTTCAGTCGGTCGGTCAGACAGTGTGTCAGTCAGTCGGTCAGTCGGTCAGTCAGTCGGTCAGTTAGTCAGTCAGTCAGTCATCCAGTTCGGTCGGTTGGTCAGTCTGTCAGTCAGTCGGTCAGTCAGTCAGCTCGGTCGGTCGGTCGGTCGGTCGGTCGGTCGGTCAGTCAGTCAGTCAGTCAGTTCGGTCGGTCTGTCGGTCAGTCAGTCGGTCAGTCAGTCAGTCAGTCAGTCAGCTCGGTCGGTCGGTCGGTCGGTCGGTCGGTCAGTCAGTCAGTCAGTCAGTTCGGTCGGTCGGTCGGTCAGTCAGTCGGTCAGTCAGTCAGTCAGTCAGTCAGGTCGGTCGGTCGGTCGGTCGGTCGGTCGGTCGGTCGGTCAGTCAGTCAGTCAGTCAGTAAGTCAGTTCGGTCGGTCGGTCGGTCAGTCAGTCAGTCAGTCAGTCAGTCAGTTTTGTCGATTTGTCGGTCAGTCGGTCAGTCAGTCGGTCAGTCAGTCAGTCAGTTAGTCAGGTCGGTCGGTCGGTCGGTCGGTCGGTCGGTCGGTCGGTCGGTCGGTCAGTCAGTCAGTCAGTCAGTTCCGTCGGTCGGTCGGTCAGTCGGTCAGTCAGTCTGTCAGTCAGTCAGTCAGTCATTTCGGTCGGTCGGTCAGTCAATCAGTCAGTCAGTCAGTCAGTCAGTCAGTCAGTCAGGTCGGTCGTTCGGTCAGTCGGTCGGTCGGTCGGTCGGTCGGTCGGTCGGTCGGTCGGTCGGTCGGTCGGTCGGTCGGTCGGTCGGTCGGTCAGTCAGTCAGGTCGGTCAGTCAGTCAGGTCGGTCGGTCGGTCGGTCGGTCGGTCGGTCGGTCGGTCGGTCGGTCAGTCAGTCAGTCATTTCGGTCGGTCGGTCGGTCGGTCAGTCGGTCAGTCAGTCGGTCAGTCAGTCGGTCGGTCGTTCGGTCGGTCGGTCGGTCAGTCAGTCAGTCAGTCAGTCAGTCAGTTCGGTAGGTCGGTCGGTCATTCGGTCAGTCAGTCAGTCCGTCAGTCAGTCAGTCAGTCAGTCCGTCAGTCAGTCAGTCAGTCAGGTCAGTCGGTCGGTCGGTCGGTCGGTCGGTCGGTCGGTCGGTCGGTCGGTCGGTCGGTCGGTCGGTCAGTCAGTCAGTCAGTAAGTCAGTTCGGTCGGTCGGTCGGTCAGTCAGTCAGTCAGTTCGGTTGATTTGTCGGTCAGTCGGTCAGTAAGTCGGTCAGTCAGTCAATCAGTCAGTCAGGTCGGTCGGTCGTCGGTCGGTCGGTCGGTCAATTGGTCAGTCGGTCAGTCAGTCAGTCAGTCAGTCAGTCAGTCAGTTCTGTCGGTCGGTCGGTCAGTCAGTCAGTCAGTCAGTCAGTCAGTCAGTCAGTCAGCCAGTCAGTCAGTTCAGTCGGTCGTTCGGTCGGTCGGTCAGTCAGTCAGTCAGTCAGTCAGTCAGTCAGTCAGTTCGGTCGGTCGGTCCGTCAGTCGGTTAGTCGGTCAGTCAGTCAGTCAGTTAGTCTGTCAGTTCGGTCGGTCAGTCGGTCAGTCAGTTAGTCAGTCAGTCAGTCAGTCAGTCAGTTCGGTCGGTCGGTCGGTCAGTCGGCCAGTCAGTCGGTCAGTCAGTCGGTCGGTCGGTCGGTCATCCAGTCGGTCAGTCAGTCAGTCAGTCAGGTCGGTCGGTCGGTCGGTCGGTCGGTCGGTCGGTCGGTCGGTCGGTCGGTCGGTCAGTCAGTCAGTCAGTCAGTCAGTTCGGTCGGTCGGTGGGTCAGTCGGTCAGTCCGTCGGTCAGTCAGTCAGTCAGTTATTCAGTCAGTTCGGTCGGTCAGTCGGTCAGTCAGTCAGTCAGTCAGTCAGTTCGGCCGGTCGGTCGGTCAGTCGGTCAGTCAGTCGGTCAGTCAGTCGGTCGGTCGGTCAGTCAGTCAGTCAGTCAGTCAGTCAGTCATGTCGGTCGGTCGGTCGGTCGGTCGGTCGGTCGGTCGGTCGGTCATTCGGTCGGACGGTCGGTCGGTAGGTCAGTCAGTCAGTCAGTCAGTCAGTTCGGTCGGTCGGTAGGTCAGTCAGTCAGTCAGTCAGTTAGTCAGGTTGGTCGGTCGGTCGGTCGGTCGGTCGGTTAGTCAGTCAGTCAGTCAGTCAGTCAGTTCAGTCGGTCGGTCAGTCAGTGTGTCAGTCAGTCGGTCAGTCAGTCAGGCAATCAGTCAGCTCGATCATCCGGTCGGTCGGTCGGTCGGTCGGTCAGTCGGTCAGTCAGTCAGTCAATCAGTCAGTCAGTCAGTCAGTTCGGAAGGTCGGTCGGTCAGTCGGTCAGTCGGTCAGTCAGTCAGTCAGTCAGTCAGTCAGTTAGTCAGGTCGGTCGGTCGGTCGTTCGGTCGGTCGGTCGGTCGGTCGGTCGGTCGGTCGGTTAGTCAGTCAGTCAGTCAGTTCAGTCGGTCGGTCAGTCAGTGTGTCAGTCAGTCGGTCAGTCAGTCAGGCAGTCAGTCAGCTCGGTCGTTCGGTCGGTCGGTCGGGCAGGTCGGTTGGTCGGTCTATCGGTCAGTCGGTCAGTCAGTCGGTCAGTTAGTCAGTCAGTCAGTCATCCAGTTCGGTCGGTATGTCAGTCTGTCAGTCAGTCGGTCAGTCAGTCAGTCAGTCAGTCAATCAGTTCGGTCGGTCGGTCGGTCGGTCGGTCAGTCAGTCGATCAGTCAGTCAGTCAGTCAGTCAGATCGGACGGTCGGTCGGTCAGTCAGTCGGTCAGTCAGTCAGTCAGTCAGTCAGGTCGGTCGGCCGTTCGGTTGGTCGGTCGGTCGGTAGGTCGGTCGGTCGGTCGGTCAGTCAGTCAGTCAGTCAGTCAGTTCGGTCGGTTGGTCGGTCAGTCGGTCGGTCAGTCAGTCAGTCAGTCAGTCAGTCAGTCAGTTCGGTCGGTCGGTCGGTCATTCAGTCAGTCAGTAAGTCAGTTCGGTCGGTCGGTCGGTCAGTCAGTCAGTCAGTCAGTCAGTCAGTTCGGTCGATTTGTCGGTCAGTTGGTCAGTCAGTCGGTCAGTCAGTCAGTCAGTCAGTCAGGTCGGTATGTCGGTCGGTCGGTCGGTCGGTCGGTTGGTCAGTCGGTCAGTCAGTCAGTCAGTCAGTCAGTCAGTTCTGTCGGTCGGTCGGTCAGTCAGTCAGTCAGTCGATCAGTCAGTCAGTCAGTCAGCCAGTCAGTCAGTTCGGTCGGTCGGTTGGTCAGTCGGTCGTTCGGTCGGTCGGTCAGTCAGTCAGTCAGTCAGTCAGTTAGTCAGTTCGGTCGGTCGGTCGGTCAGTCGGTCAGTCAGTCGGTCAGTCAGTCAGTCAGTTAGTCAGTCAGTTCGGTCGGTCAGTCGGTCAGTCAGTCAGTCAGTCAGTCAGTCAGTCAGTCAGTTCGGCCGGTCGGTCGGTCAGTCGGTCAGTCAGTCGGTCAGTCAGTCGGTCGGTCGGTCAGTCAGTCAGTCAGTCAGTCAGTCAGGTCGGTCGGTCGGTCGGTCGGTCGGTCGGTCGGTCGGTCATTCGGTCGGACGGTCGGTCGGTAGGTCAGTCAGTCAGTCAGTCAGTCAATTTAGTCGGTAGGTCAGACAGTGTGTCAGTCAGTCGGTCAGTCAGTCAGGCAGTCAGTCAGCTCGGTCATCCGGTCGGTCGGTCGGTCGGTCGGTCGGTTAGTCAGTCAGTCAGTCAGTCAGTCAGTTTAGTCGGTCGGTCAGTCAGTGTGTCAGTCAGTCGGTCAGTCAGTCAGGCAGTCAGTCAGCTCGGTCATCCGGTCGGTCGGTCGGTCGGTCGGTCGGTCGGTCAGTCGGTCAGTCAGTCGGTCAGTCAGTCAGTCAATCAGTCAGTCAGTCAGTCAGTCAGTCAGTTCGGTAGGTCGGTCGGTCAGTCGGTCAGTCGGTCAGTCAGTCAGTCAGTCAGTTAGTCAGGTCGGTCGGTCGGTCGGTCGGTTAGTCAGTTGTCAGTCAGTTCAGTCGGTCGGTCAGTCAGTGTGTCTGTCAGTCGGTCAGTCAGTCAGGCAGTCAGTCAGCTCGGTCGTTCGGTCGGTCGGTCGGTCGGTCGGTCAGTCAGTCAATCAGTCAATCAGTCAGTCAGTCAGTCAGTTCGGTAGGTCGGTCGGTCAGTCGGTCAGTCGGTCAGTCAGTCAGTCAGTCAGTTAGTCAGGTCGGTCGGTCGGTCGGTCGGTTAGTCAGTTGTCAGTCAGTTCAGTCGGTCGGTCAGTCAGTGTGTCTGTCAGTCGGTCAGTCAGTCAGGCAGTCAGTCAGCTCGGTCGTTCGGTCGGTCGGTCGGTCAGTCGGTCAGTCAGTCGGTCAGTTAGTCAGTCAGTCAGTCATCCAGTTCGGTCGGTTGGTCAGTCTGTCAGTCAGTCGGTCAGTCAGTTAGCTCGGTCGGTCGGTCGGTCGGTCGGTCGGTCGGTCAGTCAGTCAGTCAGTCAGTTCGGTCGGTCGGTCGGTCGGTCGGTCGGTCGGTCAGTCAGTTAGTCAGTCAGTTCGGTCGGTCGGTCGGTCAGTCAGTCGGTCAGTCAGTCAGTCAGTCAGTCAGGTCGGTCGGTCGGTCGGTCGGTCGGTCGGTCGGTTGGTCGGTCGGTCGGTCGGTCAGTCGGTCAGTCAGTCAGTCAGTTCGGTCTGTCGGTGGGTCAATCGGTCAGTCAGTCGGTCAGTCAGTCAGTCAGTTAGTCAGTCAGTTCGGTCGGTCAGTCGGTCAGTCAGTCAGTCAGTCAGTCAGTCAGTCAGTCAGTTCGGCCGGTCGGTCGGTCAGTCGGTCAGTCAGTCGGTCAGTCAGTCGGTCGGTCGGTCAGTCAGTCAGTCAGTCAGTCAGTCAAGTCGGTCGGTCGGTCGGTCGGTCGGTCGGTCGGTCGGTCATTCGGTCGGACGGTCGGTCGGTAGGTCAGTCAGTCAGTCAGTCAGTCAGTTTAGTCGGTCGGTCAGTCAGTGTGTCAGTCAGTCGGTCAGTCAGTCAGGCAGTCAGTCAGCTCGGTCATCCGGTCGGTCGGTCGGTCGGTCGGTCGGTCGGTCGGTCGGTCGGTCGGTCGGTCGGTCGGTCAGTCAGTCAGTCAGTCAGTTCGGTCGGTCGGTCGGTCGGTCGGTCGGTCGGTCAGTCAGTCAGTCAGTCAGTTCGGTCGGTCGGTCGGTCAGTCAGTCGGGCAGTCAGTCAGTCAGTCAGTCAGGTCGGTCGGTCGGTCGGTCGGTCGGTCGGTCGGTTGGTCGGTCGGTCGGTCGGTCAGTCGGTCAGTCAGTCAGTCAGTTCGGTCTGCCGGTGGGTCAATCGGTCAGTCAGTCGGTCAGTCAGTCAGTCAGTTAGTCAGTCAGTTCGGTCGGTCAGTCGGTCAGTCAGTCAGTCAGTCAGTCAGTCAGTCAGTTCGGCCGGTCGGTCGGTCAGTCGGTCAGTCAGTCGGTCAGTCAGTCGGTCGGTCGGTCAGTCAGTCAGTCAGTCAGTCAGTCAAGTCGGTCGGTCGGTCGGTCGGTCGGTCGGTCGGTCGGTCATTCGGTCGGACGGTCGGTCGGTAGGTCAGTCAGTCATACAGTCAGTCAGTTTAGTCGGTCGGTCAGTCAGTGTGTCAGTCAGTCGGTCAGTCAGTCAGGCAGTCAGTCAGCTCGGTCATCCGGTCGGTCGGTCAGTCGGTCAGTCAGTCGGTCAGTCAGTCGGTCGGTCGGTCAGTCAGTCAGTCAGTCAGTCAGTCAAGTCGGTCGGTCGGTCGGTCGGTCGGTCGGTCGGTCGGTCATTCGGTCGGACGGTCGGTCGGTAGGTCAGTCAGTCAGTCAGTCAGTCAGTTTAGTCGGTCGGTCAGTCAGTGTGTCAGTCAGTCGGTCAGTCAGTCAGGCAGTCAGTCAGCTCGGTCATCCGGTCGGTCGGTCGGTCGGTCGGTCGGTCGGTCGGTCGGTCGGTCGGTCGGTCGGTCGGTCGGTTAGTCAGTCAGTCAGTCAGTCAGTCAGTTTAGTCGGTCGGTCAGTCAGTGTGTCAGTCAGTCGGTCAGTCAGTCAGGCAGTCAGTCAGCTCGGTCATCCGGTCGGTCGGCCGGTCGGTCGGTCGGTCGGTCAGTCGGTCAGTCAGTCGGTCAGTCAGTCAGTCAATCAGTCAGTCAGTCAGTCAGTCAGTAAGTTCGGTAGGTCGGTGGGTCAGTCGGTCAGTCGGTCAGTCAGTCAGTCATTCAGTCAGTCAGTTAGTCAGGTCGGTCGGTCGGTCGGTCGGTTAGTCAGTCAGTCAGTCAGTTCAGTCGGTCGGTCAGACAGTGTGTCAGTCAGTCGGTCAGTCGGTCAGTCAGTCGGTCAGTTAGTCAGTCAGTCAGTCATCCAGTTCGGTCGGTTGGTCAGTCTGTCAGTCAGTCGGTCAGTCAGTCAGCTCGGTCGGTCGGTCGGTCGGTCGGTCGGTCGGTCAGTCAGTCAGTCAGTCAGTTCGGTCGGTCTGTCGGTCAGTCAGTCGGTCAGTCAGTCAGTCAGTCAGTCAGCTCGGTCGGTCGGTCGGTCGGTCGGTCGGTCGGTCAGTCAGTCAGTCAGTCAGTTCGGTCGGTCGGTCGGTCAGTCAGTCGGTCAGTCAGTCAGTCAGTCAGTCAGTCAGTCAGTCAGTCAGTCAGGTCGGTCGGTCGGTCGGTCGGTCGGTCGGTCGGTCGGTCAGTCAGTCAGTCAGTCAGTAAGTCAGTTCGGTCGGTCGGTCGGTCAGTCAGTCAGTCAGTCAGTCAGTCAGTTTTGTCGATTTGTCGGTCAGTCGGTCAGTCAGTCGGTCAGTCAGTCAGTCAGTTAGTCAGGTCGGTCGGTCGGTCGGTCGGTCGGTCGGTCAGTCAGTCAGTCAGTCAGTTCCGTCGGTCGGTCGGTCAGTCGGTCAGTCAGTCTGTCAGTCAGTCAGTCAGTCATTTCGGTCGGTCGGTCAGTCAATCAGTCAGTCAGTCAGTCAGTCAGTCAGTCAGTCAGGTCGGTCGTTCGGTCAGTCGGTCGGTCGGTCGGTCGGTCGGTCGGTCGGTCGGTCGGTCAGTCGGTCGGTCGGTCGGTCGGTCGGTCAGTCAGTCAGGTCGGTCAGTCAGTCAGGTCGGTCGGTCGGTCGGTCGGTCGGTCGGTCGGTCGGTCGGTCGGTCAGTCAGTCAGTCATTTCGGTCGGTCGGTCGGTCGGTCAGTCGGTCAGTCAGTCGGTCAGTCAGTCGGTCGGTCGTTCGGTCGGTCGGTCGGTCAGTCAGTCAGTCAGTCAGTCAGTCAGTTCGGTAGGTCGGTCGGTCATTCGGTCAGTCAGTCAGTCCGTCAGTCAGTCAGTCAGTCAGTCCGTCAGTCAGTCAAACAGTCAGGTCAGTCGGTCGGTCGGTCGGTCGGTCGGTCGGTCGGCCGGTCGGTCGGTCGGTCGGTCGGTCGGTCAGTCAGTCAGTCAGTAAGTCAGTTCGGTCGGTCTTTCGGTCAGTCAGTCAGTCAGTTCGGTTGATTTGTCGGTCAGTCGGTCAGACAGTCGGTCAGTCAGTCAATCAGTCAGTCAGGTCGGTCGGTCGTCGGTCGGTCGGTCGGTCAATTGGTCAGTCGGTCAGTCAGTCAGTCAGTCAGTCAGTCAGTCAGTTCTGTCGGTCGGTCGGTCAGTCAGTCAGTCAGTCAGTCAGTCAGTCAGTCAGCCAGTCAGTCAGTTCAGTCGGTCGTTCGGTCGGTCGGTCAGTCAGTCAGTCAGTCAGTCAGTCAGTTCGGTCGGTCGGTCCGTCAGTCGGTTAGTCGGTCAGTCAGTCAGTCAGTTAGTCTGTCAGTTCGGTCGGTCAGTCGGTCAGTCAGTTAGTCAGTCAGTCAGTCAGTCAGTCAGTTCGGTCGGTCGGTCGGTCAGTCGGCCAGTCAGTCGGTCAGTCAGTCGGTCGGTCGGTCGGTCATCCAGTCGGTCAGTCAGTCAGTCAGTCAGGTCGGTCGGTCGGTCGGTCGGTCGGTCGGTCGGTCGGTCGGTCGGTCGGTCGGTCAGTCAGTCAGTCAGTCAGTCAGTTCGGTCGGTCGGTGGGTCAGTCGGTCAGTCCGTCGGTCAGTCAGTCAGTCAGTTATTCAGTCAGTTCGGTCGGTCAGTCGGTCAGTCAGTCAGTCAGTCAGTCAGTCAGTTCGGCCGGTCGGTCGGTCAGTCGGTCAGTAAGTCGGTCAGTCAGTCGGTCGGTCGGTCAGTCAGTCAGTCAGTCAGTCAGTCAGTCATGTCGGTCGGTCGGTCGGTCGGTCGGTCGGTCGGTCGGTCGGTCGGTCGGTCGGTCGGTCGGTCGGTCGGTCATTCGGTCGGACGGTCGGTCGGTAGGTCAGTCAGTCAGTCAGTCAGTCAGTTCGGTCGGTCGGTCGGTCAGTCAGTCAGTCAGTCAGTTAGTCAGGTTGGTCGGTCGGTCGGTCGGTCGGTCGGTTAGTCAGTCAGTCAGTCAGTCAGTCAGTTCAGTCGGTCGGTCAGTCAGTGTGTCAGTCAGTCGGTCAGTCAGTCAGGCAATCAGTCAGCTCGATCATCCGGTCGGTCGGTCGGTCGGTCAGTCGGTCAGTCAGTCAGTCAATCAGTCAGTCAGTCAGTCAGTTCGGAAGGTCGGTCGGTCAGTCGGTCAGTCGGTCAGTCAGTCAGTCAGTCAGTCAGTCAGTTAGTCAGGTCGGTCGGTCGGTCGGTCGGTCGGTCGGTCGGTCGGTCGGTCGGTTAGTCAGTCAGTCAGTCAGTTCAGTCGGTCGGTCAGTCAGTGTGTCAGTCAGTCGGTCAGTCAGTCAGGCAGTCAGTCAGCTCGGTCGTTCGGTCGGTCGGTCGGGCAGGTCGGTCGGTCGGTCGGTCGGTCAGTCGGTCAGTCAGTCGGTCAGTTAGTCAGTCAGTCAGTCATCCAGTTCGGTCGGTATGTCAGTCTGTCAGTCAGTCGGTCAGTCAGTCAGTCAGTCAGTCAATCAGTTCGGTCGGTCGGTCGGTCGGTCGGTCAGTCAGTCGATCAGTCAGTCAGTCAGTCAGTCAGCTCGGTCGGTCGGTCGGTCGGTCGGTCGGTCAGTCAGTCAGTCAGTCAGTTCGGACGGTCGGTCGGTCAGTCAGTCGGTCAGTCAGTCAGTCAGTCAGTCAGGTCGGTCGGCCGGTCGGTTGGTCGGTCGGTCGGTCGGTCGGTCGGTCGGTCGGTCAGTCAGTCAGTCAGTCAGTCAGTTCGGTCGGTTGGTCGGTCAGTCGGTCGGTCAGTCAGTCAGTCAGTCAGTCAGTCAGTCAGTTCGGTCGGTCGGTCGGTCAGTCGGTCAGTCGGTCAGACAGTCAGTCAGTCAGTCAGGTCGGTCAGTCGGTCGGTCGGTCGGTCCGCCGGTCGGTCGGTCGGTCGGTCAGTCAGTCAGTCAGTCAGTAAGTCAGTTCGGTCGGTCGGTCGGTCAGTCGGGCAGTCAGTCAGTCAGTCAGTCAGTCAGTTAGTCAGTCAGTTCGGTCTGTCAGTCGGTCAGTCAGTCAGTCAGTCAGTCAGTTCGGTCGGTCGGTCGGTCAGTCGGTCTGTCGGTCAGTCAGTCAATCAGTCAGTCAGGTCGGTCGGTCGGTCGATCGGTCGGTCTGTCGGTCGGTTGGTCGGTCGGTCGGAAAGTCAGTCAGTCAGTTTGGTCGGTCAGTCGGTCAGTCAGTCAGTCAGTCAGTCAGCTCGGTCATCCGGTCGGTCGGTCGGTCGGTCGGTCGGTCGGTCAGTTGGTCAGTCAGTAAGTTCGGTAGGTCGGTCGGTCAGTCGGTCAGTCGGTCAGTCGGTCAGTCAGTCAGTCAGTCGGTCAGTTAGTCAGTCAGTCAGTCATCCAGTTCGGTCGGTTGGTCAGTCTGTCAGTCAGTCGGTCAGTCAGTCAGCTCGGTCGGTCGGTCGGTCGGTCGGTCGGTCGGTCAGTCAGTCAGTCAGTCAGTTCGGTCGGTCTGTCGGTCAGTCAGTCGGTCAGTCAGTCAGTCAGTCAGTCAGCTCGGTCGGTCGGTCGGTCGGTCGGTCGGTCGGTCAGTCAGTTCGGTCGTCGGTCGGTCGGTCGGTCAATTGGTCAGTCGGTCAGTCAGTCAGTCAGTCAGTCAGTCAGTCAGTTCTGTTGGTCGGTCGGTCAGTCAGTCAGTCAGTCAGTCAGTCAGTCAGTCAGCCAGTCAGTCAGTTCAGTCGGTCGTTCGGTCGGTCGGTCAGTCAGTCAGTCAGTCAGTCAGTCAGTTCGGTCGGTCGGTCCGTCAGTCGGTTAGTCGGTCAGTCAGTCAGTCAGTTAGTCTGTCAGTTCGGTCGGTCAGTCGGTCAGTCAGTTAGTCAGTCAGTCAGTCAGTCAGTCAGTTCGGTCGGTCGGTCGGTCAGTCGGCCAGTCAGTCGGTCAGTCAGTCGGTCGGTCGGTCGGTCATCCAGTCGGTCAGTCAGTCAGTCAGTCAGGTCGGTCGGTCGGTCGGTCGGTCGGTCGGTCGGTCGGTCGGTCGGTCGGTCGGTCAGTCAGTCAGTCAGTCAGTCAGTTCGGTCGGTCGGTGGGTCAGTCGGTCAGTCCGTCGGTCAGTCAGTCAGTCAGTTATTCAGTCAGTTCGGTCGGTCAGTCGGTCAGTCAGTCAGTCAGTCAGTCAGTCAGTTCGGCCGGTCGGTCGGTCAGTCGGTCAGTAAGTCGGTCAGTCAGTCGGTCGGTCGGTCAGTCAGTCAGTCAGTCAGTCAGTCAGTCATGTCGGTCGGTCGGTCGGTCGGTCGGTCGGTCGGTCGGTCGGTCGGTCGGTCGGTCGGTCGGTCGGTCGGTCATTCGGTCGGACGGTCGGTCGGTAGGTCAGTCAGTCAGTCAGTCAGTCAGTTCGGTCGGTCGGTCGGTCAGTCAGTCAGTCAGTCAGTTAGTCAGGTTGGTCGGTCGGTCGGTCGGTCGGTCGGTTAGTCAGTCAGTCAGTCAGTCAGTCAGTTCAGTCGGTCGGTCAGTCAGTGTGTCAGTCAGTCGGTCAGTCAGTCAGGCAATCAGTCAGCTCGATCATCCGGTCGGTCGGTCGGTCGGTCAGTCGGTCAGTCAGTCAGTCAATCAGTCAGTCAGTCAGTCAGTTCGGAAGGTCGGTCGGTCAGTCGGTCAGTCGGTCAGTCAGTCAGTCAGTCAGTCAGTCAGTTAGTCAGGTCGGTCGGTCGGTCGGTCGGTCGGTCGGTCGGTCGGTCGGTCGGTTAGTCAGTCAGTCAGTCAGTTCAGTCGGTCGGTCAGTCAGTGTGTCAGTCAGTCGGTCAGTCAGTCAGGCAGTCAGTCAGCTCGGTCGTTCGGTCGGTCGGTCGGGCAGGTCGGTCGGTCGGTCGGTCGGTCAGTCGGTCAGTCAGTCGGTCAGTTAGTCAGTCAGTCAGTCATCCAGTTCGGTCGGTATGTCAGTCTGTCAGTCAGTCGGTCAGTCAGTCAGTCAGTCAGTCAATCAGTTCGGTCGGTCGGTCGGTCGGTCGGTCAGTCAGTCGATCAGTCAGTCAGTCAGTCAGTCAGCTCGGTCGGTCGGTCGGTCGGTCGGTCGGTCGGTCAGTCAGTCGGTCAGTCAGTTCGGACGGTCGGTCGGTCAGTCAGTCGGTCAGTCAGTCAGTCAGTCAGTCAGGTCGGTCGGCCGGTCGGTTGGTCGGTCGGTCGGTCGGTCGGTCGGTCGGTCGGTCAGTCAGTCAGTCAGTCAGTCAGTTCGGTCGGTTGGTCGGTCAGTCGGTCGGTCAGTCAGTCAGTCAGTCAGTCAGTCAGTCAGTTCGGTCGGTCGGTCGGTCAGTCGGTCAGTCGGTCAGACAGTCAGTCAGTCAGTCAGGTCGGTCAGTCGGTCGGTCGGTCGGTCCGCCGGTCGGTCGGTCGGTCGGTCAGTCAGTCAGTCAGTCAGTAAGTCAGTTCGGTCGGTCGGTCGGTCAGTCGGGCAGTCAGTCAGTCAGTCAGTCAGTCAGTTAGTCAGTCAGTTCGGTCTGTCAGTCGGTCAGTCAGTCAGTCAGTCAGTCAGTTCGGTCGGTCGGTCGGTCAGTCGGTCTGTCGGTCAGTCAGTCAATCAGTCAGTCAGGTCGGTCGGTCGGTCGATCGGTCGGTCTGTCGGTCGGTTGGTCGGTCGGTCGGAAAGTCAGTCAGTCAGTTTGGTCGGTCAGTCGGTCAGTCAGTCAGTCAGTCAGTCAGCTCGGTCATCCGGTCGGTCGGTCGGTCGGTCGGTCGGTCGGTCAGTCGGTCAGTCAGTAAGTTCGGTAGGTCGGTCGGTCAGTCGGTCAGTCGGTCAGTCGGTCAGTCAGTCAGTCAGTCGGTCAGTTAGTCAGTCAGTCAGTCATCCAGTTCGGTCGGTTGGTCAGTCTGTCAGTCAGTCGGTCAGTCAGTCAGCTCGGTCGGTCGGTCGGTCGGTCGGTCGGTCGGTCAGTCAGTCAGTCAGTCAGTTCGGTCGGTCTGTCGGTCAGTCAGTCGGTCAGTCAGTCAGTCAGTCAGTCAGCTCGGTCGGTCGGTCGGTCGGTCGGTCGGTCGGTCAGTCAGTTCGGTCGGTCGGTCGGTCAGTCAGTCGGTCAGTCAGTCAGTCAGTCAGTCAGTCAGTCAGTCAGTCAGTCAGTCAGGTCGGTCGGTCGGTCGGTCGGTCGGTCGGTCGGTCGGTCAGTCAGTCAGTCAGTCAGTAAGTCAGTTCGGTCGGTCGGTCGGTCAGTCAGTCAGTCAGTCAGTCAGTCAGTTTTGTCGATTTGTCGGTCAGTCGGTCAGTCAGTCGGTCAGTCAGTCAGTCAGTTAGTCAGGTCGGTCGGTCGGTCGGTCGGTCGGTCGGTCGGTCGGTCGGTCGGTCAGTCAGTCAGTCAGTCAGTTCCGTCGGTCGGTCGGTCAGTCGGTCAGTCAGTCTGTCAGTCAGTCAGTCAGTCATTTCGGTCGGTCGGTCAGTCAATCAGTCAGTCAGTCAGTCAGTCAGTCAGTCAGTCAGGTCGGTCGTTCGGTCAGTCGGTCGGTCGGTCGGTCGGTCGGTCGGTCGGTCGGTCGGTCAGTCGGTCGGTCGGTCGGTCGGTCGGTCAGTCAGTCAGGTCGGTCAGTCAGTCAGGTCGGTCGGTCGGTCGGTCGGTCGGTCGGTCGGTCGGTCGGTCGGTCGGTCGGTCGGTCAGTCAGTCAGTCATTTCGGTCGGTCAGTCGGTCGGTCAGTCGGTCAGTCAGTCGGTCAGTCAGTCGGTCGGTCGTTCAGTCGGTCGGTCGGTCAGTCAGTCAGTCAGTCAGTCAGTCAGTCTGTCAGTCAGTCAGTCAGTTCGGTAGGTCGGTCGGTCAATCGGTCAGTCAGTCAGTCCGTCAGTCAGTCAGTCAGTCAGTCCGTCAGTCAGTCAGTCAGTCAGTCCGTCAGTCAGTCAGTCAGTCAGGTCAGTCGGTCGGTCGGTCGGTCGGTCGGTCGGTCGGCCGGTCGGTCGGTCGGTCGGTCGGTCGGTCAGTCAGTCAGTCAGTAAGTCAGTTCGGTCGGTCGGTCGGTCAGTCAGTCAGTCAGTTCGGTTGATTTGTCGGTCAGTCGGTCAGTCAGTCGGTCAGTCAGTCAATCAGTCAGTCAGGTCGGTCGGTCGTCGGTCGGTCGGTCGGTCAATTGGTCAGTCGGTCAGTCAGTCAGTCAGTCAGTCAGTCAGTCAGTTCTGTCGGTCGGTCGGTCAGTCAGTCAGTCAGTCAGTCAGTCAGTCAGTCAGCCAGTCAGTCAGTTCAGTCGGTCGGTTGGTCAGTCGGTCGTTCGGTTGGTCGGTCAGTCAGTCAGTCAGTCAGTCAGTCAGTCAGTTCGGTCGGTCGGTCCGTCAGTCGGTTAGTCGGTCAGTCAGTCAGTCAGTTAGTCTGTCAGTTCGGACGGTCAGTCGGTCAGTCAGTTGGTCAGTCAGTCACTCAGTCAGTCAGTTCGGTCGGTCGGTCGGTCAGTCGGCCAGTCAGTCGGTCAGTCAGTCGGTCGGTCGGTCGGTCATCCAGTCGGTCAGTCAGTCAGTCAGTCAGGTCGGTCGGTCGGTCGGTCGGTCGGTCGGTCGGTCGGTCGGTCGGTCGGTCGGTCAGTCAGTCAGTCAGTCAGTCAGTTCGGTCGGTCGGTGGGTCAGTCGGTCAGTCCGTCGGTCAGTCAGTCAGTCAGTTAGTCAGTCAGTTCGGTCGGTCAGTCGGTCAGTCAGTCAGTCAGTCAGTCAGTCAGTTCGGCCGGTCGGTCGGTCAGTCGGTCAGTCAGTCGGTCAGTCAGTCGGTCGGTCGGTCAGTCAGTCAGTCAGTCAGTCAGTCAGTCAGGTCGGTCGGTCGGTCGGTCGGTCGGTCGGTCGGTCGGTCGGTCGGTCGGTCGGTCGGTCGGTCATTCGGTCGGACGGTCGGTCGGTAGGTCAGTCAGTCAGTCAGTCAGTCAGTTCGGTCGGTCGGTCGGTCAGTCAGTCAGTCAGTCAGTTAGTCAGGTCGGTCGGTCGGTCGGTCGGTCGGTCGGTTAGTCAGTCAGTCAGTCAGTCAGTCAGTTCAGTCGGTCGGTCAGTCAGTGTGTCAGTCAGTCGGTCAGTCAGTCAGGCAATCAGTCAGCTCGATCATCCGGTCGGTCGGTCGGTCAGTCGGTCAGTCAGTCAGTCAATCAGTCAGTCAGTCAGTCAGTTCGGAAGGTCGGTCGGTCAGTCGGTCAGTCGGTCAGTCAGTCAGTCAGTCAGTCAGTCAGTTAGTCAGGTCGGTCGGTCGGTCGGTCGGTCGGTCGGTCGGTCGGTCGGTCGGTCGGTCGGTTAGTCAGTCAGTCAGTCAGTTCAGTCGGTCGGTCAGTCAGTGTGTCAGTCAGTCGGTCAGTCAGTCAGGCAGTCAGTCAGCTCGGTCGTTCGGTCGGTCGGTCGGGCAGGTCGGTCGGTCGGTCGGTCGGTCAGTCGGTCAGTCAGTCGGTCAGTTAGTCAGTCAGTCAGTCATCCAGTTCGGTCGGTTGGTCAGTCTGTCAGTCAGTCGGTCAGTCAGTCAGTCAGTCAGTCAATCAGTTCGGTCGGTCGGTCGGTCGGTCGGTCAGTCAGTCGATCAGTCAGTCAGTCAGTCAGTCAGCTCGGTCGGTCGGTCGGTCGGTCGGTCGGTCGGTCAGTCAGTCAGTCAGTCAGTTCGGACGGTCGGTCGGTCAGTCAGCCGGTCAGTCAGTCAGTCAGTCAGTCACGTCGGTCGGCCGGTCGGTTGGTCGGTCGGTCGGTCGGTCGGTCGGTCGGTCGGTCGGTCAGTCAGTCAATCAGTCAGTCAGTTCGGTCGGTTGGTCGGTCAGTCGGTCGGTCAGTCAGTCAGTCAGTCAGTCAGTCAGTCAGTTCGGTCGGTCGGTCGGTCAGTCGGTCAGTCGGTCAGACAGTCAGTCAGTCAGTCAGGTCGGTCAGTCGGTCGGTCGGTCGGTCCGCCGGTCGGTCGGTCGGTCGGTCAGTCAGTCAGTCAGTCAGTAAGTCAGTTTGGTCGGTCGGTCGGTCAGTCGGGCAGTCAGTCAGTCAGTCAGTCAGTCAGTTAGTCAGTCAGTTCGGTCTGTCAGTCGGTCAGTCAGTCAGTCAGTCAGTCAGTTCGGTCGGTCGGTCGGTCAGTCGGTCTGTCGGTCAGTCAGTCAATCAGTCAGTCAGGTCGGTCGGTCGGTCGGTCAGTCAGTCAGTCAGTCAGTTCGGTCGGTCTGTCGGTCAGTCAGTCGGTCAGTCAGTCAGTCAGTCAGTCAGCTCGGTCGGTCGGTCGGTCGGTCGGTCGGTCGGTCGGTCGGTCGGTCAGTCAGTCAGTCAGTCAGTTCGGTCGGTCGGTCAGTCAGTCGGTCAGTCAGTCAGTCAGTCAGTCAGTCAGGTCGGTCGGTCGGTCGGTCGGTCGGTCGGTCGGTCGGTCGGTCGGTCGGTCGGTCGGTCAGTCGGTCAGTCAGTCAGTCAGTTCGGTCTGTCGGTGGGTCAGTCGGTCAGTCAGTCTGTCAGTCAGTCAGTCAGTTAGTCAGTCAGTTCGGTCGGTCAGTCGGTCAGTCAGTCAGTCAGTCAGTCAGTCAGTCAGTTCGGCCGGTCGGTCGGTCAGTCGGTCAGTCAGTCGGTCAGTCAGTCGGTCGGTCGGTCAGTCAGTCAGTCAGTCAGTCAGTCAGTCAGGTCGG
>CM061535.1:407500-415000 GCA_030545055.2 Neoaliturus tenellus | reverse complement strand
CGGTCATTCGGTCAGTCAGTCAGTCCGTCAGTCAGTCAGTCAGTCAGGTCGGTCGGTCGGTCGGTCGGTCGGTTGGTCGGTCGGCCGGTCGGTCGGTCGGTCGGTCGGTCAGTCAGTCAGTCAGTCAGTCAGTTCGGTCGGTCGGTCGGTCATTCAGTCAGTCAGTAAGTCAGTTCGGTCGGTCGGTCGGTCAGTCAGTCAGTCAGTTCGGTTGATTTGTCGGTCAGTCGGTCAGTCAGTCGGTCAGTCAGTCAATCAGTCAGTCAGTCAGTCAGGTCGGTCGGTCGGTCGGTCGGTTGGTCAGTCGGTCAGTCAGTCAGTCAGTCAGTCAGTCAGTCAGTCAGTTCTGTCGGTCGGTCGGTCAGTCAGTCAGTCAGTCGATCAGTCAGTCAGTCAGTCAGCCAGTCAGTCAGTTCGGTCGGTTGGTTGGTCAGTCGGTCGTTCGGTCGGTCGGTCAGTCAGTCAGTCAGTCAGTCAGTCAGTCAGTTCGGTCGGTCGGTCCGTCAGTCCTTTAGTCGGTCAGTCAGTCAGTCAGTTAGTCTGTCAGTTCGGTCGGTCAGTCGGTCAGTCAGTCAGTCAGTCAGTCAGTCAGTCAGTCAGTTCGGTCGGTCGGTCAGTCGGTCAGTCAGTCGGTCAGTCAGTCGGTCGGTCGGTCGGTCAGTCAGTCGGTCAGTCAGTCAGTCACTCAGGTCGGTCGGTCGGTCGGTCGGTCGGTCGGTCGGTCGGTCGGTCGGTCGGTCGGTCGGTCAGTCAGTCAGTCAGTCAGTCAGTTCGGTCGGTCGGTGGGTCAGTCGGTCAGTCCGTCGGTCAGTCAGTCAGTCAGTTAGTCAGTCAGTTCGGTCGGTCAGTCGATCAGTCAGTCAGTCAGTCAGTCAGTCAGTTCGGCCGGTCGGTCGGTCAGTCGGTCAGTCAGTCGGTCAGTCAGTCGGTCGGTCGGTCAGTCAGTCAGTCAGTCAGTCAGTCAGTCAGGTCGGTCGGTCGGTCGGTCGGTCATTCGGTCGGACAGTCGGTCGGTAGGTCAGTCAGTCAGTCAGTCAGTCAGTTCGGTCGGTCGGTCGGTCAGTCAGTCAGTCAGTCAGTTAGTCAGGTCGGTCGGTCGGTCGGTCGGTCGGTCGGTCGGTCGGTCGGTCGGTCGGTTAGTCAGTCAGTCAGTCAGTCAGTCAGTTCAGTCGGTCGGTCAGTCAGTGTGTCAGTCAGTCGGTCAGTCAGTCAGGCAATCAGTCAGCTCGATCATCCGGTCGGTCGGTCGGTCGGTTCGTCAGTCGGTCAGTCAGTCAGTCAATCAGTCAGTCAGTCAGTCAGTTCGGAAGGTCGGTCGGTCAGTCGGTCAGTCGGTCAGTCAGTCAGTCAGTCAGTCAGTCAGTTAGTCAGGTCGGTCGGTCGGTCGGTCGGTCGGTCGGTCGGTCGGTCGGTTAGTCAGTCAGTCAGTCAGTTCAGTCGGTCGGTCAGTCAGTGTGTCAGTCAGTCGGTCAGTCAGTCAGGCAGTCAGTCAGCTCGGTTGTTCGGTCGGTCGGTCGGGCAGGTCGGTCGGTCGGTCGGTCGGTCAGTCGGTCAGTCAGTCGGTCAGTTAGTCAGTCAGTCAGTCATCCAGTTCGGTCGGTTGGTCAGTCTGTCAGTCAGTCGGTCAGTCAGTCAGTCAGTCAGTCAATCAGTTCGGTCGGTCGGTCGGTCTGTCGGTCAGTCAGTCGGTCAGTCAGTCAGTCAGTCAGTCAGCTCGGTCGGTCGGTCAGTCGGTCGGTCGGTCGGTCAGTCAGTCAGTCAGTCAGTTCGGACGGTCGGTCGGTCAGTCAGTCAGTCAGTTCGGTCGGTCTGTCGGTCAGTCGGTCAGTCGGTCAGTTAGTCTGTCAGTCAGTTCGGTCGGTCGGTCGGTCAGTCAGTCAGTCAGTCAGTCAGTCAGTCAGTCAGGTCGGTCGGTCGGTCGGTCGGTCGGTCGGTCGGTCGGTCGGTCGGTCGGTCGGTCGGTCGGTCGGTTAGTCAGTCAGTCAGTCAGTTCAGTCGGTCGGTCAGTCAGTGTGTCAGTCAGTCGGTCAGTCAGTCAGGCAGTCAGTCAGCTCGGTTGTTCGGTCGGTCGGTCGGGCAGGTCGGTCGGTCGGTCGGTCGGTCAGTCGGTCAGTCAGTCGGTCAGTTAGTCAGTCAGTCAGTCATCCAGTTCGGTCGGTTGGTCAGTCTGTCAGTCAGTCGGTCAGTCAGTCAGTCAGTCAGTCAATCAGTTCGGTCGGTCGGTCGGTCTGTTGGTCAGTCAGTCGGTCAGTCAGTCAGTCAGTCAGTCAGCTCGGTCGGTCGGTCGGTCGGTCGGTCGGTCGGTCAGTCAGTCAGTCAGTCAGTTCGGACGGTCGGTCGGTCAGTCAGTCGGTCAGTCAGTCAGTCAGTTCGGTCGGTCAGTCGGTCAGTCAGTCAGTCAGTCAGTCAGTTCGGTCGGTCGGTCGGTCAGTCGGTCAGTCGGTCAGTTAGTCAGTCAGTCAGTTTGGTCGGTCGGTTGGTCAGTCAGTCAGTCAGTCAGTCAGTCAGTCAGTCAGGTCGGTCGGTCGGTCGGTCGGTCGGTCGGTCGGTCGGTCGGTCGGTCGGTCGGTCGGTCAGTCAGTCAGTCAGTCAGTCAGTTCGGTCGGTTGGTCGGTCAGTCGGTCAGTCAGTCGGTCAGTCAGTCAGTCAGTCAGTCAGTCAGTCAGTCAGTCAGTCAGGTCGGTCGGTCGGTCGGTCGGTCGGTCGGTCGGTTGGTCAGTCAGTCAGTCAGTCAGTAAGTCAGTTCGGTCGGTCGGTCGGTCAGTCAGTCAGTCAGTCAGTCAGTCAGTTTTGTCGATTTGTCGGTCAGTCGGTCAGTCAGTCGGTCAGTCAGTCGGTCAGTCAAACAGTCAGTTAGTCAGGTCGGTCGGTCGGTCGGTCGGTCGGTCGGTCGGTCGGTCAGTAAGTCAGTCAGTCAGTTCCGTCGGTCGGTCGGTCAGTCGGTCAGTCAGTCTGTCAGTCAGTCAGTCAGTCATTTCGGTCGGTCGGTCAGTCAATCAGTCAGTCAGTCAGTCAGTCAGTCAGTCAGGTCGGTCGGTCGGTCAGTCGGTCGGTCGGTCGGTCGGTCGGTCGGTCGGTCGGTCGGTCGGTCGGTCGGTCGGTCGGTCGGTCGGTCAGTCGGTCGGTCGGTCGGTCGGTCGGTCAGTCAGTCAGGTCGGTCAGTCAGTCAGGTCGGTCGGTCGGTCGGTCGGTCGGTCGTCGGTCGGTCGGTCAGTCAGTCAGTCATTTCGGTCGACCGGTCGGTCGGTCGGTCAGTCGGTCAGTCAGTCGGTCAGTCAGTCGGTCGGTCGTTCGGTCGGTTGGTCGGTCAGTCAGTCAGTCAGTCAGTCAGTCACTCAGTCAGTTCGGTAGGTCGGTCGGTCATTCGGTCAGTCAGTCAGTCAGGTCGGTCGGTCGGTCGGTCGGTCGGTCGGTCGGTCGGCCGGTCGGTCGGTCGGTCGGTCGGTCGGTCAGTCAGTCAGTCAGTCAGTCAGTTCGGTCGGTCGGTCGGTCATTCAGTCAGTCAGTAAAACAGTTCGGTCGGTCGGTCGGTCAGTCAGTCAGTCAGTTCGGTTGATTTGTCGGTCAGTCGGTCAGTCAGTCGGTCAGTCAGTCGGTCAGTCAGTCAGTCAGTCAGTCAGGTCGGTCGGTCGGTCGGTCGGTCGGTCGGTCGGTTGGTCAGTCGGTCAGTCAGTCAGTCAGTCAGTCAGTCAGTCAGTCAGTTCTGTCGGTCGGTCGGTCAGTCAGTCAGTCAGTCGATCAGTCAGTCAGTCAGTCAGTAAGTCAGTTCGGTCGGTCGGTCGGTCAGTCAGTCAGTCAGTCAGTCAGTCAGTTTTGTCGATTTGTCGGTCAGTCGGTCAGTCAGTCGGTCAGTCAGTCAGTCAGTTAGTCAGGTCGGTCGGTCGGTCGGTCGGTCGGTCGGTCGGTCGGTCAGTCAGTCAGTCAGTCAGTTCCGTCGGTCGGTCGGTCAGTCGGTCAGTCAGTCTGTCAGTCAGTCAGTCAGTCATTTCGGTCGGTCGGTCAGTCAATCAGTCAGTCAGTCAGTCAGTCAGTCAGTCAGGTCGGTCGGTCGGTCAGTCGGTCGGTCGGTCGGTCGGTCGGTCGGTCGGTCGGTCGGTCGGTCGGTCAGTCGGTCGGTCGGTCGGTCGGTCGGTCAGTCAGTCTGTCAGTCAGTCAGTCAGTCATTTCGGTCGGTCGGTCAGTCAATCAGTCAGTCAGTCAGTCAGTCAGTCAGTCAGGTCGGTCGGTCGGTCAGTCGGTCGGTCAGTTCCGTCGGTCGGTCGGTCAGTCGGTCAGTCAGTCTGTCAGTCAGTCAGTCAGTCATTTCGGTCGGTCGGTCAGTCAATCAGTCAGTCAGTCAGTCAGTCAGTCAGTAAGGTCGGTCGGTCGGTCAGTCGGTCGGTCGGTCGGTCGGTCGGTCGGTCGGTCGGTCGGTCGGTCGGTCGGTCGGTCGGTCGGCCGGTCGGTCGGTCGGTCGGTCGGTCGGTCAGTAAGTCAGTCAGTCAGTCAGTTCGGTCGGTCGGTCGGTCATTCAGTCAGTCAGTAAGTCAGTTCGGTCGGTCGGTCGGTCAGTCGGTCAGTCAGTCAGTCAGTTCGGTTGATTTGTCGGTCAGTCGGTCAGTCAGTCGGTCAGTCAGTCAGTCAGTCAGTCAGTCAGTCAGGTCGGTCGGTCGGTCGGTCGGTCGGTCGGTCGGTTGGTCAGTCGGTCAGTCAGTCAGTCAGTCAGTCAGTCAGTCAGTCAGTTCTGTCGGTCGGTCGGACAGTCAGTCAGTCAGTCGATCAGTCAGTCAGTCAGTCAGCCAGTCAGTCAGTTCGGTCGGTCGGTTGGTCAGTCGGTCGTTCGGTCGGTCGGTCAGTCAGTCAGTCAGTCAGTCAGTCAGTCAGTTCGGTCGGTCGGTCCGTCAGTCGGTTAGTCGGTCAGTCAGTCAGTCAGTTAGTCTGTCAGTTCGGTCGGTCAGTCGGTCAGTCAGTCAGTCAGTCAGTCAGTCAGTCAGTCAGTTCGGTCGGTCGGTCGGTCAGTCGGTCAGTCAGTCGGTCAGTCAGTAGGTCGGTCGGTCGGTCAGTCAGTCGGTCAGTCAGTCAGTCAGTCAGGTCGGTCGGTCGGTCGGTCGGTCGGTCGGTCGGTCGGTCGGTCGGTCGGTCAGTCGGTCAGTCAGTCAGTCAGTCAGTTCGGTCGGTCGGTGGGTCAGTCGGTCAGTCCGTCGGTCAGTCAGTCAGTCAGTTAGTCAGTCAGTTCGGTCGGTCAGTCGGTCAGTCAGTCAGTCAGTCAGTCACTCAGTTCGGCCGGTCGGTCGGTCAGTCGGTCAGTCAGTCGGTCAGTCAGTCGGTCGGTCGGTCAGTCAGTCAGTCAGTCAGTCAGTCAGTCAGGTCGGTCGGTCGGTCAGTCGGTCATTCGGTCGGACAGTCGGTCGGTAGGTCAGTCAGTCAGTCAGTCAGTCAGTTCGGTCGGTCGGTCGGTCAGTCAGTCAGTCAGTCAGTCAGTTAGTCAGGTCGGTCGGTCGGTCGGTCGGTCGGTCGGTCGGTCGGTCGGTTAGTCAGTCAGTCAGTCAGTCAGTCAGTTCAGTCGGTCGGTCAGTCAGTGTGTCAGTCAGTCGGTCAGTCAGTCAGGCAATCAGTCAGCTCGATCATCCGGTCGGTCGGTCGGTCAGTCGGTCAGTCGGTCAGTCAGTCAGTCAATCAGTCAGTCAGTCAGTCAGTTCGGAAGGTCGGTCGGTCAGTCGGTCAGTCGGTCAGTCAGTCAGTCAGTCAGTCAGTCAGTTAGTCAGGTCGGTCGGTCGGTCGGTCGGTCGGTCGGTCGGTTGGTCGGTCGGTTAGTCAGTCAGTCAGTCAGTTCAGTCGGTCGGTCAGTCAGTGTGTCAGTCAGTCGGTCAGTCAGTCAGGCAGTCAGTCAGCTCGGTTGTTCGGTCGGTCGGTCGGGCAGGTCGGTTGGTCGGTCGGTCGGTCAGTCGGTCAGTCAGTCGGTCAGTTAGTCAGTCAGTCAGTCATCCAGTTCGGTCGGTTGGTCAGTCTGTCAGTCAGTCGGTCAGTCAGTCAGTCAGTCAGTCAATCAGTTCGGTCGGTCGGTCGGTCTGTCGGTCAGTCAGTCAGTCAGTCAGTCAGTCAGTCAGTCAGTCAGTCAGTCAGTCAGTCAGGTCGGTCGGTCGGTCGGTCGGTCGGTCAGTCGGTCAGTTAGTCAGTCAGTCAGTTTGGTCGGTCGGTTGGTCAGTCAGTCAGTCAGTCAGTCAGTCAGTCAGTCAGGTCGGTCGGTCGGTCGGTCGGTCGGTCGGTCGGTCGGTCGGTCGGTCGGTCGGTCGGTCAGTCAGTCAGTCAGTCAGTCAGTTCGGTCGGTTGGTCGGTCAGTCGGTCAGTCAGTCGGTCAGTCAGTCAGTCAGTCAGTCAGTCAGTCAGTCAGTCAGTCAGGTCGGTCGGTCGGTCGGTCGGTCGGTCGGTCGGTTGGTCAGTCAGTCAGTCAGTCAGTAAGTCAGTTCGGTCGGTCGGTCGGTCAGTCAGTCAGTCAGTCAGTCAGTCAGTTTTGTCGATTTGTCGGTCAGTCGGTCAGTCAGTCGGTCAGTCAGTCGGTCAGTCAAACAGTCAGTTAGTCAGGTCGGTCGGTCGGTCGGTCGGTCGGTCGGTCGGTCGGTCGGTCAGTAAGTCAGTCAGTCAGTTCCGTCGGTCGGTCGGTCAGTCGGTCAGTCAGTCTGTCAGTCAGTCAGTCAGTCATTTCGGTCGGTCGGTCAGTCAATCAGTCAGTCAGTCAGTCAGTCAGTCAGTCAGGTCGGTCGGTCGGTCAGTCGGTCGGTCGGTCGGTCGGTCGGTCGGTCGGTCGGTCGGTCGGTCGGTCGGTCGGTCGGTCCGTCGGTCAGTCGGTCGGTCGGTCGGTCAGTCAGTCAGGTCGGTCAGTCAGTCAGGTCGGTCGGTCGGTCGGTCGGTCGGTCGTCGGTCGGTCGGTCAGTCAGTCAGTCATTTCGGTCGACCGGTCGGTCGGTCGGTCAGTCGGTCAGTCAGTCGGTCAGTCAGTCGGTCGGTCGTTCGGTCGGTTGGTCGGTCAGTCAGCCAGTCAGTCAGTCAGTCACTCAGTCAGTTCGGTAGGTCGGTCGGTCATTCGGTCAGTCAGTCAGTCCGTCAGTCAGTCAGTCAGTCAGGTCGGTCGGTCGGTCGGTCGGTCAGTCGGTCGGTCGGCCGGTCGGCCGGTCGGTCGGTCGGTCGGTCAGTCAGTCAGTCAGTCAGTCAGTTCGGTCGGTCGGTCGGTCATTCAGTCAGTCAGTAAAACAGTTCGGTCGGTCGGTCGGTCAGTCAGTCAGTCAGTTCGGTTGATTTGTCGGTCAGTCGGTCAGTCAGTCGGTCAGTCAGTCAGTCAGTCAGTCAGGTCGGTCGGTCGGTCGGTCGGTCGGTCGGTCGGTCGGTTGGTCAGTCGGTCAGTCAGTCAGTCAGTCAGTCAGTCAGTCAGTCAGTTCTGTCGGTCGGTCGGTCAGTCAGTCAGTCAGTCGGTCAGTCAGTCAGTCAGTCAGTAAGTCAGTTCGGTCGGTCGGTCGGTCAGTCAGT
>CM061535.1:387500-402500 GCA_030545055.2 Neoaliturus tenellus | reverse complement strand
CGGTCAGTCAGTCAGTCAGTCAGTCAGTCAGTCAGTTCGGTCGGTCGGTCCGTCAGTCGGTTAGTCGGTCAGTCAGTCAGTCAGTTAGTCTGTCAGTCCGGTCGGTCAGTCGGTCAGTCAGTCAGTCAGTCAGTCAGTCAGTCAGTTCGGTCGGTCGGTCGGTCGGTCGGTCAGTCAGTCGGTCAGTCAGTCGGTCGGTCGGTCGGCAGTCAGTCGGTCAGTCAGTCAGTCAGTCAGGTCGGTCGGTCGGTCGGTCGGTCGGTCGGTCGGTCGGTCGGTCGGTCGGTCGGTCAGTCAGTCAGTCAGTCAGTCAGTTCGGTCGGTCGGTGGGTCAGTCGGTCAGTCCGTCGGTCAGTCAGTCAGTCAGTTAGTCAGTCGGTCGGTCGGTCAGTCAGTCAGTCAGTCAGTCAGTCAGTCAGGTCGGTCGGTCGGTCGGTCGGTCGGTCGGTCGGTCGGTCGGTCGGTCGGTCGGTCGGTCGGTCGGTCGGTCATTCGGTCGGACGGTCGGTCGGTAGGTCAGTCAGTCAGTCAGTCAGTCAGTTCAGTCGGTCGGTCAGTCAGTGTGTCAGTCAGTCGGTCAGTCAGTCAGGCAATCAGTCAGCTCGATCATCCGGTCGGTCGGTCGGTCAGTCGGTCAGTCGGTCAGTCGGTCAGTCAGTCAGTCAATCAGTCAGTCAGTCAGTCAGTTCGGAAGGTCGGTCGGTCAGTCGGTCAGTCGGTCAGTCAGTCAGTCAGTCAGTCAGTCAGTTAGTCAGGTCGGTCGGTCGGTCGGTCGGTCGGTCGGTCGGTCGGTCGGTCGGTTAGTCAGTCAGTCAGACAGTTCAGTCGGTCGGTCAGTCAGTGTGTCAGTCAGTCGGTCAGTCAGTCAGGCAGTCAGTCAGCTCGGTTGTTCGGTCGGTCGGTCGGGCAGGTCGATCGGTCGGTCGGTCGGTCAGTCGGTCAGTCAGTCGGTCAGTTAGTCAGTCAGTCAGTCATCCAGTTCGGTCGGTTGGTCAGTCTGTCAGTCAGTCGGTCAGTCAGTCAGTCAGTCAGTCAATCAGTTCGGTCGGTCGGTCGGTCTGTCGGTCAGTCAGTCAGTCAGTCAGTCAGTCAGTCAGTCAGCTCGGTCGGTCGGTCGGTCGGTCGGTCGGTCGGTCAATCAGTCAGTCAGTCAGTTCGGACGGTCGGTCGGTCAGTCAGTCGGTCAGTCAGTCAGTCAGTCAGTCAGGTCGGTCGGCCGGTCGGTTGGTCGGTCGGTCGGTCGGTCGATCGGTCGGTCGGTCAGTCGGTCGGTCAGTCAGTCAGTCAGTCAGTCAGTCAGTCAGTCAGTCAGTTCGGTCGGTTAGTCGGTCAGTCAGTCAGTCAGTCAGTCAGGTCGGTCGGCCGGTCGGTTGGTCGGTCGGTCGGTCGGTCGATCGGTCGGTTGGTCAGTCAGTCAGTCAGTCAGTCAGTCAGGTCGGTCGGTCGGTCGGTCGGTCGGTCCGCCGGTCGCTCGGTCGGTCGGTCAGTCAGTCAGTCAGTCAGTAAGTCAGTTCGGTCGGTCGGTCGGTCAGTCGGGCAGTCAGTCGGTCAGTCAGTCAGTCAGTTAGTCAGTCAGTTCGGTCGGTCAGTCGGTCAGTCAGTCAGTCAGTCAGTCAGTTCGGTCGGTCGGTCGGTCAGTCGGTCAGTCGGTCAGTCAGTCAATCAGTCAGTCAGGTCGGTCGGTCGGTCGATCGGTCGGTCTGTCGGTCGGTTGGTCGGTCGGTCGGTCAGTCAGTCAGTCAGTTTGGTCGGTCAGTCGGTCAGTCAGTCAGTTAGTCAGTCAGTCAGTTCGGTCGGTCGGTCGGTCAGTCAGTCAGTCAGTCAGTTCGGTAGGTCGGTCGGTCAGTCGGTCAGTCAGTCAGTCAGTCAGTCAGTCAGTCAGTTAGGTCGGTCGGTCGGTCGGTCGGTCGGTCGGTCGGTTTGTCGGTCGGTCGGTCGGTCAGTCGGTCAGTCAGTCAGTCAGTCAGTTCGGTCGTTCGTTCGGTCAGTCGGTCAGTCAGTCAGTCAGTTAGTCAGTCAGTTCGGTCGGTCAGTCGGTCAGTCAGTCAGTCAGTCAGTCAGTTTGGTCGGTCGGTCGGTCAGTCGGTCAGTCGGTCAGTCGGTCAGTCAGTCAGTCAGTCAGTCAGGTCGGTCGGTCGGTCGGTCGGTCGGTCGGTCGGTCGGTCGGTCGGTCGGTCGGTCATTCGGTCGGACGGTCGGTCGGTAGGTCAGTCAGTCAGTCAGTCAGTCAGTCAGTCAGTTGAGTCAGTCGGTCGGTCAGTCAGTCAGTCAGTCAGTCTGTCAGTTCGGTAGGTCGGTCGTCAGTCAGTCAGTCAGTCAGTCAGTCAGTCAGTCAGTGCGGTAGGTCGGTCGGTCAGTCGGTCAGTCAGTCAGTCAGTCAGGCAGTCAGTCAGCTCGGTCGTTCGATCGGTCGGTCGGTCGGTCAGTCGGTCAGTCAGTCAGTCAGTTAGTCAGTCAGTCAGTCAGTCAGTCAGGTCGGTCGGTCGGTCGGTCAGTCAATCAGTCAGTCAGTCAGTCAGTCAGTTCGGTAGGTCGGTCGGTCATTCAGTCAGTCAGTCAGTCCGTCAGTCAGTCAGTCAGTCAGGTCGGTCGGTCGGTCGGTCGGTCGGTCGGTCAGTCAGTCAGTCAGTCAGTCAGTCAGTTCGGTCGGTCGGTCGGTCATTCAGTCAGTCAGTAAGTCAGTTCGGTCGGTCGGTCGGTCAGTCAGTCAGTCAGTCAGTCAGTCAGTTCGGTCGATTTGTCGGTCAGTTGGTCAGTCAGTCGGTCAGTCAGTCAGTCAGTCAGTCAGGTCGGTATGTCGGTCGGTCGGTCGGTCGGTCGGTTGGTCAGTCGGTCAGTCAGTCAGTCAGTCAGTCAGTCAGTCAGTCAGTCAGTTCTGTCGGTCGGTCGGTCAGTCAGTCAGTCAGTCGATCAGTCAGTCAGTCAGTCAGCCAGTCAGTCAGTTCGGTCGGTCGGTTGGTCAGTCGGTCGTTCGGTCGGTCGGTCAGTCAGTCAGTCAGTCAGTCAGTTAGTCAGTTCGGTCGGTCGGTCGGTCAGTCGGTCAGTCAGTCGGTCAGTCAGTCAGTCAGTTAGTCAGTCAGTTCGGTCGGTCAGTCGGTCAGTCAGTCAGTCAGTCAGTCAGTCAGTCAGTCAGTTCGGCCGGTCGGTCGGTCAGTCGGTCAGTCAGTCGGTCAGTCAGTCGGTCGGTCGGTCAGTCAGTCAGTCAGTCAGTCAGTCAGGTCGGTCGGTCGGTCGGTCGGTCGGTCGGTCGGTCGGTCATTCGGTCGGACGGTCGGTCGGTAGGTCAGTCAGTCAGTCAGTCAGTCAATTTAGTCGGTAGGTCAGACAGTGTGTCAGTCAGTCGGTCAGTCAGTCAGGCAGTCAGTCAGCTCGGTCATCCGGTCGGTCGGTCGGTCGGTCGGTCGGTTAGTCAGTCAGTCAGTCAGTCAGTCAGTTTAGTCGGTCGGTCAGTCAGTGTGTCAGTCAGTCGGTCAGTCAGTCAGGCAATCAGTCAGCTCGGTCATTCGGTCGGTCGGTCGGTCGGTCAGTCGGTCAGTCAGTCGGTCAGTCAGTCAGTCAATCAGTCAGTCAGTCAGTCAGTCAGTCAGTTCGGTAGGTCGGTCGGTCAGTCGGTCAGTCGGTCAGTCAGTCAGTCAGTCAGTTAGTCAGGTCGGTCGGTCGGTCGGTCGGTTAGTCAGTTGTCAGTCAGTTCAGTCGGTCGGTCAGTCAGTGTGTCTGTCAGTCGGTCAGTCAGTCAGGCAGTCAGTCAGCTCGGTCGTTCGGTCGGTCGGTCGGTCGGTCGGTCAGTCAGTCAATCAGTCAATCAGTCAGTCAGTCAGTCAGTTCGGTAGGTCGGTCGGTCAGTCGGTCAGTCGGTCAGTCAGTCAGTCAGTCAGTTAGTCAGGTCGGTCGGTCGGTCGGTCGGTTAGTCAGTTGTCAGTCAGTTCAGTCGGTCGGTCAGTCAGTGTGTCTGTCAGTCGGTCAGTCAGTCAGGCAGTCAGTCAGCTCGGTCGTTCGGTCGGTCGGTCGGTCAGTCGGTCAGTCAGTCGGTCAGTTAGTCAGTCAGTCAGTCATCCAGTTCGGTCGGTTGGTCAGTCTGTCAGTCAGTCGGTCAGTCAGTTAGCTCGGTCGGTCGGTCGGTCGGTCGGTCGGTCGGTCAGTCAGTCAGTCAGTCAGTTCGGTCGGTCGGTCGGTCGGTCGGTCGGTCGGTCAGTCAGTTAGTCAGTCAGTTCGGTCGGTCGGTCGGTCAGTCAGTCGGTCAGTCAGTCAGTCAGTCAGTCAGGTCGGTCGGTCGGTCGGTCGGTCGGTCGGTCGGTTGGTCGGTCGGTCGGTCGGTCAGTCGGTCAGTCAGTCAGTCAGTTCGGTCTGTCGGTGGGTCAATCGGTCAGTCAGTCGGTCAGTCAGTCAGTCAGTTAGTCAGTCAGTTCGGTCGGTCAGTCGGTCAGTCAGTCAGTCAGTCAGTCAGTCAGTCAGTCAGTTCGGCCGGTCGGTCGGTCAGTCGGTCAGTCAGTCGGTCAGTCAGTCGGTCGGTCGGTCAGTCAGTCAGTCAGTCAGTCAGTCAAGTCGGTCGGTCGGTCGGTCGGTCGGTCGGTCGGTCGGTCATTCGGTCGGACGGTCGGTCGGTAGGTCAGTCAGTCAGTCAGTCAGTCAGTTTAGTCGGTCGGTCAGTCAGTGTGTCAGTCAGTCGGTCAGTCAGTCAGGCAGTCAGTCAGCTCGGTCATCCGGTCGGTCGGTCGGTCGGTCGGTCGGTCGGTCGGTCGGTCGGTCGGTCGGTCGGTCGGTCAGTCAGTCAGTCAGTCAGTTCGGTCGGTCGGTCGGTCGGTCGGTCGGTCGGTCAGTCAGTCAGTCAGTTCGGTCGGTCGGTCGGTCAGTCAGTCGGTCAGTCAGTCAGTCAGTCAGTCAGGTCGGTCGGTCGGTCGGTCGGTCGGTCGGTCGGTTGGTCGGTCGGTCGGTCGGTCAGTCGGTCAGTCAGTCAGTCAGTTCGGTCTGCCGGTGGGTCAATCGGTCAGTCAGTCGGTCAGTCAGTCAGTCAGTTAGTCAGTCAGTTCGGTCGGTCAGTCGGTCAGTCAGTCAGTCAGTCAGTCAGTCAGTCAGTTCGGCCGGTCGGTCGGTCAGT
This sequence comes from Neoaliturus tenellus, assembly GCA_030545055.2. NCBI lineage: Eukaryota > Metazoa > Arthropoda > Insecta > Hemiptera > Cicadellidae > Neoaliturus > Neoaliturus tenellus. The sequence continues at coordinate 397,405 of CM061535.1, read as the reverse complement.
CGGTCAGTCAGTCGGTCAGTCAGTCGGTCGGTCGGTCAGTCAGTCAGTCAGTCAGTCAGTCAAGTCGGTCGGTCGGTCGGTCGGTCGGTCGGTCGGTCGGTCATTCGGTCGGACGGTCGGTCGGTAGGTCAGTCAGTCAGTCAGTCAGTCAGTTTAGTCGGTCGGTCAGTCAGTGTGTCAGTCAGTCGGTCAGTCAGTCAGGCAGTCAGTCAGCTCGGTCATCCGGTCGGTCGGTCAGTCGGTCAGTCAGTCGGTCAGTCAGTCGGTCGGTCGGTCAGTCAGTCAGTCAGTCAGTCAGTCAAGTCGGTCGGTCGGTCGGTCGGTCGGTCGGTCGGTCGGTCATTCGGTCGGACGGTCGGTCGGTAGGTCAGTCAGTCAGTCAGTCAGTCAGTTTAGTCGGTCGGTCAGTCAGTGTGTCAGTCAGTCGGTCAGTCAGTCAGGCAGTCAGTCAGCTCGGTCATCCGGTCGGTCGGTCGGTCGGTCGGTCGGTCGGTCGGTCGGTCGGTCGGTCGGTCGGTCGGTCGGTTAGTCAGTCAGTCAGTCAGTCAGTCAGTTTAGTCGGTCGGTCAGTCAGTGTGTCAGTCAGTCGGTCAGTCAGTCAGGCAGTCAGTCAGCTCGGTCATCCGGTCGGTCGGCCGGTCGGTCGGTCGGTCGGTCAGTCGGTCAGTCAGTCGGTCAGTCAGTCAGTCAATCAGTCAGTCAGTCAGTCAGTCAGTAAGTTCGGTAGGTCGGTGGGTCAGTCGGTCAGTCGGTCAGTCAGTCAGTCATTCAGTCAGTCAGTTAGTCAGGTCGGTCGGTCGGTCGGTCGGTTAGTCAGTCAGTCAGTCAGTTCAGTCGGTCGGTCAGACAGTGTGTCAGTCAGTCGGTCAGTCGGTCAGTCAGTCGGTCAGTTAGTCAGTCAGTCAGTCATCCAGTTCGGTCGGTTGGTCAGTCTGTCAGTCAGTCGGTCAGTCAGTCAGCTCGGTCGGTCGGTCGGTCGGTCGGTCGGTCGGTCAGTCAGTCAGTCAGTCAGTTCGGTCGGTCTGTCGGTCAGTCAGTCGGTCAGTCAGTCAGTCAGTCAGTCAGCTCGGTCGGTCGGTCGGTCGGTCGGTCGGTCGGTCAGTCAGTCAGTCAGTCAGTTCGGTCGGTCGGTCGGTCAGTCAGTCGGTCAGTCAGTCAGTCAGTCAGTCAGTCAGTCAGTCAGTCAGTCAGGTCGGTCGGTCGGTCGGTCGGTCGGTCGGTCGGTCGGTCAGTCAGTCAGTCAGTCAGTAAGTCAGTTCGGTCGGTCGGTCGGTCAGTCAGTCAGTCAGTCAGTCAGTCAGTTTTGTCGATTTGTCGGTCAGTCGGTCAGTCAGTCGGTCAGTCAGTCAGTCAGTTAGTCAGGTCGGTCGGTCGGTCGGTCGGTCGGTCGGTCAGTCAGTCAGTCAGTCAGTTCCGTCGGTCGGTCGGTCAGTCGGTCAGTCAGTCTGTCAGTCAGTCAGTCAGTCATTTCGGTCGGTCGGTCAGTCAATCAGTCAGTCAGTCAGTCAGTCAGTCAGTCAGTCAGGTCGGTCGTTCGGTCAGTCGGTCGGTCGGTCGGTCGGTCGGTCGGTCGGTCGGTCGGTCAGTCGGTCGGTCGGTCGGTCGGTCGGTCAGTCAGTCAGGTCGGTCAGTCAGTCAGGTCGGTCGGTCGGTCGGTCGGTCGGTCGGTCGGTCGGTCGGTCGGTCAGTCAGTCAGTCATTTCGGTCGGTCGGTCGGTCGGTCAGTCGGTCAGTCAGTCGGTCAGTCAGTCGGTCGGTCGTTCGGTCGGTCGGTCGGTCAGTCAGTCAGTCAGTCAGTCAGTCAGTTCGGTAGGTCGGTCGGTCATTCGGTCAGTCAGTCAGTCCGTCAGTCAGTCAGTCAGTCAGTCCGTCAGTCAGTCAAACAGTCAGGTCAGTCGGTCGGTCGGTCGGTCGGTCGGTCGGTCGGCCGGTCGGTCGGTCGGTCGGTCGGTCGGTCAGTCAGTCAGTCAGTAAGTCAGTTCGGTCGGTCTTTCGGTCAGTCAGTCAGTCAGTTCGGTTGATTTGTCGGTCAGTCGGTCAGACAGTCGGTCAGTCAGTCAATCAGTCAGTCAGGTCGGTCGGTCGTCGGTCGGTCGGTCGGTCAATTGGTCAGTCGGTCAGTCAGTCAGTCAGTCAGTCAGTCAGTCAGTTCTGTCGGTCGGTCGGTCAGTCAGTCAGTCAGTCAGTCAGTCAGTCAGTCAGCCAGTCAGTCAGTTCAGTCGGTCGTTCGGTCGGTCGGTCAGTCAGTCAGTCAGTCAGTCAGTCAGTTCGGTCGGTCGGTCCGTCAGTCGGTTAGTCGGTCAGTCAGTCAGTCAGTTAGTCTGTCAGTTCGGTCGGTCAGTCGGTCAGTCAGTTAGTCAGTCAGTCAGTCAGTCAGTCAGTTCGGTCGGTCGGTCGGTCAGTCGGCCAGTCAGTCGGTCAGTCAGTCGGTCGGTCGGTCGGTCATCCAGTCGGTCAGTCAGTCAGTCAGTCAGGTCGGTCGGTCGGTCGGTCGGTCGGTCGGTCGGTCGGTCGGTCGGTCGGTCGGTCAGTCAGTCAGTCAGTCAGTCAGTTCGGTCGGTCGGTGGGTCAGTCGGTCAGTCCGTCGGTCAGTCAGTCAGTCAGTTATTCAGTCAGTTCGGTCGGTCAGTCGGTCAGTCAGTCAGTCAGTCAGTCAGTCAGTTCGGCCGGTCGGTCGGTCAGTCGGTCAGTAAGTCGGTCAGTCAGTCGGTCGGTCGGTCAGTCAGTCAGTCAGTCAGTCAGTCAGTCATGTCGGTCGGTCGGTCGGTCGGTCGGTCGGTCGGTCGGTCGGTCGGTCGGTCGGTCGGTCGGTCGGTCGGTCATTCGGTCGGACGGTCGGTCGGTAGGTCAGTCAGTCAGTCAGTCAGTCAGTTCGGTCGGTCGGTCGGTCAGTCAGTCAGTCAGTCAGTTAGTCAGGTTGGTCGGTCGGTCGGTCGGTCGGTCGGTTAGTCAGTCAGTCAGTCAGTCAGTCAGTTCAGTCGGTCGGTCAGTCAGTGTGTCAGTCAGTCGGTCAGTCAGTCAGGCAATCAGTCAGCTCGATCATCCGGTCGGTCGGTCGGTCGGTCAGTCGGTCAGTCAGTCAGTCAATCAGTCAGTCAGTCAGTCAGTTCGGAAGGTCGGTCGGTCAGTCGGTCAGTCGGTCAGTCAGTCAGTCAGTCAGTCAGTCAGTTAGTCAGGTCGGTCGGTCGGTCGGTCGGTCGGTCGGTCGGTCGGTCGGTCGGTTAGTCAGTCAGTCAGTCAGTTCAGTCGGTCGGTCAGTCAGTGTGTCAGTCAGTCGGTCAGTCAGTCAGGCAGTCAGTCAGCTCGGTCGTTCGGTCGGTCGGTCGGGCAGGTCGGTCGGTCGGTCGGTCGGTCAGTCGGTCAGTCAGTCGGTCAGTTAGTCAGTCAGTCAGTCATCCAGTTCGGTCGGTATGTCAGTCTGTCAGTCAGTCGGTCAGTCAGTCAGTCAGTCAGTCAATCAGTTCGGTCGGTCGGTCGGTCGGTCGGTCAGTCAGTCGATCAGTCAGTCAGTCAGTCAGTCAGCTCGGTCGGTCGGTCGGTCGGTCGGTCGGTCAGTCAGTCAGTCGGTCAGTTCGGACGGTCGGTCGGTCAGTCAGTCGGTCAGTCAGTCAGTCAGTCAGTCAGGTCGGTCGGCCGGTCGGTTGGTCGGTCGGTCGGTCGGTCGGTCGGTCGGTCGGTCAGTCAGTCAGTCAGTCAGTCAGTTCGGTCGGTTGGTCGGTCAGTCGGTCGGTCAGTCAGTCAGTCAGTCAGTCAGTCAGTCAGTTCGGTCGGTCGGTCGGTCAGTCGGTCAGTCGGTCAGACAGTCAGTCAGTCAGTCAGGTCGGTCAGTCGGTCGGTCGGTCGGTCCGCCGGTCGGTCGGTCGGTCGGTCAGTCAGTCAGTCAGTCAGTAAGTCAGTTCGGTCGGTCGGTCGGTCAGTCGGGCAGTCAGTCAGTCAGTCAGTCAGTCAGTTAGTCAGTCAGTTCGGTCTGTCAGTCGGTCAGTCAGTCAGTCAGTCAGTCAGTTCGGTCGGTCGGTCGGTCAGTCGGTCTGTCGGTCAGTCAGTCAATCAGTCAGTCAGGTCGGTCGGTCGGTCGATCGGTCGGTCTGTCGGTCGGTTGGTCGGTCGGTCGGAAAGTCAGTCAGTCAGTTTGGTCGGTCAGTCGGTCAGTCAGTCAGTCAGTCAGTCAGCTCGGTCATCCGGTCGGTCGGTCGGTCGGTCGGTCGGTCGGTCAGTTGGTCAGTCAGTAAGTTCGGTAGGTCGGTCGGTCAGTCGGTCAGTCGGTCAGTCGGTCAGTCAGTCAGTCAGTCGGTCAGTTAGTCAGTCAGTCAGTCATCCAGTTCGGTCGGTTGGTCAGTCTGTCAGTCAGTCGGTCAGTCAGTCAGCTCGGTCGGTCGGTCGGTCGGTCGGTCGGTCGGTCAGTCAGTCAGTCAGTCAGTTCGGTCGGTCTGTCGGTCAGTCAGTCGGTCAGTCAGTCAGTCAGTCAGTCAGCTCGGTCGGTCGGTCGGTCGGTCGGTCGGTCGGTCAGTCAGTTCGGTCGTCGGTCGGTCGGTCGGTCAATTGGTCAGTCGGTCAGTCAGTCAGTCAGTCAGTCAGTCAGTCAGTTCTGTCGGTCGGTCGGTCAGTCAGTCAGTCAGTCAGTCAGTCAGTCAGTCAGCCAGTCAGTCAGTTCAGTCGGTCGTTCGGTCGGTCGGTCAGTCAGTCAGTCAGTCAGTCAGTCAGTTCGGTCGGTCGGTCCGTCAGTCGGTTAGTCGGTCAGTCAGTCAGTCAGTTAGTCTGTCAGTTCGGTCGGTCAGTCGGTCAGTCAGTTAGTCAGTCAGTCAGTCAGTCAGTCAGTTCGGTCGGTCGGTCGGTCAGTCGGCCAGTCAGTCGGTCAGTCAGTCGGTCGGTCGGTCGGTCATCCAGTCGGTCAGTCAGTCAGTCAGTCAGGTCGGTCGGTCGGTCGGTCGGTCGGTCGGTCGGTCGGTCGGTCGGTCGGTCGGTCAGTCAGTCAGTCAGTCAGTCAGTTCGGTCGGTCGGTGGGTCAGTCGGTCAGTCCGTCGGTCAGTCAGTCAGTCAGTTATTCAGTCAGTTCGGTCGGTCAGTCGGTCAGTCAGTCAGTCAGTCAGTCAGTCAGTTCGGCCGGTCGGTCGGTCAGTCGGTCAGTAAGTCGGTCAGTCAGTCGGTCGGTCGGTCAGTCAGTCAGTCAGTCAGTCAGTCAGTCATGTCGGTCGGTCGGTCGGTCGGTCGGTCGGTCGGTCGGTCGGTCGGTCGGTCGGTCGGTCGGTCGGTCGGTCATTCGGTCGGACGGTCGGTCGGTAGGTCAGTCAGTCAGTCAGTCAGTCAGTTCGGTCGGTCGGTCGGTCAGTCAGTCAGTCAGTCAGTTAGTCAGGTTGGTCGGTCGGTCGGTCGGTCGGTCGGTTAGTCAGTCAGTCAGTCAGTCAGTCAGTTCAGTCGGTCGGTCAGTCAGTGTGTCAGTCAGTCGGTCAGTCAGTCAGGCAATCAGTCAGCTCGATCATCCGGTCGGTCGGTCGGTCGGTCAGTCGGTCAGTCAGTCAGTCAATCAGTCAGTCAGTCAGTCAGTTCGGAAGGTCGGTCGGTCAGTCGGTCAGTCGGTCAGTCAGTCAGTCAGTCAGTCAGTCAGTTAGTCAGGTCGGTCGGTCGGTCGGTCGGTCGGTCGGTCGGTCGGTCGGTCGGTTAGTCAGTCAGTCAGTCAGTTCAGTCGGTCGGTCAGTCAGTGTGTCAGTCAGTCGGTCAGTCAGTCAGGCAGTCAGTCAGCTCGGTCGTTCGGTCGGTCGGTCGGGCAGGTCGGTCGGTCGGTCGGTCGGTCAGTCGGTCAGTCAGTCGGTCAGTTAGTCAGTCAGTCAGTCATCCAGTTCGGTCGGTATGTCAGTCTGTCAGTCAGTCGGTCAGTCAGTCAGTCAGTCAGTCAATCAGTTCGGTCGGTCGGTCGGTCGGTCGGTCAGTCAGTCGATCAGTCAGTCAGTCAGTCAGTCAGCTCGGTCGGTCGGTCGGTCGGTCGGTCGGTCGGTCAGTCAGTCGGTCAGTCAGTTCGGACGGTCGGTCGGTCAGTCAGTCGGTCAGTCAGTGAGTCAGTCAGTCAGGTCGGTCGGCCGGTCGGTTGGTCGGTCGGTCGGTCGGTCGGTCGGTCGGTCGGTCAGTCAGTCAGTCAGTCAGTCAGTTCGGTCGGTTGGTCGGTCAGTCGGTCGGTCAGTCAGTCAGTCAGTCAGTCAGTCAGTCAGTTCGGTCGGTCGGTCGGTCAGTCGGTCAGTCGGTCAGACAGTCAGTCAGTCAGTCAGGTCGGTCAGTCGGTCGGTCGGTCGGTCCGCCGGTCGGTCGGTCGGTCGGTCAGTCAGTCAGTCAGTCAGTAAGTCAGTTCGGTCGGTCGGTCGGTCAGTCGGGCAGTCAGTCAGTCAGTCAGTCAGTCAGTTAGTCAGTCAGTTCGGTCTGTCAGTCGGTCAGTCAGTCAGTCAGTCAGTCAGTTCGGTCGGTCGGTCGGTCAGTCGGTCTGTCGGTCAGTCAGTCAATCAGTCAGTCAGGTCGGTCGGTCGGTCGATCGGTCGGTCTGTCGGTCGGTTGGTCGGTCGGTCGGAAAGTCAGTCAGTCAGTTTGGTCGGTCAGTCGGTCAGTCAGTCAGTCAGTCAGTCAGCTCGGTCATCCGGTCGGTCGGTCGGTCGGTCGGTCGGTCGGTCAGTCGGTCAGTCAGTAAGTTCGGTAGGTCGGTCGGTCAGTCGGTCAGTCGGTCAGTCGGTCAGTCAGTCAGTCAGTCGGTCAGTTAGTCAGTCAGTCAGTCATCCAGTTCGGTCGGTTGGTCAGTCTGTCAGTCAGTCGGTCAGTCAGTCAGCTCGGTCGGTCGGTCGGTCGGTCGGTCGGTCGGTCAGTCAGTCAGTCAGTCAGTTCGGTCGGTCTGTCGGTCAGTCAGTCGGTCAGTCAGTCAGTCAGTCAGTCAGCTCGGTCGGTCGGTCGGTCGGTCGGTCGGTCGGTCAGTCAGTTCGGTCGGTCGGTCGGTCAGTCAGTCGGTCAGTCAGTCAGTCAGTCAGTCAGTCAGTCAGTCAGTCAGTCAGTCAGGTCGGTCGGTCGGTCGGTCGGTCGGTCGGTCGGTCGGTCAGTCAGTCAGTCAGTCAGTAAGTCAGTTCGGTCGGTCGGTCGGTCAGTCAGTCAGTCAGTCAGTCAGTCAGTTTTGTCGATTTGTCGGTCAGTCGGTCAGTCAGTCGGTCAGTCAGTCAGTCAGTTAGTCAGGTCGGTCGGTCGGTCGGTCGGTCGGTCGGTCGGTCGGTCGGTCGGTCAGTCAGTCAGTCAGTCAGTTCCGTCGGTCGGTCGGTCAGTCGGTCAGTCAGTCTGTCAGTCAGTCAGTCAGTCATTTCGGTCGGTCGGTCAGTCAATCAGTCAGTCAGTCAGTCAGTCAGTCAGTCAGTCAGGTCGGTCGTTCGGTCAGTCGGTCGGTCGGTCGGTCGGTCGGTCGGTCGGTCGGTCGGTCAGTCGGTCGGTCGGTCGGTCGGTCGGTCAGTCAGTCAGGTCGGTCAGTCAGTCAGGTCGGTCGGTCGGTCGGTCGGTCGGTCGGTCGGTCGGTCGGTCGGTCGGTCGGTCGGTCAGTCAGTCAGTCATTTCGGTCGGTCGGTCGGTCGGTCAGTCGGTCAGTCAGTCGGTCAGTCAGTCGGTCGGTCGTTCAGTCGGTCGGTCGGTCAGTCAGTCAGTCAGTCAGTCAGTCAGTCTGTCAGTCAGTCAGTCAGTTCGGTAGGTCGGTCGGTCAATCGGTCAGTCAGTCAGTCCGTCAGTCAGTCAGTCAGTCAGTCCGTCAGTCAGTCAGTCAGTCAGTCCGTCAGTCAGTCAGTCAGTCAGGTCAGTCGGTCGGTCGGTCGGTCGGTCGGTCGGTCGGCCGGTCGGTCGGTCGGTCGGTCGGTCGGTCAGTCAGTCAGTCAGTAAGTCAGTTCGGTCGGTCGGTCGGTCAGTCAGTCAGTCAGTTCGGTTGATTTGTCGGTCAGTCGGTCAGTCAGTCGGTCAGTCAGTCAATCAGTCAGTCAGGTCGGTCGGTCGTCGGTCGGTCGGTCGGTCAATTGGTCAGTCGGTCAGTCAGTCAGTCAGTCAGTCAGTCAGTCAGTTCTGTCGGTCGGTCGGTCAGTCAGTCAGTCAGTCAGTCAGTCAGTCAGTCAGCCAGTCAGTCAGTTCAGTCGGTCGGTTGGTCAGTCGGTCGTTCGGTTGGTCGGTCAGTCAGTCAGTCAGTCAGTCAGTCAGTCAGTTCGGTCGGTCGGTCCGTCAGTCGGTTAGTCGGTCAGTCAGTCAGTCAGTTAGTCTGTCAGTTCGGACGGTCAGTCGGTCAGTCAGTTGGTCAGTCAGTCACTCAGTCAGTCAGTTCGGTCGGTCGGTCGGTCAGTCGGCCAGTCAGTCGGTCAGTCAGTCGGTCGGTCGGTCGGTCATCCAGTCGGTCAGTCAGTCAGTCAGTCAGGTCGGTCGGTCGGTCGGTCGGTCGGTCGGTCGGTCGGTCGGTCGGTCGGTCGGTCGGTCGGTCAGTCAGTCAGTCAGTCAGTCAGTTCGGTCGGTCGGTGGGTCAGTCGGTCAGTCCGTCGGTCAGTCAGTCAGTCAGTTAGTCAGTCAGTTCGGTCGGTCAGTCGGTCAGTCAGTCAGTCAGTCAGTCAGTCAGTTCGGCCGGTCGGTCGGTCAGTCGGTCAGTCAGTCGGTCAGTCAGTCGGTCGGTCGGTCAGTCAGTCAGTCAGTCAGTCAGTCAGTCAGGTCGGTCGGTCGGTCGGTCGGTCGGTCGGTCGGTCGGTCGGTCGGTCGGTCGGTCGGTCGGTCATTCGGTCGGACGGTCGGTCGGTAGGTCAGTCAGTCAGTCAGTCAGTCAGTTCGGTCGGTCGGTCGGTCAGTCAGTCAGTCAGTCAGTTAGTCAGGTCGGTCGGTCGGTCGGTCGGTCGGTCGGTTAGTCAGTCAGTCAGTCAGTCAGTCAGTTCAGTCGGTCGGTCAGTCAGTGTGTCAGTCAGTCGGTCAGTCAGTCAGGCAATCAGTCAGCTCGATCATCCGGTCGGTCGGTCGGTCGGTCGGTCAGTCGGTCAGTCAGTCAGTCAATCAGTCAGTCAGTCAGTCAGTTCGGAAGGTCGGTCGGTCAGTCGGTCAGTCGGTCAGTCAGTCAGTCAGTCAGTCAGTCAGTTAGTCAGGTCGGTCGGTCGGTCGGTCGGTCGGTCGGTCGGTCGGTCGGTCGGTCGGTCGGTTAGTCAGTCAGTCAGTCAGTTCAGTCGGTCGGTCAGTCAGTGTGTCAGTCAGTCGGTCAGTCAGTCAGGCAGTCAGTCAGCTCGGTCGTTCGGTCGGTCGGTCGGGCAGGTCGGTCGGTCGGTCGGTCGGTCAGTCGGTCAGTCAGTCGGTCAGTTAGTCAGTCAGTCAGTCATCCAGTTCGGTCGGTTGGTCAGTCTGTCAGTCAGTCGGTCAGTCAGTCAGTCAGTCAGTCAATCAGTTCGGTCGGTCGGTCGGTCGGTCGGTCAGTCAGTCGATCAGTCAGTCAGTCAGTCAGTCAGCTCGGTCGGTCGGTCGGTCGGTCGGTCGGTCGGTCAGTCAGTCAGTCAGTCAGTTCGGACGGTCGGTCGGTCAGTCAGCCGGTCAGTCAGTCAGTCAGTCAGTCACGTCGGTCGGCCGGTCGGTTGGTCGGTCGGTCGGTCGGTCGGTCGGTCGGTCGGTCGGTCAGTCAGTCAATCAGTCAGTCAGTTCGGTCGGTTGGTCGGTCAGTCGGTCGGTCAGTCAGTCAGTCAGTCAGTCAGTCAGTCAGTTCGGTCGGTCGGTCGGTCAGTCGGTCAGTCGGTCAGACAGTCAGTCAGTCAGTCAGGTCGGTCAGTCGGTCGGTCGGTCGGTCCGCCGGTCGGTCGGTCGGTCGGTCAGTCAGTCAGTCAGTCAGTAAGTCAGTTTGGTCGGTCGGTCGGTCAGTCGGGCAGTCAGTCAGTCAGTCAGTCAGTCAGTTAGTCAGT
>CM061535.1:377500-382500 GCA_030545055.2 Neoaliturus tenellus | reverse complement strand
TCGGTCGGTCGGTCGGTCGGTCGGTCGGTCGGTCGGTCGGTCGGTCGGTCGGTCGGTCGGTCGGTTAGTCAGTCAGTCAGTCAGTTCAGTCGGTCGGTCAGTCAGTGTGTCAGTCAGTCGGTCAGTCAGTCAGGCAGTCAGTCAGCTCGGTTGTTCGGTCGGTCGGTCGGGCAGGTCGGTCGGTCGGTCGGTCGGTCAGTCGGTCAGTCAGTCGGTCAGTTAGTCAGTCAGTCAGTCATCCAGTTCGGTCGGTTGGTCAGTCTGTCAGTCAGTCGGTCAGTCAGTCAGTCAGTCAGTCAATCAGTTCGGTCGGTCGGTCGGTCTGTTGGTCAGTCAGTCGGTCAGTCAGTCAGTCAGTCAGTCAGCTCGGTCGGTCGGTCGGTCGGTCGGTCGGTCGGTCAGTCAGTCAGTCAGTCAGTTCGGACGGTCGGTCGGTCAGTCAGTCGGTCAGTCAGTCAGTCAGTTCGGTCGGTCAGTCGGTCAGTCAGTCAGTCAGTCAGTCAGTTCGGTCGGTCGGTCGGTCAGTCGGTCAGTCGGTCAGTTAGTCAGTCAGTCAGTTTGGTCGGTCGGTTGGTCAGTCAGTCAGTCAGTCAGTCAGTCAGTCAGTCAGGTCGGTCGGTCGGTCGGTCGGTCGGTCGGTCGGTCGGTCGGTCGGTCGGTCGGTCGGTCAGTCAGTCAGTCAGTCAGTCAGTTCGGTCGGTTGGTCGGTCAGTCGGTCAGTCAGTCGGTCAGTCAGTCAGTCAGTCAGTCAGTCAGTCAGTCAGTCAGTCAGGTCGGTCGGTCGGTCGGTCGGTCGGTCGGTCGGTTGGTCAGTCAGTCAGTCAGTCAGTAAGTCAGTTCGGTCGGTCGGTCGGTCAGTCAGTCAGTCAGTCAGTCAGTCAGTTTTGTCGATTTGTCGGTCAGTCGGTCAGTCAGTCGGTCAGTCAGTCGGTCAGTCAAACAGTCAGTTAGTCAGGTCGGTCGGTCGGTCGGTCGGTCGGTCGGTCGGTCGGTCAGTAAGTCAGTCAGTCAGTTCCGTCGGTCGGTCGGTCAGTCGGTCAGTCAGTCTGTCAGTCAGTCAGTCAGTCATTTCGGTCGGTCGGTCAGTCAATCAGTCAGTCAGTCAGTCAGTCAGTCAGTCAGGTCGGTCGGTCGGTCAGTCGGTCGGTCGGTCGGTCGGTCGGTCGGTCGGTCGGTCGGTCGGTCGGTCGGTCGGTCAGTCGGTCGGTCGGTCGGTCGGTCGGTCAGTCAGTCAGGTCGGTCAGTCAGTCAGGTCGGTCGGTCGGTCGGTCGGTCGGTCGTCGGTCGGTCGGTCAGTCAGTCAGTCATTTCGGTCGACCGGTCGGTCGGTCGGTCAGTCGGTCAGTCAGTCGGTCAGTCAGTCGGTCGGTCGTTCGGTCGGTTGGTCGGTCAGTCAGTCAGTCAGTCAGTCAGTCACTCAGTCAGTTCGGTAGGTCGGTCGGTCATTCGGTCAGTCAGTCAGTCAGGTCGGTCGGTCGGTCGGTCGGTCGGTCGGTCGGTCGGCCGGTCGGTCGGTCGGTCGGTCGGTCGGTCAGTCAGTCAGTCAGTCAGTCAGTTCGGTCGGTCGGTCGGTCATTCAGTCAGTCAGTAAAACAGTTCGGTCGGTCGGTCGGTCAGTCAGTCAGTCAGTTCGGTTGATTTGTCGGTCAGTCGGTCAGTCAGTCGGTCAGTCAGTCGGTCAGTCAGTCAGTCAGTCAGTCAGGTCGGTCGGTCGGTCGGTCGGTCGGTCGGTCGGTTGGTCAGTCGGTCAGTCAGTCAGTCAGTCAGTCAGTCAGTCAGTCAGTTCTGTCGGTCGGTCGGTCAGTCAGTCAGTCAGTCGATCAGTCAGTCAGTCAGTCAGTAAGTCAGTTCGGTCGGTCGGTCGGTCAGTCAGTCAGTCAGTCAGTCAGTCAGTTTTGTCGATTTGTCGGTCAGTCGGTCAGTCAGTCGGTCAGTCAGTCAGTCAGTTAGTCAGGTCGGTCGGTCGGTCGGTCGGTCGGTCGGTCGGTCGGTCAGTCAGTCAGTCAGTCAGTTCCGTCGGTCGGTCGGTCAGTCGGTCAGTCAGTCTGTCAGTCAGTCAGTCAGTCATTTCGGTCGGTCGGTCAGTCAATCAGTCAGTCAGTCAGTCAGTCAGTCAGTCAGGTCGGTCGGTCGGTCAGTCGGTCGGTCGGTCGGTCGGTCGGTCGGTCGGTCGGTCGGTCGGTCGGTCAGTCGGTCGGTCGGTCGGTCGGTCGGTCAGTCAGTCTGTCAGTCAGTCAGTCAGTCATTTCGGTCGGTCGGTCAGTCAATCAGTCAGTCAGTCAGTCAGTCAGTCAGTCAGGTCGGTCGGTCGGTCAGTCGGTCGGTCAGTTCCGTCGGTCGGTCGGTCAGTCGGTCAGTCAGTCTGTCAGTCAGTCAGTCAGTCATTTCGGTCGGTCGGTCAGTCAATCAGTCAGTCAGTCAGTCAGTCAGTCAGTAAGGTCGGTCGGTCGGTCAGTCGGTCGGTCGGTCGGTCGGTCGGTCGGTCGGTCGGTCGGTCGGTCGGTCGGTCGGTCGGTCGGCCGGTCGGTCGGTCGGTCGGTCGGTCGGTCAGTAAGTCAGTCAGTCAGTCAGTTCGGTCGGTCGGTCGGTCATTCAGTCAGTCAGTAAGTCAGTTCGGTCGGTCGGTCGGTCAGTCGGTCAGTCAGTCAGTCAGTTCGGTTGATTTGTCGGTCAGTCGGTCAGTCAGTCGGTCAGTCAGTCAGTCAGTCAGTCAGTCAGTCAGGTCGGTCGGTCGGTCGGTCGGTCGGTCGGTCGGTTGGTCAGTCGGTCAGTCAGTCAGTCAGTCAGTCAGTCAGTCAGTCAGTTCTGTCGGTCGGTCGGACAGTCAGTCAGTCAGTCGATCAGTCAGTCAGTCAGTCAGCCAGTCAGTCAGTTCGGTCGGTCGGTTGGTCAGTCGGTCGTTCGGTCGGTCGGTCAGTCAGTCAGTCAGTCAGTCAGTCAGTCAGTTCGGTCGGTCGGTCCGTCAGTCGGTTAGTCGGTCAGTCAGTCAGTCAGTTAGTCTGTCAGTTCGGTCGGTCAGTCGGTCAGTCAGTCAGTCAGTCAGTCAGTCAGTCAGTCAGTTCGGTCGGTCGGTCGGTCAGTCGGTCAGTCAGTCGGTCAGTCAGTAGGTCGGTCGGTCGGTCAGTCAGTCGGTCAGTCAGTCAGTCAGTCAGGTCGGTCGGTCGGTCGGTCGGTCGGTCGGTCGGTCGGTCGGTCGGTCGGTCAGTCGGTCAGTCAGTCAGTCAGTCAGTTCGGTCGGTCGGTGGGTCAGTCGGTCAGTCCGTCGGTCAGTCAGTCAGTCAGTTAGTCAGTCAGTTCGGTCGGTCAGTCGGTCAGTCAGTCAGTCAGTCAGTCACTCAGTTCGGCCGGTCGGTCGGTCAGTCGGTCAGTCAGTCGGTCAGTCAGTCGGTCGGTCGGTCAGTCAGTCAGTCAGTCAGTCAGTCAGTCAGGTCGGTCGGTCGGTCAGTCGGTCATTCGGTCGGACAGTCGGTCGGTAGGTCAGTCAGTCAGTCAGTCAGTCAGTTCGGTCGGTCGGTCGGTCAGTCAGTCAGTCAGTCAGTCAGTTAGTCAGGTCGGTCGGTCGGTCGGTCGGTCGGTCGGTCGGTCGGTCGGTTAGTCAGTCAGTCAGTCAGTCAGTCAGTTCAGTCGGTCGGTCAGTCAGTGTGTCAGTCAGTCGGTCAGTCAGTCAGGCAATCAGTCAGCTCGATCATCCGGTCGGTCGGTCGGTCAGTCGGTCAGTCGGTCAGTCAGTCAGTCAATCAGTCAGTCAGTCAGTCAGTTCGGAAGGTCGGTCGGTCAGTCGGTCAGTCGGTCAGTCAGTCAGTCAGTCAGTCAGTCAGTTAGTCAGGTCGGTCGGTCGGTCGGTCGGTCGGTCGGTCGGTTGGTCGGTCGGTTAGTCAGTCAGTCAGTCAGTTCAGTCGGTCGGTCAGTCAGTGTGTCAGTCAGTCGGTCAGTCAGTCAGGCAGTCAGTCAGCTCGGTTGTTCGGTCGGTCGGTCGGGCAGGTCGGTTGGTCGGTCGGTCGGTCAGTCGGTCAGTCAGTCGGTCAGTTAGTCAGTCAGTCAGTCATCCAGTTCGGTCGGTTGGTCAGTCTGTCAGTCAGTCGGTCAGTCAGTCAGTCAGTCAGTCAATCAGTTCGGTCGGTCGGTCGGTCTGTCGGTCAGTCAGTCAGTCAGTCAGTCAGTCAGTCAGTCAGTCAGTCAGTCAGTCAGTCAGGTCGGTCGGTCGGTCGGTCGGTCGGTCAGTCGGTCAGTTAGTCAGTCAGTCAGTTTGGTCGGTCGGTTGGTCAGTCAGTCAGTCAGTCAGTCAGTCAGTCAGTCAGGTCGGTCGGTCGGTCGGTCGGTCGGTCGGTCGGTCGGTCGGTCGGTCGGTCGGTCGGTCAGTCAGTCAGTCAGTCAGTCAGTTCGGTCGGTTGGTCGGTCAGTCGGTCAGTCAGTCGGTCAGTCAGTCAGTCAGTCAGTCAGTCAGTCAGTCAGTCAGTCAGGTCGGTCGGTCGGTCGGTCGGTCGGTCGGTCGGTTGGTCAGTCAGTCAGTCAGTCAGTAAGTCAGTTCGGTCGGTCGGTCGGTCAGTCAGTCAGTCAGTCAGTCAGTCAGTTTTGTCGATTTGTCGGTCAGTCGGTCAGTCAGTCGGTCAGTCAGTCGGTCAGTCAAACAGTCAGTTAGTCAGGTCGGTCGGTCGGTCGGTCGGTCGGTCGGTCGGTCGGTCGGTCAGTAAGTCAGTCAGTCAGTTCCGTCGGTCGGTCGGTCAGTCGGTCAGTCAGTCTGTCAGTCAGTCAGTCAGTCATTTCGGTCGGTCGGTCAGTCAATCAGTCAGTCAGTCAGTCAGTCAGTCAGTCAGGTCGGTCGGTCGGTCAGTCGGTCGGTCGGTCGGTCGGTCGGTCGGTCGGTCGGTCGGTCGGTCGGTCGGTCGGTCGGTCCGTCGGTCAGTCGGTCGGTCGGTCGGTCAGTCAGTCAGGTCGGTCAGTCAGTCAGGTCGGTCGGTCGGTCGGTCGGTCGGTCGTCGGTCGGTCGGTCAGTCAGTCAG